>ML682060.1:8016922-8029179 GCA_007922195.1 Podocnemis expansa | reverse complement strand
TTTTTTTTTTTTTTTTTTTAATATCCAAAAGGGAGAAAAGATGCAGACTCTGTAAAATCAACAAGGTATGTGCTGCTGCTCTCGACTTTATGAGTTACATATAGACAGTCCAGTGACAGGTGTCAGCATAAAACTGTAAAATAGTTAGTATGAGCCTAGACTAGATCCTTGGTATTCTAACCTCCATTTCTTTTCTCCTCAGCAGTAGGCACTACTACCTCCTTTTCATTATTCTGTGCATTTTATACCCTTGAGGCATTTTATATTTGCTGTTCTTTATCCTATTTGTTATTCTTTCATCAAAAAACTTCAGTCATCCAGTCAAGGAGCAGAAACAATGTCATGTGCAGCAAGGGGCTAAATTCATAATGCATATTTTCATAGTAAATAGTTATTTTATCTATTTGCTATTTCGATTGACCCTACACCGCCAATCCACCCTTTCCATCTTGAAATCAGATGATCCAAAGACGACTCCTCTTCAAGGAGAAGAGCCATCACTCTGATATGAAAGTGACAACAATCCAACACCGACCATCCCTTTTTTTCCTGTACACTTGTATTTTCTTTCTATCTCTTTCACATTTCTCCATCTGTGTTCGGCTGGGGAAATCTAAAACTAGCTTTATGGGTAAACTGCAAGCATTTTGGTTGTAACCTGGGCACCATTTCTATTTTTAAGAAAAAAGGTTAAGGAACAAAAAGTGGGTTTGTATTGAATAGCTTTTTACCCCACAACTAATCAGAATTAAAGTTCAGAAGAGTCAGTCCCATAGTACATAAAGATAAAAGACTTAATATGACATATTATTGTGATTAAAGTATTATTCCATAAGAAAAATCATAATAGTAGAGCTGGTCAGAAAATGGCAAATTCTTTTTCAGGGGAAATTAAAAAAAAAAACTCTGAATTTTATTTATTTCTTTATGGAAAAAAAATACAAAATCAACCACCCCTGCCAACCAACCCTCAATTTTTCTGTTTTCAAAATTTGGTTTTTTTTTGTTTTTTTTTTTTTATTCTTTAAAATTTTTCAGATTTTTGTTTTCAAAAGCTGAAATATTTTATTTTTTTTTTTTTTTTTTTTTTTTTTTTTTTTACTACAGCAACTGATTTTTCCTTTTTTTGAAAAAAAAATTGGGGTGAGAAGTCTCCCCAAAATGAAATGTTTCCACAAAAAAAGATCATTCTGCTAAAAGTAATACTTTTTGACAGAACACCTTGCAATGAAAAAATTTCAGCCTGCTTTACCAAACAATTTGCCACTGGCAATGAGGTACACAAACATCTAAATTAACTCTGAATTTAAAGCTCTGTACCCCAGTCACAATCTCTCTAGAAAAGACTGAATGGGTCTCCCTTTAAGAACCAACTAACATAACTCCTTAACTATTTGCATAAATTGTTGTAGAATCATGCACTCCTAATTTCTACAGGGAGTAATGCTCCTTCCATACAATTCCCGAACACTTATTGGTCTGGAACTGCAAAAAGTGCTCTTAGTCTATAAAAGATAGCTATTAAAGTTGGATTTTCCTCTGAAAAGTGAACATAAACATGGCTCCTTATGATGCTGTATTTTATTGTTTCCATACCCAGTGTTCTCAGTTTACAAGTAAAAAAAAAAACCAAAAACTGAAAGTCCTACAAATTCAGCCTGACATCTGATAGTTGCTCTGGATTCTTTCCTTCATTCACTGGAGGTTTTAAGAATGGGACAGGACAGCATAGGTTTAAGAACAAGACCTGTCAGGGATAGGCTAAGTATAGTTGGTTCTGCCTCAGTGAAGGGGGTGGACTATTTCAAGGTCAGTTCCAGCCCTACATTTCTACAGTTCTACAATTACCAATAATAATAAAGGTTCTTGAGGCCAAATTATATGCTCAGAAGTGCCCCTGCAATTCCCTTTAATTGGTGATGAACAAGAAAGAGTAGAATATAGCTCACTTTCCTAGCTATCCCTAGGCCTTTTTTAAAAAAAGACCATTACTGAGGATGGATGTCATCCATATGATTTCTGCTGTACCTACTGCCAAACAGGGTTGAGTTACCACTACAGACAAGAATCCTGTTGAGGAAGAGCTCAGAAGCTTTGATGAAGATTGTTTCTCAGCAGACAACATAGGTTATCTTTGTCTATGTGAGCGTGCCCAATGTTATGGAGTCTCGTTGTCCACACTGCAAGATTAATTAGTACATGAGAGATATGTAACCAGAATTTTACTAAAGAGGGCCCAGGTTACCTGACCAGCAGCCCCAAAGTTGAGTGGCATTGCAACTCTACATGTCAGGTCATACCCACCACTCAAATTTGGCCAGGCTATCCTTCTGCCATGATGGAGGGGCAGCTGGATTATTCCACCTAGTAGTGGGAGGAGCAGTTTGTAGTCCTATTGACTTCAGCGGAACTATTCAAATAAGGAAATTTACACACATGTTTACAGTGCAGGAACTGGCATCTAATAAAGGAAACCAAATGATGAATACTTTTAAAAAACAAATAACTCAAACTTCCTTTTCATTGAAACCAACACTTCAGTGGAAGAATTGGGGTTTTGAATTTTTTCATGAAAAAAGTGCTGCTATCAATGGGATTTTGACTTTTCATGAAAAAGACAGAACACTTGGAAATCAAAGAAGTAATGGGTTGCTGGTAACCCAATTACACGGAAAAACTCGAGACTGGCAAAAGATTCAAGTAGTCTGATATTTTACTAACCACAAATTAAAGTTCATATTACAATTTTAAAACAGACACTTACGCTAAAGCATCATATGAAAATATATTTATAAGTGCAATTAACACAGTCTCATCCTGATTGAAGAAAGTCTTTAGAAACACAGTAACATCAAAGCAATCTCTCTTTACATCTCAGTTAAAAATAAACTAAAAAATGTTATGCATGAAATGTGACTAGCGTGAGGAACACAGGGACAGGAAAAAAAATCATAAAGCTAGCAAGCTGCCAAACCAAGTATAAAGTCAGCTACTATATCAAGATAAAAACAAACTTCTCCATTTTCTATTGGTAAGAGTAAATATTTTTTAAAACTATTTACTAATTTTTTACATACAGGAGAGGTATTGTCATCTGGTGAATTAGGAAGATCTTACACTGTGATCCCCACTGGGATCTGCAAGAATTTCCCAAGAGCAAGCCCAAAATAACCAGTGTGCACTCTGTACATTCTGCACACTGGTTATTTGCATAGGGACCCTGATCTCTGGAGGGCCTCCAGCCCAGTTTAGGTCTAGGGTTGACACCTGGCTGGTTTTTAGCTGGCTTGGCCAGCATTGACAGTTGCAGCATGCCAGGAGTTAACTTCATGTGTAACTTACAGTAAAAAAGGGTTAAGTACCTACCACTCCACATTGTGTCTCGTAGCCCTTGCTGCCTACATGCATGAATACTAGCAGCTGCTTCCACCACAGTGTACAGATCACTTTGCTGCTAGATAGGGTGACCAAACAGCATGTGTGAAAAATCAGAATGGGGGTGTCTGGTAAAAGGTGCCTAAATATCAGGACTGTGACTGTCCCTCTAAAATTGGGACACCTGGTCACCCTAAGTATTGCTAGCACAGCATCCAGGTCTTGTGCCACGTGCCAGGTGCTAACATGATGACACAGTGGCTGAGGCTTTCTTCTCTTCTCAATGCTAGAAAGCAAGCTGGACCCCAAGCTTGCCAGCATGGAAGGATAAGCAGCAGGGATGGAGGTGGAGAAGGAGGGGGCTTTTGGGAGGGAAAGGTAGAGCATTCCCTGGGCTCCTGATAGTGGGTGAGTAGAGACTCTTGTGAGCAGAGACTGAGATGCCCAGGAAGGGAAAGGAGAGAATCAGGCTGTAGTAGTGACTGGGAGGAGTAGGAGGAGGAGGTCAGGATGTGTAGCAATGGGTGGGAAGTGACTGAAGAGTTTCTGCCTTTCAGAGGTGGCATCCTTCTTTGGACCCGGACTTGGTTTGGTTTGGCTGCCTCCTCCTGGGTCATCAGCTGCTAGGAGAGCAGGTAGGCCAACTTCAGAGTGATGCTACAACCTGGACCAGGGGATTGCCACGCTGCTCAGGATTGGTGCTTCAGGTAATTGGGCTCTCTGTCTAATTTAAGGAAGGTGGTGGTGTGGAGGAAAAAGGGAGGACTTTCATCATTCACAGGGCCCCAAAATTCTTTAATCTGCCCCTGCCCTGAGGGATTGTAGTATTGTAGCTGCCAAATTTCTCATCGGTGAGGAAAAAAGAAATCCCAAAACTTTCTTCATCTGGATTTCCTCCCTTCACACCACACACAGAAGAGGAGATGAGCAACGGAGGGGAGCAAGCAGTCACTGGATATTAGAAAAGAAACGTGGGTCAGAAGAGATGCTACTTTTTGACACATTGGATTTATTCTCCCTCTTTGTCAGGACCCTGAGGCTGGAGTCCTGAGAGAAAGACAAGTGCTGGCCCTCATCTTCTTCCACTGTTAGCAGACTGTGGCAGCTCAGGTTCAGGAGGAAATGTCAGAAAGTGGACCTTGTGAGCATTCTGTGCAATAGAGATTTATTTTAGTAAGTAACTGCTGAGATGCTGAAGACCGAGAGTCATTTCAGAGAGGTGCTGGTAATGTCTACAGGCATGTACTGGCTATGTCTGAGTCCAGTCCGTTGGTGGAATTAACACTGCTCTACCTTGGCCCTTCTTTTTGCTGCCACTGCTGGGCACCCTCGCTCACCCTCATGGAAGCAGGGCTGGATCAAGATAGGGGCTTTAGGGGCTGCAGCCCCAGGCCCCGGCCTAAAGCAGGACCCCGTGAGCCAGTAAAATCCCAGCCCCAGCCAAGCGATGCATTGCCACTGTCCACCATCGCCCTGCATGCCCTGCCCCCAGGAGAGCTGGTCTGCTTCAGACCAGCCAGGCGAGAAACGGGGCAGGAGTGCTGCAGACTCTGGCCTGTGGTTCGCCCCCACCTCTTCCAACAGCTGGCTCGGCTGCAGGCCCTGGACCTTACCCCCTGCAGCACTGTCCCCTAAGCCCTGGACACCATCCTCCCAACACCACCCAGGGCCATGGGCCCCAGGCCCCCCTCCCACCTCACAGCAGCCCTGGGCTGCAGGCCCTGGACACCCTACCCCAGGCTGGGCACCACTACAGGTGGGGGGGTCCAAAAGAGCGGGCAGCCCTGGATTCTCCCAGGCCTTGATCCAGCCATGCATGAACACTGACAAAACAGAGAGGTTGAGGGGAGCAAAGGCAGAAAGAGAAGCCACAGATAGCCAAGAGCAGCCTGACTCAGGTGGGCTGGTTGTCAGGTGTGTGGGCAGTGGCATCAATTCAGCTAATTCTCATCCCCTCCCCAAGCAGGGAACCCCATTATGGTCATGATCTCCTGCTTGGACCCCAGGACTTTCTTGGCAGGGAATGATGAATGGACAGGTGGGAGGGTGAGTCAGATTTCAGTGGTGTTGCACCCACACAACCAAAGTGATCCTCCACACTACAGCTTTAAGATAGGACCAATGCTTGAAAGTGGTCAGGGAAGGGCTGGAACTCCTCCCCCCACCTCCTCACTGATGCCACTGCCTGGTGAATACTTGGAGGTGGTTGATGAAGAGGAATTAGGAGTTTGCTTTTAGTAACCTCCTTCTGAATCTAGGGCTGCCATCACTGCATTTTAAAACTAGGGGTTTTTTTTTTCTTCACACATACACCCCATTCCTCTGCCTGATGCTAATTATAACTATCACTAATAATAATAATAGTCAGTACTCACCTACATTCACCAGGGTATTTCTTGCTGCTTTTTGAAGCGTTCAGCAGCTCCTGATCTTGTACAGAGATGAAAAAATGAGTGACCATTGGCCAGCCTATGTGTACCCCCCCACCCCGCCATAGACCAGGCCCTGTTCTGCTCCCTTGATGTCCAAATCAAATCAAATCCAATCAAATCCCTCCCCTTCAAATCCCAGGCATCTATCACATCCACCGATCTTGATTCTTTATGTTCATTACTGCTGTGAAGAGGTCAGGGGAGGCTAGGGTTGGAGTAGCATAGAGTTTTGCTTCTCTCTGCTCCCCTGGCTCTGGTGAGCAGCACTCTCATATACTAGCTTTGCCTCCGTTCCCTGAGTGGTGAGAGCTTCCCTCTGAGTTTTAAATTTCACTGGGACAGCTGGCTCACAACTCCTTTTTCCATTTGCTTCATTTTGATTTGGGTCCAGCAGGGGGAGCAGTAAGAGAGGCAGCTTGACTGTATAATATATTCCTGTCCAACAGCTCAAAGAAAAACTGTGGAGGAAGGTCTGTGGCGCCCTGGTGAACCCCTAAGATTTCAGAAGGGCAGTGGAGTGGTGTAACAGGTATAGGAACATCACGCCAGCAGCCTTGCAGCTGCTTCTGTCTTCCCAGGACTCAACGCAGGGAAGTTCCAGAAGCCTCGAATTGTGACCAAGCGCTTGCTGCACTGAGGGCCAATTTTTAGCACTTACATATTGTTTTGGTCCCCATTGGGACGTGTTGCCCTGATCTGAATTCTTCTGCCTTCCTTTCCAGTAAAGAACAAGACAAAACTAGGGTGAGCAGCTCTCCAGCTTTTATAGGGACAGTCCTGATATTCGAAGGTCTCTCTTATTTAGGCGCCTATTTCCCCTGTCCCCATCTAGATTTTTCACACTTGCTAGTTGGTCACCCTAGAGCCAGGCTTCGGGTGCAACAATGAGCTCTACTCCTTGTTTCAATGAGAAAGCCAGATCTAAGGGCCTGGGCTGCTAAGGACAGAGGTTAGAGGATACCATATTAGACGCAGAGTTATGAACTACAGCGGGACTCATTAGTGCTCAATATCTCAGAAAATCAGCTGCTTAACTTTAGGAATTCAGGTTTGATTAGTCTTGTCTTAATGAGTCGTTGTCTCCACTCACCTAGGTGTAAAATAGGCATCATACTTAAGATGGATGAACTAACTAATCATGTCTAATTTCAAATCTGTACGGACAATACGGGTTCAGAAGATCAGTTAGATTTTGAAAGCTTCTAGGTTACTGCTACAATTCCAAGAGACTGAAGGTAAAAAGTAGAGAAAAACATCTGAGATAAACAAAAATCAACTGGGAGCAAAAAAAGAGAGAAGAATGAAGAAAAAAAGTCTAAGGGGTGCCATATAAAAAGAAACACCTAAAATTATTTATATAGTATATACACTGTCCATTTGGTACTTGTGGTCTCTTAGCTCATAGCAGCACTTAGAAAATAAAGCATTTGGGGGTTTGGTCTTTCTGTTTTTGTTTTTAATCCAGGCATTTGGGGGGGGGGTTAAATTACAGGGGGGAAACAAGTTCATGACAGCAAACTTTTAATTCTTAAATGTAGCTGAAAGGTGCCCAAAACTCCAAATGCCATGAAGTTCTCCAGTCCTGATGAGAATACTAGTTTACCTCAGGGAAGCTGTGAGACATAACACACATTCACAAAGTACTTGGAGATCCACAGACAGAAAACATAGATGCTTGTTATGTATTATTACAAAGTGGCTGAATGATTAGCAGTCTTAGAAAGTGACAAGTCATAGCAAAGGCACAGTGTGCCTCAGACGGTTCAAGATATTAGAGTATTGTTTCATCCTAACTGGATTAGTGAGAGGTACAGCATCAACTGGGGCCTGCCCAGCAGCTGTTACTCTTATGGTCAGTGCTCATTCTCCCAAACCTTCTGAAAGAGAAACTGCATGACTCAGCCAGAAAGGCTGACCACTAACATGCACAAGCAAGGACAAAATCGAAACTCTTCAAAGGAAAACACCAGTGAATCCTTATTATGCCTTAAGCAGCTCAGTAAATGCATCTTTTTTTCTGTAGAACATTGGTCTGATGCTGTCTTCAGTGACATCATTATAATTTGGGAGGGAAATGGTCTTTATCTGAGTGAAGGAGAAAGATCTATATGAATATACTGTGGCAAGGGCATCACACTTTGGAAAGACTGTATAGCCCCAAAAGAAGTGCAGAAGAAAGATATTTCTTTTTAAATCTGTGGTCAAGGACTTCAGTGCAGTTGTGTGGTATCTATGTGCAGTTGAATTTGTCACACTCTCAGTGATCACTCTGATAAATATTTAAGCCAGTAAATGCTTCTATTTCGTTCTCAAAAATAGATAACACCTTTGCCTATTAATAATGATGCAATCATACTTAAACTTACATCAAATATCAAAATGCTTGTTTTTAAAAAATGACATTGGTTTCACTTCTATAACATGGTCAAACCACACTGCAAAGTGAACCGGTCAAGTGGACAAATGCTGTTAGAAACTCAAGTGCAAGCAGCTGGGTCACCTGTTTCAGTGTTCCCAATCTTTTCCATACTTCCACTTCACCCACTGCATCTAGCAGGAATCTAGATGGGAAACTCTTGCATTTAGCAAAATGGGATGGGCAGGGTAGTCACAGCTTCCTGACACTTGGCTACAACCCCACAAGTTGAGAACCCCATCTGCTACGATGATTGCCTAGAATCTGAAGGCTGGTCTATACTGCTTCGTGATTTCAGTGGCAATAGAAGGGAAATACGCAAAGTACTTAAAATTCCTCGCATGTCATCCTCCAGTTGTCTACCTTCTACTTAGCACACTGTCCTTAGTAGCCTGAACCAGAGAGACACCCCTTCCCTCCTGCTCAGCGCTACTCCTGCAGCCGGTGGTCTTGCAGAGTTGGCTCCCTGATCAGCTGAGTCAGTTTTCACAAACCTGATCAGTTGACCAGCAAGATTGATCTGACAGTGGTGAATAAGCCGCTGTCAGTGAAGACAAGCACTAAATATTTTTGTATATGATGGAATTACGAGGGTGCCTCTGAAGTCCATGGAGTTGGCACCCTCTCTTGTTCTATACAGTCCTGTTCCTTCTCCTAAAGCTCAGCAAATAGTGCTAAATTGTGCCTTTAAGGAGAGATGCACATTGGGGGCAGTGTAAAGAAGTGGCACCCCAAAGGAAGCTCCATGAGGCATTATTTCTCAGCCAGAAAACCTGCTGAACCATAGTAAGAATGTGGTATTACTTAGAGGGATACAGTTCATGCTTATCCTGCTTGCTACAAATTCCACTGGCTGATTTAGGACTTCAGTAGACTCTGCCATGTCCTACTTATTCTGGGAAGTCTGTTAGCACTAGATTCCTCAGGCCTAATTTTCAGAGGCTCTAGAAACCTGCAACTTCCCCTGACTTCAGTTGCTGTGTGGGTGTTCAGCACCTCTGAAAATCAGGGTCACTGTGTGCAGGAGCATACACAAACAGATCGGATAAAGCTGAGTCTGCCCTTGCACTGAACAACATTATGTTACAGTCAGGGCTAGCTTAATGGGCGAGCCAGTGTGGCACTGGCTCAAGGCACCAAAAATTGAAAGCTTAGCCTGGGAATGGCTTGCCATGGAGACCCCCAGGGTCTCACCTTGCAGCCTACTGCATTTGCCAGGACAGCACGGCCACCCTCTGCCGCAGGTCATGTGACTTCGCACACCAGCCTGCCCCCACAACCCCTGCAAGTGCACTCCAGGCACAGAGTCGGTAATGGGGGGCGCAAAAGCAAAAGTTGGCACAGGGTGCAACAACAGCCTCTTGAGGCGGCCTTGTTTATAGTGACCTAAGTGCTGTCCAAAGTAGTGCTACATTGTCAGGAGCTGCTTTGCCACTGACAGAGCTTCCGCGTCTCACAGACAGAGCATAATTATGCTGATGGAAGGGCAGATGTCTGTCAGAATACAGTGTCTTCGCTAACCACATTACAGAGGTGCAGCTTGCTTTCTGAAATGGTCATACTGTTGCAGGTGAAATTCTCCCCCAAAAGGTATCCCGAGGTAGACACATGACCTGGAAACTTTTAAGCCAAATTATTAAAGTTTGGCAAATTTATAAGCCACTGAAAGTAGTCTAATAACAAGACATGTTGGGCAACCTTAATACGCTGTACAACCAGTCGCACCAATATATATATTTTGGGGGGGTAAGCTTCATTAAGCACAATATGTAAGTAATTCTACCGTGAAGAGTCCCCTGGCCTACAGCTATAGCATCAAGGTATTCCTCTCCAACACAGAGGCATTGGATTACCATGACCCTAAATCAGGGGTCTCAAACTCCAATCACCACAAGAGCCGCATGAGGACTAGTACATTAGCGTGAGGGCCGCACCACTGAAACCTTTTCATACAATGATATTGCAAATATAAGTAACAATAGTATCAATTGCAGGCTGCAGGAAATAGCTTTAGGGGCCGCATGCAGCCCATGGGCTGCCTGTTTGAGACCCTTGTCCTAAATGAATATCTCATGCTTTCTGGTTTGGACAGTGCTTGAGTCACTGTAACTTGCGTTGCTTGGGGGAGCGCTTTTTTCACACCCCAGAGCAATGTACATCAGCTAGACTTAGGCAGTAGCATAGACTAGTGGTTTTCAGCCACTTTGTCGGGACACATTACTGTGTCACCACATGGTCATAAGTGTGTCACAGAGAGCTAGGGAGATGGCTGGATTTCCCCAGGGGGTAGGGAGGGGAGCTGGCGTGTCCTGTAGAGTCACAACATGCTGCCAAGCGTGTCATGACTCACAAAAAGTTGAGAACCACTTGTGTAGACCTGCCCTGTGCGCCTTCCCAGATCTGAAAAGCAGCTGTGTAGTTCAAAGGTTTGTCCCTCTCACCAATAGAAGTTGGTCCAATAAAGATATTACCTCATCCACCTCAACCCTGTAAATCCTGGAATTGACATGGCTACACCACCACACACAGCAGGGAACGTCTATCTCCTTTGCTGTCAATGACTCACCTGCTGGTCTTCAGGCAGCATGGAGGAGGAAACCATCAGATTCAAGTGCAGAAAGGACAAGGATGAGACCTAATTTATCACAGGGAAGTAAATTGGAACAAGGACCCTGGGACTTGACACTAGTAGGAGTGCAGAGAATGACCTGGCAAGAAGACTAAGCCTGGGATCTGATGAGTGAAAGCTGGGGTGGGGGGGAGAGACTGGGGGTCAGTGAATGGGGTGGAAACCAGGACTGGCATGGCAAGGGCACTAAGAAGTGGTGAGGTGAAAGGGAGAGCTTTTGAAAACAACACAGGATGCAGAGAAAGAATTTGTGCCAGGGATTGGTATAAGGAACTAGGGAGAGTGAGGACACTGAGCGAGAAAGGTAACAGTGAGTGGTGGTGGGGTGGAGGAGCGCAAAGACGATTAAGGAATGGAACCAGCTCTAGAGCTGTGCTCAGAACGCCATGCCAGCATTGTTTTGGGCAGCTGGAAGGACATTCAGTTACTATCATTTCTGAGCAGTCATTCCAGAAGACCTCGTAAGTGCAGCCTGGAACATCTTATTTTAGGACTCTAGCACTGGAGGGAACTGGGATTGGCTGGGCAAGACGACTACAGTGAGAGGAAGATTAGGATGGGGAATCTGGAGGGAGTGATCTTTGTGGTACAATCTTCATTTGGCCCCTTTCTGCTTATGCATTTTGATAGTCTTTAATTACAGGATCACACTATTTTTTCCACAATACCTCTGTTTCTTTCAGTTCACAGAATGGTTGGCGCTTATCAAATGAACAGACCATTCAGTACCTTTTTTTCTCTTCATTGTTCAATATGTGGCCCCCAGCCTTATGGACTGCACATTATTCTAACCCTTCTCTGAAGACAGAATAAATGAATATATTTTCAACATGGCTGTGAGTCAATGGGATATTATCCCCATTTTACAGAGTGAGAACTGAGGCACAGAGAGATCAAAAATATCCACTAATCTTAGATGCCCAATTTGAGATGACTAAGACCCAATTCTTCAGAGTACTTCACTTTATATAATATTTCATGTGTTCAAAATGCAGCTCGCACTGGCATCAGCTATAGCTGGGACTCCACAGTACTTGGGCATATAGGCTGAGGCCTCAAGTAAAGCACCCACAAAAGAAGAAACACACAATTAGTGAGCATCTGTGGAAAGCTGGGTCTAACAGAATTGCCCAGCATTACACAGAAGAAAGGCAGAAATAAAATCTTATTTCTCAAGAGACCATTCAGTTATCTTAACCATGAGATCATCCTGTCTCTTCCTGCTGTTCCATGCTTCACTCACTATACTCCTTTCAGCTTCTGAAATAAATGATAGCCATGTTAGTCTAGTCCAGTAAAAAAAACAAGGAGTTGTGTGGCACTTTAAGACTAACAGATTTAGTTTTTGCATGAGCTTTCGTGGGAGAAGATCCCACTTCCTCAGATGCTTCGAAGCATCTGAGGA
>ML682060.1:7853925-8016522 GCA_007922195.1 Podocnemis expansa | reverse complement strand
AAAATTGTACCATAATACATAGGTAGATGAGCGCTTGTATTACAGTTGCCCAGGTAACTGTTGAGCAACCTTAATTCTGACACTCACTAACTATTGAGTGTTTCACTTTACAGCCATGTTAATATTCCTTTAACACAGATTCTACATACGCATACACAAAGCCTCTCAAAATAGTTGGTGACATTGTATAATTCTTAAAAAAAACACTGAACAGGCAGAATGAGGAAGAAACATGTGTTAATGCTTGGGGAGGAAGAGTCCATGTGTACAATGTGTGTTTTTAGAACTATTTACCCTACAGTAGGAGGTTGAAGCAAGACATCTAGAGACTAAAAGGGAGATTTTTCAAAGACAAAAAGGGGAGTTTGACTTTCAGTGGCAGCTGGACACCATTTTTTTTTTAACCTTTGAAAATTTCCCACTTTGCAATACAAAACCAAATGCATTGTCCACTTTAATAGTTCTATTTAACTTAAGGAACTACAGGAGTAGATTCTGAGTGTTCTGTGAATTTCATGACAGTTGATGCGGTCCTGCAATATTTTTGACAAACAGCTGCAGTGACTGTTGACAGCTGATATAATCTGGAGGGTCTATTTCATGAGCTCTATGTTCTTTCCTTTTGGTGGAAAAAGTCTCTGCATGCATGGCTACTCTTGGTTAACATGAACAGGAAGGATATTCTGAAGGGTGAGTTATTAGCATGGGTAAATGCGTCTCTTTTGAAGCAAAGTAAAGCTTCTCACATCACTGATGACGCAAATATAGCCATGCAAGATACTTTTTAAGGTAAAGCATGGTAGAAAACACCAAGAATTTCCCTCACCCACTCAAAAGTACTCAATCTGTTGCATAACTTTGGGGAGGGGGGGTAGATTTAAAAAAAATAGCCTCTGTTGAAATAAATTATAGCTGCTTTTCATTTATGGTAAATGTGATTATATACATCTCACAAACAGAGGCAGCAGCATCTAGGGTTAGAATTTAAGGATCTTAGTGTCAGTTAACCTGCCACTGCTTTGTTGTGACCCAATGAACAAGTCACCAGCCTCAGTTTACCCA
Source organism: Podocnemis expansa (assembly GCA_007922195.1). Lineage (NCBI taxonomy): Eukaryota > Metazoa > Chordata > Testudines > Podocnemididae > Podocnemis > Podocnemis expansa. The sequence continues at coordinate 8,015,460 of ML682060.1, read as the reverse complement.
AAAGTAACTTGAGCATGTTCATCTACCAGTCTTTGTAAAGTGCTTTGAGATCCTCATCAGGTTTCATGTAAATGACAAATATTATTACTGTATATGGAGTATAGAAATATTTGTTGCTGAAGCTGGTTTAAAGAATCCTTATTTTATAGTAAAAATCTGTTAGGTTTTAAGATCTGTATAAGATCAATGTGTTTTCAAAGGCATGTGTTCCTTTACACCAGCATGCAAAAATTATCTTTGCTGTTACAGGGTCTGGATTTAGAGGAAAAAGCATGCTTGAGGTAATGGTGGGTGATAATCTCTCTAATATCCTAGGACCAACATGACCACAATGCTGCATGCTGTGAAAAATTGTTCACTGATACATTTGTTACTATGGGTTTGGCTACACTTGGAAGTTAATTTGGATTAAGTGTATGACTTTAAAGCAGACGACCTATTCCTGATTAACTCCCTGTGTGGAGGTTCTTATTACAGAATAAAAGTGCCTTACTCCAAATTATCTTGTATTAAGTGGATGTGTGATATGATAGCCATACCCCATAGTGCACTGACCACCACCACCAAGGCAGCTCAGATTTACCAGGGAGGGGGGAAGTACTACTCTCCCGATCTACTCACAACTCTCTGTACATTTCACCCAAGTGTCTTTGGGTACAAAGCAGGGTCTCAAGCTTATATACAATGAGATGATGGAAATTCAACTGCGTGTTGGGCCTTTCGTGGCCCCTCTCTGTATGCAGGCAGAACCTTTCCTCTAGTGTATGAAATATTAGCATAAAGAGTAAAAGTGAGGGTTAGCATCCTAATGCTAACCTAGAGTGTCATTCTTATTAAACCATCAAGATCAGCATCTGTAATGTGGGCTTTCCAATCTTCTATGTGCCTGACTAATCAGATTGCTCAGTCTACTTGATTATTGCCCTCTTTTGGCCAAGTAAAAGATCACTGTCTGCCTGGTGCTTGTTCTTAAAGAAATGCCTTCTTCATCTTGTCTGCCTCTTTCCATATGACAGCTGGAAAAATCATTGTTGATCCTCTCTAAAGAAGCACATATTACTCCTACAAAGGGCCCCAGATCTCTGATCTCCAGTTGCTAGTGTCCCCTATTTTTTTGATCATAAAGCTCTGGCAGTTTGATTAAAGTTATAGGAACTTAAGTCAAAAATCAGAGCCCAGTCTGGCTAACATTTAAAGAGTTACTATGTTCTCTTACCTTTAGTGATCAGCTGAGCCAGCCCATCATGACTCTGGAGGAGTTTTCATTATCCATTTTCAACCATCACACTATCTAAGCAGCTATCCACTGCAGGGCAACACCACAAACTATGACAGAAGCTGAGACATGACTTGCTGTTGTCATTCCTTGGGAGGGAGGATGAGTGTGTGGAATTTAACCATACGACTAAAACAGATAATGACTCTATGATCTTTCCTTTTCCATCATGTTGGGTAAATTACTTTCAAACTACCATCATCTGCATATGTCAAATGAAAGACTGTCCTGACTCCCATTCGAGTCATCAAGTCCTATGATGCTTTAAAGCACATCACCTTACTGGAAATCCCTTCACAAGTTTCAAACCAGCCTCTATTCCATTTGCAGTTTTGTAAAGCTTGCAGAGAGCCTATATGAGATTAAACATCTGCATGAAATGTTATGACACACCAGTGTCCTGGATGAAGGCATCTTGCTATCAAATGAAAGGGAAGGCTGTTGTGATTTCACACACACAGATGGATTTCACATTCTCTCTGGATGCTGCTAAACCAGGGATGGTTTTTATCTTTAGAGAAAACAAATGCACATCTAGAGAACAAGGTACACATTTTCCAAAGTGACCAATGACTTCCAGGGCTTCAACTTTTGAGTGCCCAACCTGAAATCTCAGGAGTGGGCCTGATTTTCAGAAACCATTGAGCTCCCATCCTTTTCGAAAGTAGCTGATTTTCAGGTTCTCAAACCAAGCACACAAATCACTAGTCGCTTCGGAAACCTCTTTTCCTTTTGAATGCACCAAATGCCTTGGACTCCCACTAAATCTTTCTGTCCCATTCTCCTCCATAATCTGCTGCATTCAATTCACAAGTGGAAAACTTCTATAATATCAATATACTCAGTATGTTTCTCAGAAAGCTACCAGTGCATGCACTTAATATAAACTTACTTGCCAAGTGGCAAAGCCTCTTTAGGGCACAGTTTTTAGTTTCTATTTAAATGGAAAAACAAATGTATAAATTTGTCAAGTCCCTTGCCCCCACCTCTCTGCAAGCTCATGTCCCGCTGGCTTTATGAGACTTATCACCATTAAAGTTTTTGTTTATGGTAGCTCCTTATTAAAATATTGGAAGCACATCACTGTCCCTATATATGTTTGTGTAAAGTCTGTAGCTTACAGGTTTTAAGGACTAAATGGAACATTAACTAGAATACATTACATTTTACATAGTAATGACTCGCTGTTCCTTTGTTGGTCAGAGTGCTCCTAGTTTTGACAAAAGCCATGAAGAGACAATTTTAAATGAACAGAGTAGATTGATTCATTGATTGCTGTCTCCTTCTCTAAAATCTTCCCATAGTAATTGGCAAATTTAATAAAAAAATCAGAAAACTTGTTTCTCTCATCCCACAGTTGTTGGACCATTTTCAAAACCCAATCCCTAATGTTATTTGGCAGTTCAATGCACCCAATGTGCTTATCTGTAGCTAAACACTCATTTTTACACAATTCAAGTAATCAGTTAAAACGACATATTGAGTCAAGTTATTTAATGAGCTCAGAATTGAGTTGCCCTCCTCCTTCAACCCTGGAGCAAACCGGGTAGTAGTTGAGACCAAGATTGTGATGAGTCACAATCTGTTTCCTGATCTGCTCTTGGGGCAGTACAACTTGTTCAATGCTTGCAAAGCCACAATTTATCCCTAAGGACAATCCTAAATGACATAAGAATCTATTGGCCAATATATAAAACTGACTGCATCAAAGAACAAAACAAAAATGGAGGATAGTACTGGAGCATGGGTGTTACAGCATGCTCTGTGAGAGGAAAAACTGCTAAGAAGAGAGGCAGCCACATTCTGTAACTGTTTAGTTTCAAAATATTCTTTGGAGAAAAGCTGTTGTTGATACTTTGAATTAAATCCAAGTCTTCCATATAGCAGCCCAGAAGTCCTGCCACTAGGGCAATGGTCTGGCCAAATAGGCATCATTTTTGTCTGCCTTGTTAGTCACTTGACCATACATTATGAGGGATTTTTTTTTACATGTGCTAATATACACACACTTTTTTCCTATAATGAACCCAGCTTTAACAGTGGAGATTATGGGCATCGCTTCTTAAGAGCAGCAGTAGGCAACCTCCAGCACGTGTGCACCCTCTTCAGTACCACAGAAATTGCCACTTCTGCCACTGAAAGCCACTCTGGGCAGCTTCCTTCAGGTGCAGCTGGGACACAGGGAGTCTCCCCATGCCTATGCCTCCATGTGACACAGAAAAAAGCTGGCCAGAGTGGCTCCTCTCTGTAGCGTGATGTTCTCTAAAGGAGCCACTCCGGGCAGCTTCTTTCTGCAGGATGCTTGGGAACCCCTGAAAGGAGCTATTTCTTTTTGCAGCACTCCTGTCCCCAGGCACACCACCAAGATGAGCCACTCTGGGCGACTTCTTTCCATGGCATGCCTGGAAAGCACTCCCACCCTTGAATTTTCAGACAGCCACCACATTTTTTCACTAGAGGGGCCGCCAGCTGAGGGTCAGAGAGGAAGGTCCGGCACAGGAGTTGGCAAAGGTTGCCGACCCCTGCTTTAGAGTATTTCATTCATACATCCAAAAGTCAGCCCTTTCATTTTCCTAGTCTATGACTTTTCTTTTTATGGCCTGAAACATCCTTTGGTATGACTTAGAGCACTCACAATATTCCACCCAATTATTCTAATACCTTTGTATTCTCTGTTTGCCATTTTGCCTCTCTGGTTTCACTGCTCTAAGCAGTGCTAAGAAGGTTTGTCATTGTTGCATAACAATTAGTTCACTTGATCCTGTTAAGCATAGATTCTGTGTATGGAAATCATAGAATTATAGATACTTGAAGAGACCATGAGACATCGAGTCCAGTCCCCTGCACCCATGGCAGGACCAAATACCGTTTTAAACCATCCCTGACAGGTGCTGGTCTAACTTGCTCTTTACAACTTTCAGTGATGGAGATTCCACAACCTGTTCAGTGCTTTTGCTGATTCAAGTCAAAGTGTACCAATTCATATTCAAAGTTTACTACAATGACTTGCGTCCATTTGAGTCAAAATTCAGCAGGCAAGCATGCTCACTATGCGGCTACCAGAATGTATCCCACCTACCAGTGGGAGCATTGATTTGCATATTCTTTCGCATCAAGGTTTAGCAATAGCCCCAAAAGAATGTTGGAATACCAAGTTATGTGAAGAATTTCATGGCATACGAAGAAACTAGGGACCAATTATACAATATAGATGCTCAGAATTTAATAATAAATATTTAACTCTTATGTATTGCCTTTCACCAAAAGGATCTCAAAGTGCTTTACCAAGGGGGTTAGTGTCACTTATTCCCATTTTACAGATGAGAAACTGAATCAGAGAAGTGAAGTGACTTGCCTAAAGTTTCATGAAAGATCATCAGCAGAGCTGGGAACAAAACCCAAAGCTCCTGGTTCTTGGTGCCGTATCTTATACGCTGGAGTATGCTGCCTCCCTAATGGCTGATGGAAATAAATTGTGCCAGTCATTCAATGTTTCCTTTAAACCAGTGGTTCCCAGCCTGTGGTCTGTGGACCCCTGGTGGGCTGCAGAGTAACTCCAGGGAGTCTGTGGATGGGCTGGGAGCTGGGGCTGGATGCCGCCGGACTCTCCGGTTCCCCCAGGCAGGGAGTTTTTAAAACTCCTGCCCTGCCTGAGCATGTAGAGCATGCTCTGGAAGAGCAGCCTAGGGGGTGGCCAGGTAAAAAGGGAGGAAGGGGGTCTGGGCAGGGAGTTGGGGACAGGGAACCAGTGCGGGGGGAGGCAAAGGATAGGCTGGCGGGCAGGGAACATGGGGAGGAGGCAGGGGGCCATGGATGCAGCGCTTCCGGGGCTGGGGAAGAGGGCCATGGACGCAGCAGCCCCGCTCCCCGGGAGGAGAGCAGCATGGGCCCAATTCTGCACTGTGTGGGCCCAAGTCTGCCCACGGTGGTGCCAAGCACTCTCTGGGGGGGGTACAATTTTTTTTAAACTACAATGGGATCCCCAGCCTTAAAAAGTGGGGAGCCCCTGCTTTAAACTATAATCTTGTCCTTTTGTTGACCTCTTGAAAGGTCCATGGATAATTTGGGATCAAATCTCAGTCTTACCTATTGTATTCAAACTGTTCACATGGCATTTTGAAACAGTCTTGAACTTCAGTGCACTTTTTATGGTCCTCTAATGACAGAGGGGCACAAATTTGACATTTTTATCATAGGTCTGTCTAACAAAGATCTGTCTAACAAAAATTGAATTCATTTTCCCCTGACATAGTCATGCTTGGTATGAAGCATCCAACCTGAGGAAATTAAGGTCAGTTCTAGTTATTGAGTTTTCTAGAAAATTACTGCAGGTGGGTGAGTGCACTACAGATACTGACTGATAGCTGAGTCTACATAAGGGCATACTGCTGGCAACTAATATATTCATAGGATCAGCACTGATTGTGGCCAAGTCATTGTGAAACAGTCAACCAACCTCTTACTAATGGTGACACTGACAGTAGTAAGCCAGTAGGGGCTGAGAAAGGACCAGAAAATCCTTGTGTGATCCCTAAGGCTACTGTAATTGCAAACATTATTCAAGTTACAGAGGGGTAGCTGTGTTAATCTAGCTCAGCAAAACAAACAAGGAGTCCTGGGGCACTTTTAGGCTATGCCTAAACCTAAAGTCTTACTTTGAACTTGCGTAGTCCAAACTAAGTAGTTTGAAATTTAGTTCGAACTAGGTGTGTTTTAGTTCAAACTAACCACAAGTTATGTCTACATTGTGCTAGTTCAAACTAAATATGCAAATTAGTTTCCACTAAGCAGTTAGTTTGAACTAACCAACTGAACTAACTAAAAAACTTTTTAGTTCAAAGTAGGCAAAGCCTAGTCAAGTCAAGTCATAGGGCTGGAAGGGACCTCATGAGATCATCGAGTCCAACCCCCTGGGAATTGAACCCAGGACCTTCTGCATGTTAAGCAGAGGTGTTAGCCACTACACTAGTGTAGACAAGGTTCAAATTAAGGCTCCTTAATTCAAACTAATTTGCTAGTGTAGACATAGCCTTAAAGACTAACAAATTTATTTATCACATGCACTTTTGTGGGTAAAATCCCACTTCGTCAGTCCCATGAAATGGAAACTACAGGATATATGTTAGTATATAAATGTAAAGAAGGGCAAGTCACAAGGTCAGTACAGACTAGAATGCCTATTCATATTCAAATTTGACACCATCAGAATAAATTTGACTAGGGACCCAGAATGGCTTACTCATTACCAAAGGCAATTCCCATTCTCAGCTCCTCATCTATTGTTCTACACTGAATCAAAATAACTTACTTAGTTTGCTGAAGATCACAGAAAAAAAAATGGTGGTGGGGGGGGGGCAGGAATGGCAGATTACCTAAAAGAGCATTTTATTTCCAGAGCAGAAGGCAGCATTATTAAGGAACTTAAAATGGAAAGTTGACATTGCCTAAGGTTTTAGCTTAGTGTTTGCAACATTGCAATAAACACATTTAGGTCCTGCAGACATTAGAAATTGCAGCCATGTTGGATACTGTTCCTTGTGTCTGAATGGAAATGAGTCAACCACATCCCCTGAATTGGTGACTTTTGTAAAGAGGGTGGGACTTTAGTCAGGGGTTACAGCTGTTCAACCACTGCATGTGACAGAACATGTTCTAAGTGTGCATGTGGTGCATAATCCAATGTCCAGTGAATTCAACGGACATTTTTCCATTGATTTTAATGGGCACTCAATCAGGCTTATAATTTCATGGGAAATATACTACTCAATGAACAGAGCTAAATAATAAATTATCCAAGGGTCCAATTAAGTCACAGCAATTGATCATAGACTGTATGACATCAGCCAAAACTGGTCTCATGCCTTTTTTAAGGACACGTAGGAAATCTTGAAGAGTTGTCACTTATTTATGAAGGTGAAGGGAAGAACCTTCTGTGATTATGCATGTGCCATAGGCATGTGAATGGCTATATCAAAGTCATCTGTGTATTTACTCAGAATATGGTGCAGCACTTCCCATTGGTCACAAGTTGGGTTCAAAAAAGAATGAGGTATGTTTGTGGAGGACAGGTCTATCAAGGGCTATTACCCAAGATGGTCAGGGATGCAAGTACATGTTCCAGGGATCCTTAAACTGCCAGAAGCTGGGACTAGACAACTGGGGATGGATCACTTAAAAATTGTCCTGTTCTGTTCATTCCCACTAAAGCACCTGTCACCAACTACTGTCAGAAGATGAGACTGCTGGACTAGACGGCCCAATGATCTGATCTGGTAGAGCCACTCTTATTTTCTTAAGCTGGGTTTATGAGAAAGCCAGTGCATAACTCTCTACAGTATACCTGGACAATCAATGAATTGCTCACAATAGAGTGAACTGCTATTTAAAATCACATAAAAAAAAAATCTATAAACAACTTTTGGGTGGGTCAAATAAAATTCCCCCAACACCTCAGGCAGAAGTTAAGAATCCTATGGCTCTTTTTCAAGCCAGGTCAGAGAGAACCTCAGCAAAGTTGCAGGTCAACATTTGGTCTTAAGAACAAACTAACACCCATTGCTGTGTGATAGTCATTCATAGGCATCTAATGATTGAAGATGAGGTCCACAGACATCGCAGGGCTTTTTGTAAATTACTGGACAGAGCATAAGGGAATAAAGAGTATAAAACACACTATGACAAATTATTCAGTTTCATTAAATGTGAATGGTACTGTAAAGGGGCACTCACCCCTTGAACACTTCCTAGAGGCTAGGTGTGGTAACACAGTCCTTTTCTTATTTCTGGCGTCTCCTGCAGGCTGCTGGCCAGTCTTGGTGGATCTTCTGTGGCTTGGGCTTCCAGTCAGCTAACACTGCCCAAATGAACGAACCCCTTCTGGGGTACTAGAGAGTTCAATCACGGAACAGTTCAGTTGCCCGCACTAGTATCTTCCACCCTGACTCTGGACCCTTTTATTCACCATTTGTTTAGGCTCTCTAATAAGCCCTGACCACAACTGGTATTAATGTCACTGTGGCTGGTAGGGGGACCCAGGCCCATCCACTGCTCTGGGTTCCAACTCAGGCACCCAGTGAACAATAGCTATGTCCTGCTTGACTTCAGTTTGTTAGTGCTTCTTCCTTGAGCCACTCCCTACCTGGCCTTCTTTTACCTTCATCCTTACCTCAGAGTTAAGCAAATGCAGGAAGAAACAAGCTCTGGCTGTCCCTCAAACTCCTTTGATGAGAGAGGAGCACCCTTGCTTCCCCTTACCCAGCAAGGAACTCACCTGCTAAGGCCTCACAGCTCCTTCTATCTGAGCCTGCTGGGCTCATGAGGCTGCTCGGCAAGCCTTTGCTGCTCCTTTCTTGTCATTCTGCTGCAAACTGCAGGACCTCCTATAGCGAGTCACAAAGGCCAGATGCACCTCGTTACAAATACAAGAAAGATATTTTGCAAAATTGTACAGTATGCTGGCATTTGCATTAATCAACCCATCGCAGAAGTCCTAGGATAAATATCAGAATTTTTAAAAATGCATATATTTAAAATATTAATGAGGAAAAAGTTAAGAATTCACTTATGAAAAATATTTGTAGAGAAGATCTAGTCTGAGTCTAACAGTCAATGTAAATGTTATTGCTTTTTAACACAACCTAGTTACAGATTTTCAAATGGGACCTCTAGTAAATGCATCTGCACAAAACTGAAGCTCTATTTTTGCATCCTTGATATTTTTTTCCCCCAGCCATGTTGACCCAAGTAGCAGATATATTGAACCACGTGTTTGCACCTGACATCAAGTAGTTTGGAAGCCAATATTTTTATCTGGGCTTACAAAGAGCTCTTCTTCAGGTCTGTAAAACATACTGAGAATGCCACAGCTAAATACCAGAGGGACTTGATTGTTAACATTACCTGTTCCACTTTGTATTTAGCTGTGGCACTCTTGAGTAGCTCAGATACCTCTCTCTCTCACCAACAGGAGTTGGTCCAATAAAAGGCATTACCTCACTTACCTTCTCTCTCTAACATCCTGGGACTTACACAACTACAACATCACTGCATACAATATTTTTATCCATAACCGACTAGAGATACAAACTGGAGGGTAGTTTTTTTTTTTAATGTATGAGGAACACCTTGCACCTGGAAACAATGGAAGATGGGCTAAGAACAGTTGAAAATCTATATTATCAACCTAATTCTGCCTTTATTAGATGAAATAGGACTGGGTTTACCTCAGGAAGACTTTGGCCCTTCATTAGAATTATGAGCTGTGCTGCACGTCCCTGGTAATTATGCACCTGCTTACATGCTGCTAGATGACAATCCCTAAATAAGTGAACTAGAAACTACATGAAAACTACAGCATGTAATATTACAACTCTCAAGCTATTAATTCTTTGTAAACTGAAATTTGCATAAGCAGCTATAGCAAACAAACTTAAAACTTGCAGATGTTCAGACATGTATAGACAAGAATCTGCTCTTGTCAAAGAATAAGAGAAAAAATAATGGACAGCTACAAAGTTTAGTCATTGATTATTTAATTTCAATGAGCTCAGCCCAGGTGATAAGGTAAAGAAAGAGCTATATATGTATCTAAAGTTCTTATGAGAATATAATTTATAAATAACTAATTTGATAAGTCACATTTTACATCTCCAGAGGATTCTATAAAAATGCCATCATGATGAAGTCTTTTTAATCATCTCTAGAACCCCTGTTCCTCAACACACAGCCCGTGGGCCGCATGCGGCCCCTAAAGCTATTGCCTGTGGCCCGCAACAACACTATTGTTACTGATATTTGCAATATCGTTGTATGAAAATGTTTCAGTGGTGCGGCCCATGGACTAATGGCCTAGTCCTCATGCGGCCCCCAGGGTGCTTTTAGTTTGAGACCTCTGCTCTAGAAGGTCAGAAGAGCATCCTCCAACACAAACCTCTCCAATAGGTGTAAATATTCTTTATTTTAGTTTCCACTATCATCTTCAGGAAAGATCCTCTCTCTGTTCCTGACCAGAACTTTGGCACAACCAAATAAGGCATTGCCCAAAAGGAATCATCTCATTTTGTTAAACTTAGCCCCACGTATGGTAAGAGTTGTAGGGTGTATAGTCAGTACTGTCAAGCAGAATGAATCTAAGCAATAAAGCAACAATGAGGTTCAGTGATTTGCTTTATTAAGATTCTAGTAACCTAGGACACATCATCTCAATCTTCCTAAGTGATAAGATGATGGCAAGGAGATGAAAATGGTCACTGGTGTCTGCTTATTTTATAGTCAGTGATATAGAAGAGGATGCACCACATGCTCATACCGAATAATTATTAAAAATTCATTCTCAAGTTAGCAGGGGGCATTGAAAAGAATTGTGCAGAAGTCAGTTCTAGGTTTGATAAAGTGAAATACTTTTTATTAATACCATGGAAGATGGAGCAAAGGGTACGCAAATCAAATTCAGACCTAATACACATCTCGGAAAGTTGCAAAACCACTGCAAAGTGCATTAAAACTGGTGAACTAGGCTAAGGCCATGTTTCTCTTCTCATACCAATGTCCCTTCACTGAATTTCTTATCACCTACTCTGACATAGATGAAAGAGAAGTCAGGCCCTACCATTCAGCCCTATATCATATTATATTGAGAAAGATTTGTAGTTCATAAAGGAATAAATATATATTATGGAACCATGGTAACTATCCATATGACGGACTCTGGCCCAAGAACTTAAAACCTGCCAACTTTACTTTTAACATGTGAACGGCCCCATCAATTTCAATGGACTCTGGGTCAGACCCAATATCAGCAAATAGTTTAAATATATAAAATACCTATATTAAATGTTCCACAGCATCAAAATTCTCTCATATCAACACGTTGCCTATATTACAAATGCTTTGCCACTACAGCAAAGGGACTTCTCTGTTCTCACAGCACCAGCACCTTCCCAAACCACCTTAGTTATGCCAGAAGAAATACTTTTACACCAGCACAGCTACCCAACAGAGGCAGTTTTGCTAGCACAGCTATTGTGGGTGAGAGGTGTGTTTTTTCACACCTGACCATCATATCTATGCTGACAAAACTTTGTAGTGCAGATCAGACCTGAGATTTCTCTTCATTTTGAAACATGAAGGCCATGTGACTGTCTTAGGCATTAGTTAAACTAGTCAATCATTTTGCTTTTCCCAAGACTACTAAGCAACTATGAGGCAATAATGAAAATATTTTTAGTTTTTAATGGACCTATTGAATTAACTAGGTAGTTTTGGGAATCTTAACAATTTAACACATTTCATAGATTGTAAATTAATATACTTTATGATGACTGTTTCATAGGGGTTGGCAGTGGGCATTTAACTAGAGATCTCTTTACACTAAAAGCATGAATCTCTACTTCTGGAGCAAAAGATTAAGTCTCTTAAGTGATTACTTTGGATGACTCAACAGCCTCTTGTATGGATCAGCAGCTACAACAGTGGGTTTTTTTTGTTTTTTTTTTTTCTTTAACCCTTGTGCTATGACGCACTGGTGTGCCATGAGAACTATCCAAGTGTGCTGTGAAATTTTGTACAAACGTAATGAAAATGAATGCAAAACATTATTTCATCTTAAACAATATTCTATTCAACCAAAATTACAACTCATAAAACTCATGAAAATTAATCATCAAATTAAAAGCGAGGTATTGGTCTTCCGATTCTAAAATGTGAATATTCTAAACACAGGTGGCCAAAGGACAAAATTGAGATGACATGTATTTTTTTCTGGTGGATTTGAAACATTAACACATTTAATCCTTCTTTAGCTTGTTGCATGCACTATGTTGCAAACCTTTCTAGTAAGACTGTAACTATAGTAAATGCAAGGAAATGTGAAATTTGTGAGCAATCAATTCAGCTGAAAAAAGTGGGTGTGGCATGGAATTGTTTGTCTCATTGAAGTGTGCCATGATATTGAAAAGGTTGGGAACCACTGCCTAGGTGTGGACAAAGATCCACACTATAGGCATGAGGGTTACAAGTAACACAGACCTCCCAGATGCTATAATAATACAAATAGTAAATGCCACCTTCACCACAGTGCAATACATGGTAACATACAGCTCTATTAGCGTCAAACTCAGCAGCAAATTAGGGAAAGAATATACTCCAAAAGGGAACAATAGCAACAAATCACTGCACATCTTGATCCAGCAATCAGCCAGCATTTATAAGATAGTGGTGGGGAGCCCTGTACACCAATTCTGTTCTGCTTCTGCTTCTGCAACAATAGCCATTTCTACAAGAACTACTGCTGTGAACATGATAATGCAGGAAACAGAGTACAGGGGTTGTTTAAATATATCAATTATTAATAGAATTCCTGATTTTCTGTTTGAAGTCAATTTCCACAGTGGTTTTTAAATTGCCTGAAATCCAACAAGGTTTCTGATAACTGCAACGTGAGTACTGCAAACACTGGTATTACAGAGTTCAGGAGCACTTCCATTGTTCAGACTAAAAATATTTGCTATCGTTCCCTTTCATCTCCCCCGCTTTTTTTTTTTTTTTGGAGGGTAAGGGAAAGACTTCTTGAACTCCCTTGGTAGAGATCAATGAACCCATGGAAGGATTCAAGTGATCCTTCGAGGGATGCAAAGTCTCTATGATAGAAAGAGTAACTACTTCTGAACACCAGAGTAAATCAGTTCATGATGGACTCCTGTTGCAAAAAGTAGGGATACCAGACAAAGGCTAGGAATCATCTCAGAATGTTAATTTAAGGTCTTACAAAAAACCACGCAAATAGATAGGTTACTATTATTTACTTTTATTTATAGAAAACTGTAGAACTTCTAAATACAAACCACAGGAAGAGCAAACAGAGATAAGCCTTCATTAAGATACCAAAAGGAAGACAGAGAACCAAAAAGCATACTGGGTTTAGATCTTCTGACTGGTTGGAGTATTTATTGTAATCTTTCACTGACTTAATTATGTGCAGTGACCATTATAAACTTCTTTTTTTAAAAGAGAGATGGAATGTGCCATAATATTTTTCTGATACACCAATAATCAAAGTGGCAACAGTTTCCAAGTTAAAATCAGGGTAATAAATACTGATTAAGTCACCTGTAATATAATACTAAAATGTTTGGTTGCAGTCAGAAAAAAATTAAGTTTACAAAATAAGTTATCCATATAAATTGAGATGCTCACTAAGAAGTTAAAAATTGTTTCATGCATTTGATAGTGGAAGCCAAACAAAGCAGGTGCTTAAAAACACAAAAAGTATGTGGAAAAACTGAACACATGGTCTACACCGTGAAAATCAACCACCTGAATGTTAACTGTCCTCTGGTGGAGAGTCATAGAGCCACATAGTCAAAATAGTCCTTTAAAGCTGTCACTAGGAGATTGATAAGAGGAGAAGCTGTGTTATGTTTCTTAAAGGGATGGAGGAAGGTGTTAGCTGTGACTACCATCTTTCCTGTAACTTGGTAAAGTTTTAATGGAGGGAATACTCACAAGGACAGGACAACCCAGGCTTCTGTATGATGCTATTGCCCTCTCTCCCTCTTATTTTGTTCTACTGTCCGGAAGGAGAAGATGGACCAAAATGAGGTGTGGGTTTAGGAGGGTAATACACAATCAATAAAGATCAGGGAAATGACGATCTACTTTACCCCAGCTAAAAGTATCTACACTGCCCCCACCTTCCTCTGGCCCATTTAAGAAAAAGCAGAGATTCTGTGTGCTGCCAGTGTAAACACTTCAGTTCTCATCTACGCATCTTCTTATTGTACTCAAGCCTGACTTCCCTTTACAAGTGTGGGGGCTTCATGGTTATAGAGATATATCAACTCTCCAGGTATCAAATATTGTTTCAGAGGTGGACCTTTTTGCAGTCAACCAGCTAAGTAAAAAAGGCAAAGGACCAACATGAACACAAAACATTAACATGTCTCCAATTCATGTCTCCAATGTTTTCAGTATAAAACAATTTTAAAAAATTTAGCATCCACACACTGCTGTGGAAAAAGAAGTCTGACACCACGTTACAAAACATTTGTCACATGCAGTTGTGTGTATGTAGTGTATTTGTGTGTATGTTTTATGCACACACACACTTCAACCATAAATATTCAGAATACTTTTGACTATTGTGCCTTTTTTTGTGCATACTCTGAAAATGCAATAGAAATCTTATTGCAAACACAGGTTTAAACAAGGAGAGTTCAGGTCTACAAAAACTAGTGATGGTGCACAGAAGATTCCTGCAGCCTAATGCACAGAAGACAGGTTTAGTAACTGTCCAAGATGATACTATCACCTACTGAGATCCACGCCTGTGTTCGCCTGTTAGCCAAACGTCATTTATTAATGACAGTTGTCTGGGAAGCTTAAGCAACATATGTGCACACAGAGCATTCAGCAAGCTGTTAGACTGAAGACAAAAGGTAAGGCTTTTCCAAGTCCTATAACATTGCAACACTTGCCATCAATACACTAATAATTTTGCTCTGGCTTCGATATGCCAGTACCATGTGGTTTGATGAAGCTCACAACATAGAATTCTGGTGCAGACTGCAGCTGGAATGTAATAGTAACATAAATCCCAATTTTCACATGAATGGATTTTCAATATCCATACTTTCCATTCCACAAAATAGACAAGACATCAAAAACATTTTGAGGCTTCATACCCCTACAGTCCAACTCAGAGTTCATCTTTGTGTGAAGTCACTGGCAGGCAGCAAGAAAGAGCATCACATTAAATGATGTGTAAGTAAGGGTATCATGGGACATGAAATAAAAAATTCAGGTGTTGAGTCTCATGCTTACTCTGGATGCTTGGGACATTCAGCATACACTGTACGTTTAACTCAGCTTGATTAAGTATCTTTGCAGGTTGGGAATCTTTAAGCAATATCCTTCTATGCTCTGAATCAAAAGTTAAAAAGTTTGCATCCATTGCATCCAATCCTACTTGCAGAAACATCGATGTAAATCTGGAACAATTTCATTAACTTCTCTGGAGTTACACTGTTGTAAATTCAAAATAATTCCAAATAAGTCAATTGAGCCAGGATAACCAAGAGTAGAATTTGGCCTCTAATGATTTACTCTGGTTTAAAATTTAGCTTACCCATGCACTCTGACATCACTTGACCACAGCAGCATATACTGGTTTGACATTGGCAAAATGTATGGAATTAACACATCTTGAACCTTCCTATTAAATCTTAATTTTTAAAATGTTGACTAGTGAAAACTATAAATAATTTAAATGAAAGCTGGAAACATCTCAAATTTAAAAAAAGGTTTTGACACACAGAGTTCATTAAGTGTGAAACTGAAATTATGAGGCCATTTTCAAAGTTGCATTTACAACCTCTGAGACAAGAACAGCATTTCTGAGGTAGCTAAGGTCAAACAGAAAACTGCAGCACAAGCAAGTAACACACAGGTGTTCTCACACTCTGGAAGCTCATTCTCAGGAGACAATGTTATGTGCACAAGAGCGTATGTTACAGAGGCATGTTATAAAGAGAGTGGAAATTTGACGGCAGTGAGAACCTGACATAAGTGGGTGCTGCTCAGCACAGAAGCTTACAGAGAAGGACTGGTGTTACATAAAACTGTAAAATTGTGTTAAGCGCACACACGCAGTACATTTTCATTTAGTTTTCCATGAGAGGATGGACATCAGTGACCTTTGTTTTTAAGCAGGTGAGAAGAAAAGAGCAATTAAATCAAGCCTTGAGTGATTATGTCTCTGTTGTATAGTTGTTGTACGAGAGAGACGGCAGTGACGAAAAGTTACTATTCCACTGTCTCCCACTGGTACTTGGTTGTGACACTGCCTGCTCTTTATATTTACTCAGAAGGATTTTGGCTGCTTCTTCATCCTGCAATGAATTTTCTCCATATTCTTCCTTCAGCCACTGCCTGAACTGGAGAAATTAAACACAGAGGAGATATGCTAAACACCACCACAAACTGGACACAGAAATAATACTCCTCTTACACAACAACATCTTTTCAAGTGCATTAAAAGTAGTTAAGATAATTTCCAAATCACATCATTTAAGCCAGTGACTCAACCTTTCCAAACTACAGACACCCTGAAAGGGGTACTGATTTGTCTTGCGTACCTCAAGTTCCACCTCACTCAAAAACTACAGACATAAAAATACAGGAAGTGTCACAGCTTACCATTATTGGAAAATTGCTTTTTTCCCTCAATCATATAATTATAAAATAAATCAACTGAATATTGTACTTGCATTTAAGTGTATAATATACAGAGAGGTATAAACAAGTCATTGTCTGTATGAAGTTTTAGTTTGTACTGATTTCACTAGTGCTTTTTAATATAACCTGTTGTAAAGCCAGGCAAATACCTGGATGAGTCACTGTGCTTCATGGAAGCCCTCTGCGTTCCCCTTCTTGAGAACCACTTTTACAGTCTAACCCTGATTTGCAAAAAAAAAAAGCTTCAAAATACTGCACTGAACCAGCAAAGCACTTAAGCATGTGCTACTAAGTCTCGATGTTGTCCCATTGAAGTCATTTGCTCAAAAAGTTACACACATGTATGTGTACGTATTTCGCTGGATTGGATCCTGAATTTGGAATAAGGTACTCCCACAGCATGCCCTTGTCCACAAACACATTTTGGGAGAAAGAACTGGCAGAGTAATGGTCATTTTTACCAAATGGAGTGCTACCTAGCAAAAAAGTAAATTATGGAACCATTCACATTCGTGGTGCCTTTGTCCAGCCTGAAGCGTCAAAGGTGGTTTTGGGACAATTTAACAAATAAAACAGTAATAAATCGCTAAGGTCTGATTGTATTAAACCAAGACTTCTGAAGGAGCTCAGATAAAATTGCAAAATTACTAACTAACATATTGCTTACATCAACCTCTGTACTAGATGACTGGAATATAGCTCATGTCATGCTGATTTTCAAAAAAGGTTCCATAGGTGATCCTGGCAACTGTAGGCCAGTAAGTCTAACTTCAGTATCAGACAAACTGCTTGAAATTATAGCAAAGAACAGAATTATCAAACACATACATGAACACAAGATGTTGCAGAAGAGTCAAAATGGCTTTTGTAAAGAGACATCTTGCCTCACCAATCTATAAGAATTCTTTGAGGCGGTCAACAAATTTGTGGACAAGGATGAACCTGTTAATAGAGTGTACTTGGACTTTCACAAGTCCTTCACAAGGTCTCCCATCAAACACTCTTAATTAAAGTAAGCAGTCCCGTCATAAGAGATAAGGTGTTCTCTTGGATCAGTAACAGGTTAAAAGATAGCAAACGAAGGGTAGGAATAAAGTGGTCAGTTTTCACAGTGGAGAGAAGCAAACAGCAGGGCCCTCCAAGGATCTTTATGGGACGAGTGCTGTTCAAAATATTCCTAAGTGATCTGGTGAAAAAAGGTAAACCGAGAGGTGGCAAAGTTTGCAGATGATACAAAATTACTCAAGATAGATAGATCTAAAACTCACTGTCAAGTGTTATAAAAGAATCTCACTAAACTGGCTGACTGGACAACAAAATGACAAATAAAATTCAGTGCTGATAAATGCAAAGTAATGCTCATTGAAAAAAATAATCCCAATTATACATACAAAATTAAAAAATAAATTAAAAATTAACAAACAAAATATCATAATGACACTATATAAATCCATGGTATGCCCACACTTCTAATACTGTCTGCATTTCTGATCAGCCCATCTCAAAAAAGATACTAGAATTGGAAAAGGCACATAGAAAGGTAATAAAAATCATCAGTTCCAGAAGGGTAGCCATGTTAGTCTAATTCAGCAAAACAAACAAGGAGTCCAGTGGCACTTTTAAAGACTAACAAATTTCTTTATTGCATGAACTTTGGTTGGAGAGATCCCATTTCATCAGATGCTTGAAAACGGGAATTAAAAAAAAAACAAAAAAAAACCCCACTAACATAGGGAGGAGTGATAAATGCAGTGAAGTAAGTACAACCAGGGGTTACCCAATGAAATGAATAGGCGAAGGTTTAAAACAAACATAAGGAAATATTTCTTGACACAACACACAGTCAGACAGTGGAACTCATTGCCAGGGGATGTTGCGAAGGCCAAGAGTATAACTGGGTTCAAAGGAGAATTAAATACATTCATGAAAGACAGGTTCATCAAAGCCAGGGTTCTGCAATCTGCAGCTCTGGAGATGCATATGGCTCTGACTGCTCCCTTGTGGCTCCTGGTTCTTCCCTGCCTCCAGGGGAACTGAGGTGGGGCAAGGCGCGCCTGGTTCTCCCCATCTCCCCCATCCCACCAGAGGACCCCCCGGGTAGGTGCTCTGGCTCAGCTCCCCCAACCAGAAGACTACATCTGTTGCAGGTCTCATGATACTTGGTTATTGAAGGAATTTTTAAAAATGGCGTATCTTTCAGGTTGCCGACCCCCAATCAAAGGCTATTTGCCAAGATGGTCAAGAACACAACTCCATGCTCTGGTTGTCCCTAACCCTCTGACTGTCAAAACCTGGGAGTGGAAGACAGAGGATGAATCACTTGATAATTGCCCTAGTCTGTTCATTCCATTGGAAGCATCTAACACTGGCCACTATCACAAGTTAGGATACTTCACTAGATGGACCACTGCTCTGATTCAACATGGCCATTCTCATGTTCTCATTTCAAAACACCAATGCTGGGGATGTAATATAAAAGCTGTTCTATTCACACACTGAAGTGCTTTTAAAATTATTTAATTGGATGTGGGGAGAATGGAAGGAAAACTTTTAAACATTTAACATTTGTAAAATATGCATAGGCCAAAAATATAGGATTCCATTGCAGTGTGTGTGATACAACTACAGCCTTAAACCCTGATTGTGCATGTGCTTAGCTTTATATTGATGGGACTAGTAAGTAACATATGTGAGGTAAAGTCTTTGTAGATTTGGTATCTAAGTCGGGCATTTTAAGCGTGCAAAATTTTTCCTAAGGCAAGCTCCTCAGCTGATATAAATCAGCATAGTGTCAATTACTTAATTAGAGGTATAGTATTTCAATTTACACCAGCTGATGACCTTTAATTATTTTCTGTATCACATAAGTACATTAGAAACATGTGTGAAAGCTTTAACCTGTCTCTCCTTTCTGCCTTAAGTCTTCTCCCACTTATCTAACCTGGCAGTGCAACCTCAATGCAGAAAATCACCATTGCTCCTTCTCTGCTCAGCTGTCCCGAGTTAGGGGATGAAGAAGGGCTTCAAAGAACAAGTGGTTCCTGTTCTCTCTTGCTTTTGTAGCTCCACTACTGTTAAAGAGCTGTGCAAAAGCAAAGCTGGTAGCACTGCCTTCCCTCTCCCAAGTCCTGCTATTGCTACCTAGCTATGAGCACAAAACTATTTTAGGTCACTGTAGTGTTTGGCAAGTTTCGGGAGAGTCTGAAATATATTAGTGGAGGTATCCATTCTGTTAGATAATATATGGGGCTCAATCCTGTACAACGCTCAGCAATTGGGACTTGATCCAGCAAAGTACTTAAGCACATGCTTAATTTTAAGCTTGCAAATAGTTGTATTGGCATGAATGGGATTGTTCACATTCTTAGAAGTTGAGCACTTGCTTCAAGTGATTTGCTAGATAAGGACAATAGTGCTCAGTATCTTGCAGGATCAAACGCAAACAGATTAAGCAACATATATTTACACTGAGGTCACAGGTCAAAGCTGAGACCTTAGCGCACATCCAAGGGAAATTTATGAATGATGCACACGTTATGACCTTCAATGCCTAAAAGCCTAGAAGTCTAATGGAAACCCTAACCTGTATCAGAATATATACCATTGTACAAAGCTACCATGAACCAATGGTGCTGTAATTAAACAGTCAGGCCCAGATCCTCTACTGGTGTAAACTGACAAACTTCCACTGAAGTCAGTGTAAGTTTACTGAGTCACACTTTCTGATGATCTGGTCCCAAAAGTTGTGATTCAGAGATATAATAGCTTGCTACAAGTTATGTCCACATGTGGACATTTCTTTTTGTAGCCTAAGGCCTGTCTTTCAGCGAAGAAACTGCTGCAGCCTTCCATTGTGGGGGAGAAAAAGACGTTACTATCTTCACAGGTTATTTGCATATACAATGCCAATTAGGGTTATTAGCTCAGTCCAATTAGAGCTGAAATGACTAACCTTCATATGAAGGAAGAAGGAGACCAGTCTGGAAAGTCCCTTTATTATTGTACCTTTAAAAGTCAGTTACCCACCCATTAATATCAGTTTTGAATAATCCAGGAAATATACAGTTAAATATTTTCAAAAACCAAATATTTACAGTTGAAAACTGCATTATTGAAATGCAACAGTTATTTCTCAGCTCTCTGCTACAAGAAAACCTGGAAGAAAAATTAAGCCAACCTTCCACTTTATTTATTTACTTTTAAAAGAGTGACTTGAGAAAGTGCAGAGAGCAGAAACATGCTGAGCTATGTAAAATGGAGATATGGTCAGAAAAATTATTATGTAAAAACAGTACCTCCTACTCAACAGGCCTCTTCCTGGAGTGTGTTCAACTGTATTTGCTTATGTTATTAATAAAACCCACTTATTATTATTTTTCTAAACAACTATTAACCCTGCAGAGCCAACACAGCTCAAGGAAAATGAGCTGGATTCCATGCTGGCTCAAGCATCACTCTCATCATTGTTAATTAAGTTCCTCAATTGTATGAAGCACATTAGTGGTGGTGATGTATAATGCCAGGAAGAGACCCCAGCATGACCTTTGGATCTCAAGTTTCATTTACAGGATTGTTAGTTTGCAAAACTATTTTTTCTTGCTTTAACACTCTAGGCAGATGTGTGGGGGAAAAAACAACCAGTTTCTGCATTAGTATCACTTGTATGTTTGCATTAGTGCTGCACCCTAAATTATTTATCTTTTGGTCTCTAACCCACAAAAGTTATGACACAGTCCAAGACTTCATGTCTCAAAATAAACCAAGCTGGTCAACAAAAGCGAGGTAGCAAAATTGCTTACATGGTCAACATCATGTTTTTCAAACTCGTGAAGCTGCCTCTGGAAGCCCATGTTAGGATTGGCACAGGATCTTGATGCTCTTACAATAGACAGTGCATCTTCCCAGCCAAAGTCTGTGATTGTCATGATGTAAGCAACTACCAAAGTGACACTCCTGGAGACTCCAGCAAGACTGCAGCAGAAATGAGACAAAATAAATAGATGCAGAAAATGAAGTCTTGAAAAAAATACATTCATTATTTCTTACATAGCACTTTACAGAGTATTTATTGGAGTATCGTTATGTTGTCTATGTACTATACCTTGAAATGTAAACTCAGGATGTGGAATAGGCACCATGAGAGAGATGCTATACTGAACTTCAGTGTGGATGAGATTTTTTTTTAAACAAAGCACAAATATAAAGTCTCCATCAGGGAGCATGTGAACCACTGTATTTTTCTTAAACTATAAATAAGTCATCCAGGCATAAAAACAAATCCCCCAGTACAAACAAGGGTCATGAAACAAAATGTATCCTTTTCCCAGCATGTACACAGATCTCATTTTAATTAAATTGGATTTAAATTAACTACACCTTCTTACTGAGCTGAACTGTTAAAGCATGGGACTCAGCTCTCAGATCTAATTCTGGCTCCATCACTGACATGCTGTATGAATACTTCTCAGTGCCTCAATTTCACCACGGGGAGAATGATAGAACCTTCCACTGTCAAGTGGTTTGACAACTCTGGATAAAATATGGTGTTATTCAGGAATGTCGCTGCCATGGGGAAAGGCCTGGGGCACGGGCCCAGGCCCCACCCCCTGGGCCTGGGCCACGGCCACGCCCCCAGGCCACAATCCAGCACCCTGGGTCCAATCATGCATCGGGTTCCTGCTGCCTCCAGCCTGGTCCCAGATCCTCAGCTGGGCTCGAGGTCAGGAAAGGTGGGCACAGCCATGGGAGTCCCAGCCTCGATCTCTCGCCAGGAGAAATGGGTGCCACTGCAGGTGTCCCAGTCTCAAACCCCGGCTGGGGCCGGGGCTAGGCGAGGCAGGTGCTGCAGTGGGCGCCCGGTGCAAGACAGGGCTGGCCTGGGCACTGGCGTCAAGACTCAGGGCACATGCCCTGGGTGCCAGGCACCAGCAACACCCCTGGTGTTATTACTACAGCTGAAGAATACCATATGTTTGAGTGACAGTTACAGATTTGCTCATGTAGTACTTACATAACACTCCACATATTCAAAGAAAAAATTCTATAGCACAATATCAATGAACAGTCTCAACAATGTCATAAAGCAGGACAATGTCCCCAGTTTACATATGAAGAGAGTGAAGTGCAGAGAAATTAAATAACTTATCCAAAGCAACAGAGTGAGCCAAGTACAGAATGCATTTAGAATACTGGACTGCGAACCACCAAACCCAGAGATCAAACTACTAGCAGGTTCTGACTCTAGACACAAGTTTTGAAATGTTATTTAAACATTTTAGTCTTGCATAAGGACCAAAAGCAATGACAGGAAGAAAAGTCATGATTGGCTTTTCTTTGCTATATTTAAAGCTTTGAAGGCAGTTAGTGTCTTAGGACTCCCTTTCCTATCAGTGATCTGCTGGAAACAGCTGTGACCGTTGAATGCTTCAGTGGAGCTTACAACATGAGTTTCTGTTGAGAGGAAAACTTCCAGCAGCCCTAAAGCAGCAAAAAGAGTTGCAACTAGAATTGATATAATTATTAGGATTACAAGAATGGTCTGTGAGAAAAGAAGATGCTGACTAGCATTAATCAAAAATAAGATGTGAAGTGTTGTATAAATGCAATGCTATTAGAGTTACAAAAGAAAGAAGGATAGCAACACTAATTTATCACTAAAAAACCCAACAAAATGGAGGGGAAAAAATTAAGAATATTCTTAAACAATTGACATACGTACCAGTGAACAAGACAGCCCTCACCTCTAAGCCGGCACTCATGGATAAACTTGATGCTCTCTTTGAAATGTCTTGTCCTGAAAACAGAAGCAAGAAGGAAATACAAAGCACTAGGCTTTAGTAAAATCATGATGGGGGGGGGGAGATTTGAAATGCACTTAAATGTTGTTCCCAGAACATAGTACATAAAAATTCTGGTTGCCATTAAAAAGGCAACCAACAGCTATATAATCGCCTTGATTATTTTTTTAAGTATGGATAGAAACTTTGGTATCTCAGCACCGTTCTAGACAGACCACTGGCAAATGCTTTATGCAGATGACGAACAAATCTCCCTCCCTCCAGTCAGCCAAGCAACTATGTTCACTTGTTTGATGTTTTCTTGTAGATGTCCTATTATCAACTAAAACTCAGCATGGCCAAAACAGAGCTCCCAATCTTTTCCATAAAGACCTCTCTTCCCTCCCCTTTCTCTGTCACAGCAGACACTTCTGTCACAGCAGACTTTCAGTTAGGCAAGTAATCTTGTATTTGCCTTTGATTCAGCCCTTTCCTTCAACTCAGACCACACCTATAATCTTGTCACTTCTTCCTGTTCAGTATTTCCAAGATCCAACCTTTCTTCTCTGATCAAAAGTCTCACTGTCAAAAGTCTCATTCAGTCCTTGATCACTTCACACCCTGAGTATTTTAGTCTCCTCTTCTTTGGCATTGATAAATCCAAACCCTCCCTCTCCCCGCCCAACTCAAACCCTTCCAAAATGCTGCTAAGATTAGCATTCTTGGCTTATTACTCCTCCTATGCCAATCCACTCAAAGCTCTCCACTCGTTCCCTCTCTTCCACTGCATCAAATACAAACTTCTTGTCCTTACTTTCAAAGCCCTCCACAGCGTTTCCCATCAGTACTCCTGACTAAGAACTTATACTCTTCCTATTATGATTTGTTTCCCAGTTTTCCTGCCTCAGGTCTCAGCCTCACTGTTTGTCTTGTTCACTCACTATGTCTTGTGTTTTAGACTGGAAGCTCTTTAGTGTAGATGGCCTTTTTAGTGTGTGCACTTGTACTGCACCTTGCCTCGTGTGGCCCAACCTGGCTGTGCCACTGCACTATAAATGGTTCATAACAAAAATCAGTTAGTTACCTGTACAGTCACTGTTGTTTTTTGAGCTGCGTTGTGCACATTTACGTTCCAGCATAGGTAGATATGGACCAAAAGCTCTCCAGCTGGAGACTTAACAGCCATATCAGCAGGTACCACATGCACCCTTGCTATCGTCAGGCACCCAGCCAAGGTTGTAAAGGAGATAGTCGCCATCTTCTTCTCCATTTCTTTACACCATTGTTAAACTAAAAACATAAAGCAGTGGGGAAGGTGCGAGTGTCTTGGAATATACATGTGCACAACACTTCTTAAAGAACAACAATGGTTACTGGACAGGTAAACATTTTTTCTCCTTGGCATTATTGTGTACACATATATTCCATTGTAGGTGGCTCATCAGCTGTTTCCTTACAGGTGGTGAACATCAGACTACTTGAAAACAGACCTACCTTCCCAACTGGCTGAAGGTGGTGTCCTCTTGAGAAGTCTGAGTAAAGTGCCTGGACACTATGTTCAGATTATCACATTGCTGCTTTACTAATGATCACTACAGGAATGTTACTCAAGAAGACTGACAAAATGTGAAAAAAACAAACAAACAGCGGAGTAGAATGCTATCCTTGATGGAGAGAGACTTGTAAGATCATAGTGAAGCTTAATGCAATCAAAAATTCATTGTGAAATATGCTGGGCTATAACAGCTTGCCCTTTAAATCTGTCATCAAGGCCAACCACCAGTCTGGGAAAGGGTGTGAAAGGCTTTCAGCATTCCAGGTAAAATATCAGGGCACTGCCGAACATCCTACCAGAAATGCTGTTTTCATTGATAGCAGCAGCAAGAATGTTGTGACCAAAGATTCAAAGAGAAATCACATCAAATGGGACAATATTAATTTCAGGTTCAATGAAAGAACTCATTTAGACACTGAAAATACACATGGATAAGACCCCTTAAAAACATGGACACCAACGGATCTAAAACCTGTCCACTGGTAGGCTACTACGGAAATTGCTGTTCAGTATAGAATTAAGACATCAGAGGATTTCAGATGCAACAACACAGTCTGGCACAAATGTGTCTAACTCTCTTTATCATCAGGAGATTACTGATGAGAAATTCACCCAGTCTGAAAACTCCTTCCACTTTGCTTTATAAATGGGTCTAGTGGTATCTTTTCAGCTGTTCATCTGCACAGCTTGGAAATCTCTGGATCAGACTTTCTCCTTATTGCCAAGTCATAGAACAGGGTTTCTTAACTTTTTAAAGGCCCCATACCCCTTCCAGTGATACATGGTAACCCTGCACCCCCACCAAAAAAAATTCATCTGTCATAACATCATCATGCTTGAAGTACATTGGGTGGACATACTGTTACTCCCGCACCTCTTGGACTCCCTTCCCACACGCTAGGAGGTACAGCCACTCCAAGTTAAGAACCCCTACCACAGAACATCAAAATGAAGAGAATGTAGGTTAGGGTGCAGCAACTTCTCTTGGTTAAAGCAAGAAATTTAAGCAGAGGTAGAGACGTGGGTGTTTGGATACAGAGATGATGCAGGTCCACACAGTAATACTGCCTAGCCAGGCAAGCACAATGAGAATTATGGTTGCTGTGTCTCTTAGTTACCTAATCACCTTTGGAATTAACAGGAAGAACTGGAAGTATTAACACATAAGCTAAATTCTGATTTAGATAACATCACAGGGACTTGGTGGGATAAATCACAGGACTGATATAGAATGATATAGCCGGTTCAGCAGGGGAAAAAGGGGAGATGCTGCAATATACATCAAGGAATATATACCACCATGTGCTGAGATCGAGCAGGCAGCAAGAGACAGACCAGCTAGAAGTCTTTGGGTGGAGATAGAAGGTTTAAAGCAAACACCCATACACAAAAAAACCCAGGAGTGACAACATGGTAGGTGGTCCACTTGCAGATCATCAAATCACGAAAAGGAGGTAGAAGAGGCTTTTCTAGAACAAATAATAGAAATATCCAAAAACACAAGACCTGGTGGTAATGGAGCATTTTAACTAACCAGATATCTGCTGAAAGAGTAACACAGCAACACAAACTTTGTAGCATGTTCTTAGAATGTTTTGAGGGACAACTTTTTGTTTCAGAAAGTGGAACAAGTAACCAGCCATTTTTAACTTGATTCTGACAAACAGGTTCTGAGTCTGAAGGTGGGAGGCAACTGGATGAAAGTGACCATGAAATGATAGATTTCATGATTCTAAGAAATGGAAGGAATGAGAGCAGCACAAGGACAATGGAATTTCAAAATGGCATACATTAAACTCAGAGAACCATTACATAAGGTCCTATGGGAAGGAAATCTAAGGAATAAAGCAATTTGGGAGAGCTAGCAGCTTCTCAAGACAACATTAAAGCACAATTCCAAATTTTCCTGATTTGAAGGAGCAAAAATAGGAAGAATAATAAGATGCCAATCAGATTTCATCAAGAGCACTTTAATGACTTGCAAATCATTAAGGAATCCTACTAAAAGTGGAAACATGGACAATTCACTAAAGACAAGCACAAGATAATAGCAGAAAGGCAAAGGCACAAAATGAGTTAGAGCTAACAAGAAACATAGAAGGCTCTTCATATATGTTAGCAGCAAAAGAAAAACAGAACACTATAGGTCCTCTTCTTAGTGGGGAGAAGAGCTAATAACTGATGACATCAAGAAAGCAGAGGTGTTTAATGTGTTTTTGTGCTGTAGTCTTCACTAAAAAGGCTAAAGGTGACCAGATATTCAACACACAACATTAACAACAAGGGTGAAGGAATGCAAGTCAAAAATAGGGAAAGATAAGGTTAAAGAATATCTAGGTAAGTTGGACATAATCAGTTTGGCTCATTCTGATAGAATTCACCCTACAGCACTGACGGAAATAACTGAAGCAATATCAGAATGGTGAAGGCCTGGAGGAGTAGAGAATGGCAAAAAGTACCTATCTTTAAAAGGGGCAACAGAAAGGACCTTGGCAATTATAGATCAGTCAGACTAACTTCTATATTTAGAAAGATACTGAAACAAATTATTAAATAAGCAATTTATAAGTACCTAGAGGATAACAGTGTAATAAAGAATAATCAGCAAACAAATTATTCCAAACCAACTCAATTTCGTTCTTTACCAAGGTGACCAGCATAGTAAACAGACAAAGCAGCATTCACGATCTAACTGGACTTCAGTACGACTTTTGATGTTGTCCCACAAGATTCTTATTAACAAACTAGGGAGATGTGGTCTAGATAGAATTACTATAATGGGAATGTACAACTGATTGAAAGACTACACTTGAAGAATAGTTTATTAATATTCTCTTTTAGCCCGGAAGGGCATATCTGTGGGCATAACCCACTATTCAGTTCTGTGTCTGGAACTATTCAGGATCTTTGTTAATGAGTTGGACAATGAAATGAAGGACATGCTTATTAAATCTGTGGATGATGCCAATCTGGGGGATACTGCAAGCACTTCAGAAGACAATTAGTATTCAAAAGAAACTTGAAAATTAGATATTTAGTCTGAAATCCATAAAATGAAATTCAATAAAGACAAATCCAAAGTACTGCACTTACTAAAGAAAAAATCAAATGTACAATTATAAAATGGAGAATAACTGGTTAAGTGGTATCTGGGGGTTAAAATGGATCACAAATTAAATATGAGTCAACAGTGTGGTGCATTTGCCAAAATCAGGGCTGGAGCTAGGTCTTCTGGAGCCCAGGGCAAGCAGCCCCAAAGGTGCCCCCCCCCACCTGGGTCTGTCTCCGGGCCCAATCCATCTCCAGTGGTGGCGGGGACCCGGATCCAGCTCCAGCTACCTTCTGGAGGAGGCTGAAGCTCCCCACCACAGCTGGGGCAATAGGGAGCTGGATCCAAACCCTGCCTTCCAGTGGCAGCTGAAGCTCCCTGCCGCTGGGGAGCTGGATCCACTCCCAGGTTTTGAATTTTAGAGGGTGCAGGGGACAGATCCAGCTCCCCGCGGTGCCTGGGGATGGATCTGACTCCTTGGCAGCAGCTGGGGCGGTGAGAAGCCACACCCGCCCCAGCCACCATGGGGAGCCGGATCCGTCCCCTGTGCCCTCTAAGATTCGGCACATGGGGCTTTTCCCCAGTTGCCCCGGCCTAGTTACTGCCCTGGCCAAAATGCTACTATTCTGGGATATATTAAGGCGACTGTCTTATGGAAGATATGGGAGGTAATTACTCCACTCTGCTCAGCACTGGTGAGGCCTCAGCTGAAGTACTGTGTTCCGTTTTGGCTCCAATACTTTAGGAAAGATGTTGATGAACGGAAGAGACCCTGGAGGACAGCAACAAAAAATTTTAAAATTGTTTAGAAAACCTGACCTATGAAGAAAAGTTTAAAACAACAAAACACACACACACCTGGGCATGTTAGTGTTGAGAAAAAATGATCCAGAGGGGACCAGATAACAGTCTTCAAATATGCTAAGAACTACTATATAAGGAGGGCAGTCAACTGTTTTCCATACCCACTAAAAATAGCAGACGAAGTAATAGGCTTAATCTGCAACATGAGAGAAAGTGTTTCCTAGTAACTAACCTAACTATACTGATAGTTAAGTTCTATAATAGGCTTCCAAAGGAGGCTGTGAAATCCCCAACATTGGAGCTTTTAAAGGACAGGTTGGACAAACAACTGTCAGGGGTGGTCCAGACTTGACTTGGTCCTTCCTCAGCACCAGGGGGTAGGGGAAGGACTTGATGACCTCTTGAGCTTCCTTTCAATCCTACAAATATTTCTACGGTTCTATGAATGATTCATTCAGAAGAGGATCTCATGAGGAATTCTGCAGCCCCACAGTCTTTAAATTGTCTGTTCTAACATTTTGACTAGAACTGGTAGGAAAATGGCTCCCCCCACCCCCTTTGGATAAGTTATTGACAATTTGTTGAAAAGATCAAAGCTGAAATGTTTTGGCTTTCAGTTACCAATACCTGAAAGTTTTATGCTGGAAAATGAGAGAGAGAGATTGATACCTTGTGCAAAATGTTCATTCAGTCAAGAAAACTATTTCTCATTGAAAAATGTTTTGACCAGTCCTAATTTTGACATTATCTGGTGCTTGTGTTTGCTTGTAGGGATACAATCTGCAGGCAGCAGCTGAATCTAACAAATGATGAAGTCACAGCAAATGGACTTTACTACTGATATGCATGGCTTGTTAAAAAGAAAAGAACTGCCCCACAATTAAGTAGTATTTCTCCAAGATCTAACTGCTTAGAACACAGTCAGTTAAAAACTTGATGCTTTTATCTAGATTTTACTTGACCCCTTCCCCCACTGTCCCTCCAAGATCTCTGGAAAAATGGCATTGGTTGATGTATGCAGTGTAGTTGTAGCCAGGCAATGTGGGAAACTGGTTGAACAAAAGATATGACCTCCCCCATCTTGTATCTCCAATAGACTGATGTGTTTTTCCACACTAGCTCCAAAAATCAATACGTCTTGTACCTAGTGTAAGTTTCACCCACCTTCTTCTGCAACGTGGGGTCTTAAGTACAGCTAACAAACTTTTTGGCCTATATTTATTAACCATTCTCCAGTAGGCTTAGTCACTAGGCAACACCCAATTTACTTGTTACAGCATCAATTTAAACATGATTGTGTTTTCCCTTGAATGTCTTGTTCAAGTTTCATAAAAGTTACAAGGAGAAGCCTCATGCCATGAACCTTGTGCAATTCACTGGCAGTTTTTGGAATCATGAAGCCCTGAGTGTAATCAGTGGGACAGTTCACCCCACTTAGAGCTACTGTTTCAAACACTCTGCCAACTCAACACTGGCCTTGTTTATGTTCCCTTTATGTTTTGAAGAAGGTTACCATAAGTATCTATTTTTACTTAAAAGTTGAGATTCTGGAGCATGAAGTAAATTCCGTAATCAATGAAGTGGCTGGAGAATAAAAAGCGCCCCTAAAATAGCAACTTCTTCCATGTTAACAATGAAACAGCAAATCAATATTTGTTACATAAACATATCTGACAACAGTGCTGATTAATAATCTACTCACTGGACTGATATTCATGGTAAAGAATTAATTGTACAATGTTCAGCTTTCACACTTCTGCTTCCCAACTTACTTGATATCACGAACTACTGCTTCTTTCTATCACCAGTCCTGGGCACATCTCACACAAAGTAAAGCAAAAGTCAATGAAAAGATCCTACTGTCATGTCTTAATAGTTAGCCACACTTATTCAGCGACAAAGAGGGTAATCTGATACAAATTAGATGGGGGGGGCTGTTTCCATGTCAGTTCTACACTTCAATGTTTAGGTGAAGCTTTCAGAAATGCTGTAGGGTTTTAACATAAGCAGGAAAGAATAAGCAGTAAAAGCAATTTAGTGGCATTGCCTCTTACAGGTTGGATTGCTGACGAGACAATGACTAAAAACTACCTTGATCTTTTGTATGGTTCTTTGTCATTTTGCGGAGGTAGCACTATCAGGAAGGGCTGGCTGTAATATTATATCTAAACCAAAAGGAAGGTTCAAAAGGCAACTGTGAAGCCCAGTAGGCTAGCGCAGCTGGGGATTAATTCTCTAGAAATTCATGGTACAGAAATAAGAAGGCGTGTGGAAGGGTATATTTAATTTCTACAGAATTAATTGCGTAGTAGCAAGTTCCTTAGGAGAAGCATCATCAGGAAAAGCACCAGAAGCTAATGGTCTGAGGCCAAATTCTCGTCACTGAAACCAAACTCACATTAAACTCCAAGGAAATGACCTAAGTCTAAAGAATGATTGCTTAATTCAAATTCTAAGCAGGAGCAGAAAATGCTGGTTGAACCAAATCTTCAAAGCTATTTCAAAGAGTATGCATATATTCCATTTTTACTGTTGTATTTTATTAGCAAATTGAGATCCCTCAGAAACAGGGCAGCCCTTACTAGGCATCTTGTAAGTGCCTGTATATTATACATGTTGAAAAAGAAAGTTCCTGGAGGAAAAATGTGAACTACAATTCACAAATCCACAGTCTACCCCCCCAAAATCTCCTCTTGACCAATCTTCAATCAAGCTGGTCCCCCTTCAACAAATGCCAGGAACTGAGAAAAGTAGGCCCACCATCTCTGGTAAACTTTACCTGAAAAGCCAGCTGCTGAGGGATACAAAGAAGCATACTATGTGATCCTTGACAATTTCACTTGGCAGCAGCCACTAGGGTAAAAGCACTTTATATGCAACAGAATAAGCCTAGTCTTTTTCTTCTGTAGCTGCCAGCATCAGTTTTTGAGAAGTGGAGAGACCCAAAGATTCACAAAGGGACAGAGCCCTTCTTCCCCCCAGACCCCTCCTCCCCAAATTTATAAACACATTATATTTGTAACCAGTATTAGATCATATAATATTTTTATGGCCTGAATAAAGCCAGCTTCCTTTGACCTCAAAGTTTTTATATGAAAAGCAAGTAACACCAGAATTTCTAGACACTGTGTTCATTATACTTGAACTTTTCCATTATAGAAAGAAAAGTCAGTTACTCATCCAATTTTATTTTAAGTGATGAAGGGTATCAGTATCAGAAGTAACAAAACTTGTTTGCAACTCTCTGACACAAAGCAAAAACCATAAATGCTTGCAACATAACAGAAACAATACTCATGCAAATATCTTAGCTTCTTATTAATGCTTTCAGAGTCTTGGCACAGTGCCAGAAAATTAATTGCTTTTGCATACTGAAGGTTACTCTTTAATGTATTTCCTTGATATGCAATAACAAGGGGTGGTTGTATTGCATGCATAGCTAACATTCGTGGTAAATTTTGCCCTCTTTTTGTTCAAAACTTGGTCCCGATTTTACTAAAACAAAAGGCATATTTGCAAACATTCTCACAGCTACCTAGCGGGTCTCTGAATACTGACAAACCATTAACCCACCAAATGCAAATGTGGCCTTTCTAATTTCTTATGTTTCCTCCTTCATAAAAGAAATGAGTCTTCACAATTCTAAGGCCACAAAAGCAAGAAACTATCCACATTCCAGCAGCCTCCCACAAAACAATGCACAAAATTGCTTCCCTAATCACTGTCTTAGTTCTGAAAATCCTATTTGGTTCTCTAATTTGCACTCCCACTTAGTAGCATATGGGCTACTATGGTTTTTAAGGGAGTTATACACAGAGGTCTGATTTTTAGTGGCACAGAGAAGTTGCAGCTCTCAATTAATGTTATATTTGAGGGTGCTCTGCATCTCTGGGCAGTGAAACAGGTATACGGTCTGTTCTCCCCATGCAAAATTGTGTTAAAAATGGATTTTCATAATTGTAGAAGCTTGCTAATGAAAAGAGCGAAAAGAGCAATTAAGAAACGTCAAGTGTCATGCTGGAATCCCTCCAAAATACAAGAAACAAATATTCTAAAAATACCCACTGAAAGCATCAGCTGGAATATTGCTCTGATCTGAGAGAAAAAGCAGTGCTGCGTTTCCTTCCGTATGTACCTTTCAACTACTTCTGTTTCTCTACATAACTCGTTAACAGGAAGTGGCTGAAACCCCCCTCACCTCTCTTCAACATAAACAGTGTGCACTAGAAGAAATATTTGGTCGCCATCCAAGTATTCTTATGAAATATGTTTTGATTACTCTTCAAGATCTTGATTTCGTACATGCCATCAATTCAAGATTCAGACTGTTAAACCCAGGGTCAGCACAATTAATTTTCAGGACAGTTACATGGCAAGTAAATATTAAGGAGGGGAAAAGCCTCAACCCAGGGAACAGCAGCTCCACATAGATACATTCCTACTGCAAGAAGCATAAAACCACTGGAACTGCCATACTGGATCAGGCCTAGCACAGGACTCTCCCAGCAGTTGCCATCACCAGATGATTTGGAGAAAGGTGCAAGAACCCTAAAGCACAAAGACATGCCATAACCTGCACTCCACTCAGGTCTCTCGTACTTCTGTACCAGAAATGCTACAGCAGCACAGCTGCAACATTGGAGCAGCACTGGTGGTGTGCTGTTTTTCCATTGCTGTTGTGGTAAACACAACTCTCTGCAAGTGGTTGTACCTAGCAGTGTGTGCACCAGGACTTAACTCAACTTAATTACATCATATAGGGCGTTACCTTTTTCAGAGCCTTGAGTGACATAGTTAAGCTGACTTAACTTTGTAGCATAGACCAAGATTTAACATCCCTCCCAAAATTATAACAACTCTGAATATTTGCGGTAACAAAGCAGACATCCCAAGTACAAAAGCATTTTTAAAAGGGCCTGTTCTTCTCTGTGATCTCAATATAACTCAGGAGTAACCACCTAAACCAACAGATTTAAACCTACTTTGGTGTAAACTGGTGAGAGATCAGAATCAGGTCCTTTATCTTGCTTCAGAACAAATATTAATACTGAATTTTAAAAAACTTACAAATCCTGTGAAGGGGAATCAGCAGCAGGAATGCACAGATACTTCACTCCCTGTATACAGAGGCAAATAGAAATGAAAACATAACATTAAGACAGAAGCATAATGCTCACAGATCAATGGACAAATTCTGCTCCAATATTAGCACAGCTCCCTTGATTATGAAAGAGTTATAGTATTGTAGACAGCTTGAAATTTTGCCTGATCTGCCCAGATTTAAAAAGGTAAGGTGAATGAAGTAATATTTTTTATTATACCAAAAGTCGGTAAGAGAGACAAGCTTTCAAGCTTATACAGAAATCTTCAGGTCTGTGTCAGCTTTCATATGAAGATGGATTAAAACAAACCCAGTGAAATGAGTAAGCAGAAGGTTTAAGCCAAACAAAAGGAAGTACTTCTTCACACAGTACACAGCCAACCCGAGGAACCTGTTCATGGACAGGTCCATCAATGACCATTAGCCAGATGGTCAGGAATGCAACTCCATGTTCTGGGCATCCCCAAGTCTCTGACCGCCAGATGCTAGAACGGGAGGACAGCTCACTTGATGACTGCCCGTTCTGTTCATTCGCTTTGAAGGCCCTGGCACTGATATCTTTCAGAAGACAGGATACTAGGCCAGACCAGTGATTGGTCTGAAACAGGATGGCCTTTCTTATCTGATGTACTTCACCCATTTTGTTCCTCTAACATTCTAGGACCAACTCTGCTATGCTACCACTGCATACAGATTTAAAAAGTTATTTTCACTAGTGGTTTGAAACTAAGGAAAAGACAACTAAATCATGTTTACACCAAAGATCCTTATATGAATTCTTCAAACGGCAGAATCTTTATTAGAAAGTTGTAAAACTTTCATTATATTCATTGACTTAAATGTTATTCTTGTTATGTTTCACTGGAAACTAAGATCTTATGCAGTTCTTACTGTATCAAAATGAATGCTAAAAATGGGTGAGAAAAATTTCCTCTCATGCAGAATACCAGTGATTTGCTCTTCCTTTACCTATTTAGCAACACGATAACCAAAAACGTGGGCATTTTGAAAAAGAAAAAAGTTTTTTTTTTTTGAAAGTGATGACTTTAAAACTCAGACATCTTCCAACAAAAAGTCCTCACTTTATTAGTCAGCTATTGTCACAACAAATTAGGTACTGAAATAGGGAACTACAATACATATTCTTAGAAGAACTCTGATCTAAAAAGTTGAGTAGGCAATCAATGCCTTTTCAGGAGTGTTTAATGAAGGGCCAGAGGAACAAGTCTAAAAAAAGAATCTTGGATTAGGTGGTGATAAAGTAATAGATAAGTAACAAATAAACAGAGCTTTGACAATTGAAGTTAGTAGTCCATACAAATATGGTGTAGTTTTAAATATACGTAATGTCCCCCTTTGAAGACATCTGCAGAAGCTCATGATCTCAGATACATACCTCTACCCAGGCCCTGATTTCCAACACCACCTCTCGCTATTCCACACGAGCTAACAAACCACTGATGGTTCAACAGCTACATTCTCAATATGAAAAAATCAGACGGTCTATGTCAAAGCAAACCAGTGCAGTCCTCACAGCCATTCTATTACTTTTTTCTTACCTTCTGTGGTCCTTTGACACTTCTGTGGATTATCAGACTTGAAGTGTGTCTCTGAGCACAGCTTGTGAATTGTCAATGGTTCACCAGCTGAGGAGTGGCATGGCCAGAGCAAGGGATTACTGGAAGTATCGAAGGCACAGCAGAGGGAGATCATGGGTCGGGGAGAGGGGTGAATTTGATCAGAGGGTGGGGTGTTACAGTGAGTGCACACTGGTGAGAGTGTGCAGTATCAGGTGAGCTCCGGCAGAGTGGGAGCTAGTGACACTCAGGGAAGGCTGTGGGCATGACAAAACATGGCTGGAAGAAGAGAAGAGATTCAGCTGGTGAACCACAGAGGCTTGCCAGCTAAATATCATCTTCGTTAAACATAATCATGCAGCTGTAGCTTTGAACTTAATAAGGCCACTCACAAATGAGTAAGTATTGCAGAATTAGACCCTATACATGCTGAAAACCAGCAATTTACACTTTTGGGTCATATTAAATTCTCTTCTCTTCTTTAGGCAATTCAGTACCAAGAGACCAGTACTCATTAGCCATATCCTTCAACAAGGCAGAAAACAGGAATGAAAAGAAGAGTGGGGTAGAAGGAAACACATTAAGACAGGAGTTGTACCATACAATGAAGGCTCCAATTCCAGTCATTTACACAGTCCCACTGATTTCAACTGTCATCATACATGCTGAATGCTTTCAGTAGCCCAACTAAGAGGGGCTTTCAGCAAATGTTCACTTTAAAAGAAGAAGTGTCGTCAGTTTTAGAGTACACAGTGTTCTTATCTGTCACAGCTGACTGGGTCCCACTCTAAACGATGCCAACCTGATGTGAATTCACAACTACCACAGAACCACACGTAAGCATGAAACTAGCTTAGAACAGACCACATATTGTGCTAAACAGCTCTACCCAAGAACAATCCTGGGAGGTGCAACTCCCAATAAAACCACTGGTAGGCACTCACCACTCCCCAGGATCAGATCTTTAGCCAGGTTAATGGAGCCATATATGGTTAAACATGCTAGAATTCTGTGCTTTATCAATGCATGCAATCTTGCAGCATTTTGGAAGATGGTGGTAAATGAACTCCCCTCCCTACGACTCCTAGGAAATCTTCACCACTACCACTCCAAACAGGCAAACAACAGAAAATTATGGATGAGATCTGAAATGTGCTCAGTATTGGCCTACCTCTGTCCACAGAAGTCAACAGCAAAACTCCCAATGACTTCAACTGGAGCACAGTTAGGAAAACACTGACAAACTTTTGAAAATCCAACCCTATAATTTTGATCCTAGATGGCTTAAAATTCTTACAAGTCTGAAGCATCCATTTTAACTGCATAAATACAATAGAGGGGCTACAATTGTGGTAGTGGCCAGGTATTTGTAACTGGAAAACTTCACCCAATATCCAGAGAGATTTATAGCTGCTGCTGCTAACTAGACTTGCCATGAGGAATTAGCTTTTCTTCTTGTATTTTTGATATTTTTACAAACAGAGTGCTTTTTAAAAAGATATTTGCAACAGGAAGTTATTTAATTT
This sequence comes from Podocnemis expansa, assembly GCA_007922195.1. Lineage (NCBI taxonomy): Eukaryota > Metazoa > Chordata > Testudines > Podocnemididae > Podocnemis > Podocnemis expansa. The sequence continues at coordinate 7,978,565 of ML682060.1, read as the reverse complement.
CTGAACCCTGTTGCCTATGTGATGATAAAAAAAAACACCTGAGAGTGTAATGTTCTTGTGCAGTTATGCCCCAGAGACATCACTGTCCTTCCTGTACACGTACAATGCAGATAACATCTAAGAATCGTCCCAAAGGGACCTCTAACCAAAGCAGAACAGTTTGTGTCAACATAACAAGTAAATACTGAAGACAAAGAAGCCATGAACATCTGAAAAATCTTAGTGTGAAAAAATGCCAGAGTTCACAATTTCAGTAGTTAGTGATGTTTGGAAACTTAGAAGCTTCAATAAAAGAACAAACCAAAAGAGAAAGCCAAAAATAAAAGAAAGAAAAAGAAATCACGTATCTGTTTCCTTGCTTACATGTGAACTCATCATGACAAAACAGACTGGGCCTGATCATAAGATTGCTGAAATTGATGGTATGATTTCCAATGCATGCTCAATGGGCTTTAACTCAGTTGTAGGGAGTTATTCAGGAAACTATAATATTGCTAGAAAATGTTTAGAATAAACCATACTATAGGATTTAAACTAAGAATATTAACAAAGATGGGGCAAGCAAACAAAACATTTAGTATATGTGTATAACCCAGTATTTCTTTTAAAAGGAAACTTTCAGTTTGTCATTCTAGTAGAAAGACGGATGGCTCTTTCAGAAAGAAAAACAAAAAGTGGATTTAGGTTCCAACAGTCCAGTTCCACTCATTAAATTTGTCATCAAGTTCACAGAATATTTGCCTTTCTCAAAAATGGAATGTTTTGTTTAGGTCAGAAATAAAACTTCATTACCAGAGTTGATAAAAAAACAAATATTAGAAATCCACCATGAAGGAAAGAATCCACATTAATTACTTAATGCTCCTCTTGGTATATTTGTGCTGAAATATTCCTTTAGCTTGTATCTTGCACTTTGTCATTTTCCTTCTTTCTCCAACCAAAAATCCCTCTCCTGGATTAAACCAAGCCAGCTTTTTCAATAAACTAAAATTCAATATTTTCTCCGAGTTATGAAAGATGGCATGTACGCATGTTGCCATAAAGCAAACCAAATTCTATACTCCCACTGAAAAACAAACCCTCTAGTTTTCCCACACAAATTCCAGTGTTCATATAAACTTCCTACATACGCGGAATAACCAAATACCAATATATCATAATGCTTTCTCATGGCCACTTCTTAATTCATTGTTATCTATTCTCCAACTTCTACTTCTATTCTTTGTCATTCCCATCCATTCTGACCACCTAGCAAATGTATGCAAGACTTTTTCTTAAGGTTATTGATATTAGTTAGTTTTCATATGATGGATGACCTTTATTGCTTCTGGCATGTTTCTTCCAATTCAGTTAAAGATACGTGATAGACTGAAAAGCTAATATACTAAAAAACTTTTTTTTTTTTCAGTTTTCTATTTCAGCAGACAGAGTAACCACCAAAACTAGAATATTTGTCTCTTAGGCCCTGAAAGGAAAGGCTACAGTTAAACCGATACAGTGAGAGCTAACAAAACCAGAACAAGGATTCTGATTTCAAGATTGTCAAAGATGAAACAAGCGAGAGTTAAGTAAAATTTCTAAAATTCACTGTTATTCGTGAAACAACCAGTGTGCTTCCACCATTTCACCCTATATCATAAAATAAAGCCAAATCTGTTATACCATCTTTCAGAAGTTTTCAAAAATGAGAAACAAAATTTAAATGCAGGTTTTATATAGTCAGAGTATATTCTAAAAGCTAATAAAAACTTATCAGCTAAGGAGCAAATATGTTACAACTTCTAATTTTTTAGAATAATTAGATCTATTAAAGATTCATTAACATCTGAAGACTGCACACTTTTGATGTTTGGAATAGTCAACAAAAACTTCATAAAAAACTATCTAATTTGGAATGTTATTAAGCTTTATCAAGTCAGCATTTTGGGATTATATTCAGTACTTCATATAATACACAACTTTAAAGGAAAAACAATGAATATCTTAACAATCTAGTTTAATTTTTTCCCTTTCTACTTATTTCTGGCTCATTTGAAATTTAAAAAAATAAAAATTGGATGATAGCTTCTAAGTTTTATTTTATTAATTAAACAAGACAGCAACTAGCATTTGAATTTTCCCATGCAGAAGAAGATGTTGCAGTAACAAAATGATGCAACCACATCTTGAGCAGTTGAGATAATAGGTCTGCATGGTAAAATGAGAAACCCAAACAGCATGTTGCAGATTTCATCTCAACAAAAGCAATACCAAGAATAAGCTTATAGAACCATGAGAAAACATGCATGTCCCGTTACTTCATCAGGTTACAATCATAAGACAGTTTGTTATAATCAAAGACACATTCTGACTTCACTAAGTATGATGCTTGATTTAAACAAACTATAAATAAGTAGCATTGTCTGTCTGGTGTATTTAGAGGCATAAAAAAAATCTATAGAAGAATATTTGGACGCCTTTACTTTAATGTTTTTGAGCAAACTAGCAACCCTACATGCAGGGCTGGGGGAATGGAAAAGGTTATAGGACTTAAAAGAAAACACCAAAGACTCCCTGTCTCCTTTGAGAGTTTGCCTGAGTTTGGAAACTTTAACAATCTCCATTGCCAACCAGTGGTAGGAGGAGTCAGAGAAAACTATGAACCCTGAGTTGTCCAAAACCACCACCACAATTTCTATTCTAAAATCATTATTTTTTTAAAAAGATAAAATGTTACATTTTTGGCATTAAATTTCTCAGTATTTAAATTTATGTAAAGATACCATCAACGACTTCCAAGAAATTCTTTTTTTTTTTTTAAACCAAAACCCCTCAGCTTAAATTTGTGAACCCAGATGCAAATAGGAAACCTCTAGCACCTGGCAAGTTCTTTCAGGTTAGTCAAAAACCATGTGTTAATCTGACTCGTCAGATCAACAGATGAGGATGGGAGCACTTATTTTTGTTTAGGGGCATTTCAGCAAAAAAGCTAAAGTGGGAAACAGCCAGTAGATAAGGTTTCCTCAAGGCAAACCAGCAAGAGGTTACCAAGAGTTTTGTCCAGTAATGCTACAGAACCACCTAACTGAAAACCATTCAACCGTTGTTTGTCCTTTCAGTTACTTTCTGGAACAGTTAAAAATGCTGTTAATTTTATTAATGACTCATAGAAAACAGATTTATGTTTCAGTAATAAACATCCATTGACCACATTTGTAGAGTTATTTCATGTTTGCTTTTGAAAGCATCATAAATAAATGAAATTGAGTTCTGGGGAATCTGAACTACTAAAGCTGGACAATTCCATAACATTTATGTTCAAAGTACTTGACTGCCTAAGGATCCTCACAGTATCCTTATGAAGTTTATTCAGATTTAAAAAAAAAAAAAATTGAGGTCAGAAACAGCTATACCTTAAAAAGAACACTGCAGCAAATTCAACAAATGTTTAAATGACAGGATTTTTATTTAGACAGAGTTGCACAAGTTACTTTTAATTCTGATCCTGTGTTCCTGGTCACTCTTAACCTAGGCTGTATGTTTATATTGTAAGCTCTTCAGGGCAAGGACTGAGTCTTCCTAAGTTTGAGTACCATCTACCCTTAACTGGTCCCTAACTCTGTTTGGGGTGTCTGGGTGCTGCAACTGAAATTAAATAATATATCCCAGTCTATTGTTCACTTATGGGGAACACTGACAAATAAGTACTGTATTTTTAGAAATAGAAATTAACACATTTTCCACATCTTCTCCTATGTCCATTTAGAAGGGCTCAGTGTATTCCAGTAAATGTGATATTCAAGAGGGTTATACTTGAACAGTGACAGTACTGACCCATACTTTCAACAACTTAACCCCTAGTAGAGCTATTTCATTAGTAGTGAGATTCTATAACCTCCCTTCCACCAGAGGTTAGCGCTACCCAACGAAAGACTGCTGTTAGCCTAAAAGGTGGAATAACCAGAGAAACTAAAGGATGAACTGATTCAGTATATCACTTCAGTGGTCTCTACCATAGATGACTAATGTTGAGTGCCCAACTTGAGACACTCCAGGACCCAACATCGAGTGCGTTCAGTACTTCCTGGAATTGAGTTCTCTTGCAAGTGTCTCATAGTGGACCCCCAAAATCACTAGTCAATTCTGAGAAATTAGGTCAGAGTTCCAAACTCCTTATGAACTAAGCCAAAGCCAGATACAGCCGTATTTTAAATAAAGGAGTCTTCTGGCGGCACCACCACTGAAAGAAAAATGGTAGCTATTTTGCTCAGCAGTCTTTTGAAACTTCTCATGTGGGGAAACTCTTCATATCATGAATAAGCAGTGAAACATATATGAAAGTTACTTTTTTTTTAGGTTTTTTTTTTTTTTTTTTTTTTTTAAATGGGCACTTGTGCTCCTTCTGGATTATGACCAGATTGTTCAAGAATGACATAATTTGTGACACCGTTAAACAGGAGCCTGTTGGAAGATCCTCAAGCAGAACAGTTTCAAGTTGACTTTAATTACTGATTCAACAGCTGGAAGAGCTAATTTTCACTGTTCTAACAAGCTAAGAAATTGGAAATTAATTTTTTATATGCTGCCTTGCCAGTAGAATGCACTTTTCAAAAGTCACCATAAGACTCTGGCCTACATACAAAAAGAATACAGTCTCAGTGTAGAGAATATGCTACCCAGTCATAACTCAAAGGTACTACTACTCTTTGAGAACCAATTTATATATTTACAAACATCTCCTTGCATCTCAAGAGCTCCTATATACTTTGTACAGTAGAGAAGCTGTGCTTTTTAACCATCTGGCGGTTTACACAGTGAGCAGGCTACATCTGGACTGATGCTGAACGCAAAAAATGCATGATTGATTAGTTTCCTAATGTTTCCCTGTTTAGCCATCATGTGTCAGAGCACGGATGCACTTCTGGTCCAAACCAATGATTTGTGGGTTTGTTTCTGAGTGTGGATATTCTCTTGAGATTAGAGCTAAAGACAGAATGCTGATGCTTCATTACCATCTATCTGCACCTGTAGTTCTACCAATTAGGGAGACGGAAATTGCTCCTTTCATCTTAACCCAGAATTTCCCCCAAGAATTTTGGAAAGCTCCTAAAATGCATCAACAAGGAAGAAAAGAGGCTGCTTCAACTAAAATTAGAGGTGAGCATAGAAGCTTTCAGGACCGGAAATACATGATCTGAGAAAACTTAAACATAATGGAACTATTGTCATTTAATATTCCAGTGGAAACCCTGTGCAGAGCATGCCCCATTAATGTTCTGAGGCACCAAGAGCTGATATTCTATGCAGCAGCAGGAACATCATACAAAGACTGTGTTGAAGCTGTTGATCTTAATGCTAAGAAACTATTTAGTGCCTCTGGTCATCCAGAACTCAAGCTTGTTCCTTTTTTAATCAAAAAAAAGTGTAAAACATACAGCCCACCTTCAGTCTGGCATTGGAAACGTGGTCACACACAGATATTCAAGAACCTTCCAGGAACATCAAATCACAGTGTAGGCCCACCACAAAGTAGTATGGCTACCCGAGCTCATAGTGACAAACTGACACTCTCTTCCGAGAAAGCAGCTGTTTTAGAGAGATCACGTTGCTTTTGTTAGTAGAGCAGCTACTTTGTTAAGTTTCCTCAGAACTCCTAGATCTTCCATCCAGTCCTAGTGACTTGTTATTTATCGGCTTGTTACAGAACCTCCCCTTTTGACATCTCAATCCCAAATAGTGCCTGAAAAGAATAGGTATGTCCACAACGTTGTGGTGAAAACTGACAGACGGAAATCATTTAGCTTCTCTGCAATGTCCTCATCCTTTTACTTCCCCTTACTCTCTCACACTTACTGATTCTGATATAGAAACAAGAAGATACTCTAAATATATGTTTTTCTATTTACTTAACAATTCACTTATTTCTCTTAATTCCCACCTTATATCTTACCTGCCAGAGTTTGCACTCCTTTCTATTAGCTTTAATTGGGCTGAATTTCCATTTTTAGAGAAGACCTTCAGAAACCATGGGGACTTCACTCTAAATCATCTCAACAGTTGACCTCAAAGGATTTGGCACACACTTTTTTAGAGAACATTTATTTTAATCATGGAGTCTAAATTAATGGCAGCCTTTTTCCAGTTCAGATTACCTTGATGAACTAGAATCCTGGTTGCTAACACAACTGAAAACAGGAATTAACCACTGCTGCAAACTCAGGGAGCTTGAACCAATGTTTTGATAGCTCTCTCAGAAATATTCCTCTTCCCCCCTCATGTCAGTTTCTCATTGACTGCACCAGAGATCAAATTTGGGATCTAAATTGTTTAGGAGGGTCCCTTGAAACTTTTTAGTCTTAAAGCTACAGCTCATTTAAGCAATAACCACAGCACAAGAAAAGCTAATAAATTGATAAAAATTACTATATTAAATTGTCTCAAACAGATTTTTTCCTTTCTTTCTACAGAGCATACAGGCCAAAGCTTATGGAGGTGGGGCACGTACCTCACTACTTTGGAGATACAGTGCACAAGATCTATCTTGGTACAGTGAATGGGATCAAAACTTTTTGTTTTTTTAAAGAATAAATAACTCTGCTTCCTGCAGGTGCTTTGGTTAACTATAAAGAATGACAAAACCCACACTGGAAAATTTACACTATAGAAGAGCTAGTGAAGGAAGATGATGATATTTTATCGGTATGCATCACAGAGTACTTCCTAAGCAGCACACAATGCTATGCTATGCTCTACCCAACTAAGTATAATGTTTTTTAAACCATTACATTTTCACTAGAAAGAAACCGATAATCAGATCACAGAAGCTCCACTGACAAGACTACTTTATTGATAGACCACTTACACAGATCTGTACCACTTAACAGACTAGATAAATCTAATAGACCAAAGACCATAGTAGTCTGTGGATTGGCTACAGACAGATAGTGCAGTTGCCTACAATGTAAAGACAGCTGTGTGCTCTTAAAAAAAACCCAAAAGCTTGTTCAGTTTGCTGGAATTTAAATGTAACCCAACTACTGTGGCCTCACTTGGATGGGTTTAGATTAAACAACTGCCACTATGTATCCCTTTTTCTTCTAATGTCTATGACAAAGAAAAATCAATTATTTTAGGAACAAAAAGCAAACAAAAGCACAGGTGCACAAAGTGCAGAACCTGTATGAGGGCCAACTTCAAATGTGACTCACTGTGAACAGAATGGTGAAGACTGACATCTTCTGTGACAGAAGATAGCTTGTGGTGCTACTTCAGTAGATAATCTTTAAACAGGAACATTAAAATACATCTCTAACACCATGCTGCTCCTCCTCCCAAGACCTATGCTTCTGATAAAATGAAAATATCTATAAACAGAGTACAGAACTTGCTGTGATGCAACAATGGCCAGTCTACAAATGACAGAATATTGTAAATTAATGTTAGTAGAGGGAGACCATGAATAGGATTCATACACTTTACTGCTTCAACTCTGGTCTAGGTTAACAGCAATAAAAATGTACTGCTAACTGACAAACATTTGTTGGACTCTGTAAGAGTTAATGGTTTCAATCCAGTTTTTGATAGACAGAAGACTCACACACCTGTGCACGCGCACACACACACGTACAAAAAACATTCACCATAACTGGCACCTTGATTAGCAACCTTATCAGTCAGACCAAGGACTGAAAGGGCACGAAGAGTGACTTCTGGTTATATAAAACACAAATATAGCATAAAGCAGTGATTCACAACCTTTTTGGTTTGAGGGACACAAATATAATATTTAAAACGCTGAAGAGGCATCGGTGTATTTAAACAAACTTCAATTATTTTTAAAATTACAATTAACTCATTTAAATTTCATTTCATTTCATTAAAATTAATTTTTAAAGTTTTTTTTTTTTTTTTTAAGGGCTGAATGCATATCTAATGGTAAACCCTCAAACTGCCACAACCCTGAATCCTGGTTTGTGCCCATGGACATGCCCGAAGCCCACAGCGGAGGCAAGCAGCCACAGCCTGGCTCCCAGCTGCATGCTGGGACCAGGTGGGCAGCCATAGCCTGGCTCCCAGTCACTGGCAGCAGACCACAGGCCATTTCATTAAGTCCTGCAGGCCACTTCCCATGGACCAGGAGTTGGGAACAGAGCTCCTTCAGAGCTGGTTACACACTTGTTCTCATCTCTGGGTTTTGTTTAAAGATCAGATATGTTGATCAGCCTGACAATCAACCTCCTCTGCATGAGGGAGCTGAACCTATTCATCACCCCCAGAGCCTATTCCTCATTGTATCAGAGGCACTGATGCTAAGGCACTGCTGGCACCCCTTTGTTTCCACGCAATCCATCAGGTCATTAACAGATATATTTTAGAGGAGGCACCCCAGCTTTCCAGTTCCTTGCTGTCTTCCAATGCCAGAAAGCACTGGGATAAATATCTGGAATCTGAAACATCCAGGCAACAAACTGGAGAGGTGATGGACTGGAATCCGTAAATATATTGGCCCTGGCTCAGAAAGTCCATTTTCGCCTTGTAGCTGAGCACTCGTTACTCTAGGTTATTTAGCACACCTGGAACTAATTAAGGCCCTGCCAAGGACTTGTTAGAAAGTCTTTCCTCCAATGAAAGGGTGTAAATGAGAGCTCTGGGAGTGTGAGAGAGGAGGCAAGGTGTGACTGGAACACAGACAGATCTGGAGAAGGAGCAGAGTGCTGCTCAGGAAGAGCCCCACAGGTACAAATACTGCCGGAAGGAAAAACTCCTGCCCAAAGGGGCATAAGGACCTTTCCCGGGCCTGAAGGAAACAGACCCACTGCTAGAGGAAAGCATGAGACCCACCAAGGTAAAGGTGGAACTTTGTCACAGCACCTTCTAGGATAGGATTTTAAGTGACCAGATCTAAGAACAATCACTGGGACCATGAAAGTTCAGCCTCCACTCTAGAGGAATGCCTGGATGATGTTGATGTGACAGAAATACCTACTCCGTGCCCAGGCAAAGCCAGAAATGATGCTAGTAGGTAGAAGATGGTGGCCTGAAGACACGCATTTGAAGTAGTTCACTTTATCATCCCTTTTGTGCTGGACCCACCACAACCAATTCCATCTGTTTTATCTGACAAATTTGGGTATTTTTTTTAAATTATAAATGAATACAAGTACTGTTAGAATTCCTGTTTGGAGATGGCATTCAGCATTTCGACTGCTTCTATAATGGGGCTTGATAAACAAGAATTAATTACAGGCTCTGGTTTTAAAACACAGAGCTACATTATGTTGAAATAGAGCTATACACAGAACAAAAGAACTAAGAAGGCAATAGTGCTTAGCTAATAGTGCTGTTAACATTTCTTCCAGTCTAAGTCATGTCAAGCTTCACCAGATACCTACAAATAAAGGATATAATTTGGTCATGGAGGTCACAGACTCCGTGACTTTCCAGGACTTCCAGGGCAGGGCTGCAGAAGCTACCAGTCCCGGAATCGCCCAACAACCGACCAGGGCCCAGCCCGCCTGAGCACCATCCCTTGTTCGGTCAGCCCCAAGACTGGAGCAGACCTGGTCACCTCCTGCTGCAGGAACACCTGCAGGTCTGGAGCAGCTGCAAGCCCGGCTGCTTTATTTTCTCTCCTCCCTCAGGATATTTTTAGTAAAAGGCAGGAACAAGTCACAGCTTCTGTGAATTTTTGTTTATTGCCCCTGACCTCTCCCTCACTTTTACTAAGAACACTTGAGACAGAATCTTAACTTTATCCAGAATATGGCAACCCTACCCTTCCCTATGAAACGTAACAACAATTCTTAAAAAAAAGCTGTTTTCAGCCCTTATTGTAAACACAGCTAGAACACAAGACCTTGCATGCTTACTTTCTAAAAACATTGTCTGCAGATATTCCATTCTGAAAAGCAAGCCATAGCTTTCTGAGCTTAATCTTTGTTAATTAGCTAACTATAAATAGTAAACTCATAAGAGAATTTACAGAGTTGAACTTTATCAGAAAGGACTTCTGAAAGCACATCTCATTGAAAAGTTATTGGTTTCTCAACTATTTCTGAAAAAGTTAAAGTATTAAGATTTTTTCCACAGCCGCACACATCCTCTACTGATGTGTCAAGCTATGGGGCAACAGAAGTTTCATATTTCCAAATAGTGCATAAAACACAAGGGCACAGAGCAGAATGAATGAATGAATAAATAAATAACGTTAAGACAGCAGTTGTTCAAATGCACAAACATAATTTTATTAAAATATCCACTAAAATTAAAGTTAAAATTTCATAAAAAGTAATTCTGCTTTAACACATCAAATTATTTAAATTAGAATTTTAGGAAATGTGGCAAATAAAATATTCACCATTTATAATGGCTGTTTGCTTTTTATTCTTCACTCAACTGGACAATGAAATTAGTCTGGCTCTCATGCACTAGCAACTTGTTACCATTTTATCTGAAAATGATATAAAAGAACTACTACATTAAAACAAAATGTTCTTACTGAAATTACAAAAACAGCATTAGCTGATAGTGGTAGATTTTATAAGAGTTTTTGACAGTGCCCTTAAATGTGATTCAATAGAATGAACACATGGTTTCTGGTCACTAAGTTTTCCAATTCATTTTCACATGATATGTTATTTCATTCTGCTGAGCAGTCACCAACTGAATACAGCCATCACTTTAATGTACTGTCTGCCACTTTAAAAACCAAAATGAAAAGACAGTTTTTAAGTTAAGCTTCATGATATGGTTGCAGTATTTTTTACACTCAGGATAGACAATAACAAAAAAAATCAAGTTTGGCAAATGATAAATTCAATTACTATATTGATTTTTAGGGTGTCACTACAGTCTATGTAAAAGTAAAGTTTACTAAAGGTCTAATTTTACAGTCATTCCATGCATCAGCTTCAAAATGAGTTCAGTGGAATTTCCATTGACAGAGAAGCTACAGAATTGGGTACCTAATACTGCACTACTGATGCCTATAGGGCACAAGAACCAGCTGTGAGTCCCTAAAAATGGAGTAAAGCTACTAATCTTTTAAAAAGGCAAAATGTAATTTATATAAGGCCTCAACTCAAAATATCATTTTTCAATGCTCCAAGAGCTAGACAATCTGAAGAGCCTCAACACATCATTTTCAATGCATCTTAATTACAACCTGACAAGTAATGACAGCTAAACAGAAAAAATGAAGGAAGGACTGTCCTTCTAAGCCATCGTTTGTCAGTAAGTACTTAATTGCAAATGAATACTGGATGAGCACCATAAATTAGAAAGTAGTTAATAATTTTGCTGAAAAACAAAAGGAACTTGCAATCTTCTATCTACTTAAAGTTTTAACTTGTGTTTTCCACATAATGAGCAGAGTGAGAGAGGAGGTTGTAAATTGAGAATACTGTGACTGCACCTGGAGTCTGCAACGAGTAGTTCCCCTACCTTGACTAGAAAATCTTAACACCAGAAAGGAGCTAGCTTCTGTTTATTTTAGAGGACAACACCCAGAGGAAACACATGCTGCACAAACATAAAAGTGTGATTACGTCCTTAGTGGGTGCAACTGCATCTCACTCCAGTTAACAAAAGTCTTGATTCAATGTTTTCAGAATCACCATGCAGTAGGCATGCTTTAGTAAGTCAAACATGAACACACACCAGTGTGAACAGCTCTAGCTTTGCTGACACACAGAACTGAGCCAAAAGACAATCTTCAAATTGCAGTTCACTTTTAACTCCACTTTTCCCAGGGAGGAAATACATATTTTACCAAAGCTTTAAAAAAATAAAAATTAAAACAAAAAACCCATTCACTGGCTTGGAAGGGCAAGGAGAATTTTTGCACAAATTAATGGCTAAGTACACTTTCCTATTTTTTTTTTTTTTAATTTTTACTGGAACGAAGAGAAACTACAAGCTGAAGCCTCTAAACAGTGGAAGCACAAGGATACCAAAAATTTAAAAAAAAACAAAACCCTCAGTAGGCTAAGAGGAGTAGCAGCTGCCAGTACCGCCGACAGCTATCTTTTATGTTGCCAGTAGCCACAATACTTAGATTCAAAGTATGATGGAGAAAAAGGATCAATTTGTAGAAGGGGCAAACATCTACCCATATGAATTGAATGAGTGGCTTTTTGGTGTATAGGTGTATTGCCTCCAGGCTAGTAGACAATACTAATCTTTTTGCCCAAACCTGGATAATTACATTTTAGATGGAAAAGGACTGGATGCTTGTTGACAAATAATTTGCTGTATGCTGTTAGCAAGGGGCATGTTATGATGAAGGGATATTTTTAAAGTGGGTTTTAAACATCTGTGAAAGCAACACAAAATTTAATTACCTTGGTTACCAGGCTAAGAACATGCGCACTCAGCAACAGAAGTTGGTCTAATAAAAGACATTACCTCACCCACCTTGCGTCTCTAATAAAACACAATGTCAATCAATAAAATATTGTAACTGAATCCTCCTTTGAGAGCGGGATTTCCTGTTGTAACAATACCACTGATGAAAACTATTACTGACTCATAAAAGTATGACTGTCAAATGTTTTAAAGAGAAAATATGAAAGTGTGTGTCCAACAATGGCAATAAGGATCAAATTAACTTAAGGTTTAGAGTTCTAATCACCCTGAACATGAAATAATGGTCTGTTATGGACTTCCCCCTTACCTCAAGCATAGGCCTAGCACTGTCATGGACTGACAGAATGTGTGTGACATTATTCTTGCTCAGCTGCTCAGCATCTCGAGCATCTGTAGTGGGAAGGAAAAAAAGATATTTTTAAACTCTCTCTTAAAAAGCTGCTTCTAGTTCCCCCACTCATGCTGATCAAACAAACTCCAAAGCAAATAATATACTATATAAAGAACAAGGTTAAGAATGCATTCCTAAATGACTTAACAGTTTTATATATTTTGCATGTGAAAAATTGTGTCTGTCATGCACATACACCCATGTGTGCAGATAACAGCCATATGATAAATTTCAGAGTCATGCATTAAACTGTATTTATCATATACCTTGCCTCACCTACTCTCTAATCCATCCACACTTAGATTTATTCTTACATTTCAAACCCTGTAGCATGAAGTACATTTAAAATTGCTAGAATTGTGTAAGATCAAATTGGCAAAGAATATCTGTCCTGAAAATAGTGAATACCATCTTCTTGTCCCTTTCCACTACCCATACACACAAATTACACTGGCCAAGGTAGACAATGTTCAGTTGTGAAAGGTTTAAGGCCTGATCTCTCACAAGTCTGCAGTGCTAGTGACAGGAAATTTCTTTACACTAGACCGGAGAAATTCCCAGCTTCCCAAGGAAATGTACACCATCTGCTGCTAATCTTGGAGGACCCCAAGAAAAATGTCATTTCTTTGAAATGTGGTTATGTCTAGAAAAGCAATTTTACAATATTTTTAGAGCAGGCTTACATTTATTTATTATTTTCTTCAGTATCCAAGATTCGTATAGTTGGATTTTTGTTATTTAGGACATTTGATCTCACTAATAAAGGGATTAAAGAAATAGTCCCAATATTTTTTGGGGAAAAAAACTAAACCATTCCTAATTTTGTTGTATACTATGTGATACATTATATGCAGTGTATATTAAAAGGTGGTATTAAGGTTTTACAGACATTTGTTTGAAATTACCTGCAAAGCTTGACAGAAAAAAACGATGGCGGAAGTTTACAATTTTTTGTGTTTGTTTCGAGTTCCCACTTGAAAACTCAAAATTTCATCAAAACTCACAAGATTTCTACTAGCGTATAGGAAGCAGAATAATACAGGGGGAGGCAGGTATAACAATTTTAACAACTTAGCAGCTCGTCATGTATTCTATATGCATTAAACAGAAGCGCACACACACAGAATAATCCCGACCCACCTCCCACCCCCCCCAAAAAATAGAGTCCTTGCCCAAGGTGTTTAAAACAGGGTAAAAAGTGTATCATCAGTGAGGTGTGAATCTATTTTTAAAAGAAAAAAAGCAAGCACGGACCTCTGCCACTTGAATATCATTAGCTAACAGCAATGCTGGGTTCTGAATCTCTGTGGACTAACCACTAGAGAGGGATATAGCACCTGTATATCAAGTGTGTGACATCCCATACCTGCTGTACAAATTTTAAGTCTGGCCTATGTACATAAAGAGATTGGATAAGCTTCAACATGGGAGATGTAACAAACCACATCTTTTAATCAAGTTACATCAAAAATAAGAAAACGATGAACTAAATAAATCTGATTGTAAAGAACTGTATTAAGTAAATTTGAGGAACAAATTGTCCCAACACGACTTTTCATCTCAGTCACTTGATTATAGGCATATGAGTATTCAGAATTACAACTAGCTTCGCAGAATTAGAATGCAGGTTAAGGTCTGAAAACTGGGTGCTTGACATTTTAAAGAAATGTAGTTTGTTATTTCTACGTGAAAGGAGTTAAAAAAAAAAAATCAACAGCCCTAGAGACTGAAATTTTCTATAACCACAGTGCAACTTTCCTACACTGGCTCTTCAGCAACACTAGGAGGGAAGACCTATAGGAGTCAAAAATCAGTTTGTCTCTGATTTTCATTGGCTGAGAAATGCTACCATACATGTCAATTATGACAGAGTTCTTTGTAATGCAGACACCTGTCTTAAAACGAGCCTATACAATCAGTTTACGTTAGCATGGTTACAGACAAAAAAAGCATAGACCACAAAGGGTTTCAAACCCGCTCTTCCTCAGTACGAAAATAAGAACAGTATCACCTGTACGTTCTTTACGTACGTGCAAAAAGACCAATCAACAGCTCTTAACTCAAGTCATTATTCTCTATTATGAAGTTTGAATACCCTTACATCAAAGCACAATCATGTTGTCCAACAGACAGAATGCTGAATATCTGAGCACAATAATAAAAGCAAATTAAAAAGTCCATAGCCAGCTATGAAAAATACTCAGATTGAAAGGTCTTAGCAGCTGTAAAAATCAGAGAAAAATCAAAACTCTCTAGTTTCACCTACTCTGAAGGTCCAGCGTGTGTGACTATAGCATAGGTATTTATTCATTTGGAGTCCTGTGTCACTGTTCTAGACAGTTTTTAGCTCCAGGTACCATAATGCAGTGATTTTCAAACTTAGGGTCAGGACCCAGTACTGAGTTGCAGACCCTCAGGCACTGGGTCACACTGCATCTCCTGCTGCCATTATCACCAAAAGACTGGAATGTATTGCTGAAAGCTTCAAAGTAGCACCCATGTTGATCTAGTTCAGCAAAACAAACACGGAGTCCTGTGCCACTTAAAGACTGACAACTTTATGTATTGCATGAGCTTTTGTGGGAGAAAAATCCCACTTTGTCGAATGCTTTGAAGATGGGAGAACTTACAGAAAGTAAATTCCCGTATCTTCAAAGTGTCTGATGAAGTGGAATTTTCTCCCACAAAAGCTCATGCAATACATAAATCTGTTGGCTTTAAGTGGCACAGGACTCCTTGTTTGCATTGCTGAAAGATGCAATTGTTGGGTCACAGGCATAAATGATTTTTTTCAACTGGGTCCCAAGGAAAAAAGTTTGAAAACCACTGCCATGATGAGAGTGAGAACTTCCAAAGATAACTGCAATGCTTTCTAGTATTGACACTGTAACCTGCTAGACCTTCAGAGGAACAGAGCTGGGAATAATATTAAGTGCACCTTTGGTTATTTTGAAGTCTCAAGAGTCAAGGCTTTAGAAAACCACAGGAGCCACTGTTCATCTTTCAGAATCTCTACTGTGCACCCTCCAAATACAGTTGCAGACTTCAGGGCCAGCTAGTTAGAATCCCCAATTTTAGTTTTAGGGAAGCAGCATTTCCCAGATAGGGCAGTGGACTGCAACATGGAAGATGTGGTTTGGCCACTGACCTAAACGTAGCCTTGAACAAATCACTTCATCTCCATGTGCCTTTGTTTCTCCCTCACAGTCTTTAGTAGTCTTGTCACTTTAGTATGCTTTTCAAGACAGGCGGTCATCCTTTGTTATGTGTTTGTACAGAGCCTGGCACAACTGGGTTCTTATCACAATGAACATAAAACCAATCTTATTTAAGAGAATGCTAATGGTTCAGGAGAATCTGTGTTCCAGGTTTCCACAGCCTGGGCAAGGCAAGCAGCTTTGCAGCCCAGACAGCTTTAAAACAGAAAATAGTTGCCTTTAAAAGCTGACCAGCTAGCTAGCAGTCTCATTAACTAAGTGCTTCAGTGAACTCAAGTTCAATAAAGCAATGTTGTACAGTAAGCCAATGTTTGGGGATATTTGTAGACGAAGACAGGAGAAATTACACATGGATTCTGAAGCTGTGTACCAAGATCAATAAGGTGGATGAGGCAATATCTGTTCCCTCACTCATTTTGTCTAATACAGGGGTGTCAAATGTGCTGCCTGTGACTGCACTTGGTGGGACTATGCTCTCCCGCTGAGAGAAAGAGAGCGGTCTTGCATACTCAGCGCTCCACAATGATGCAAGAGTGTAAGGTCTCATGACATCATGGAGCACTGGGTATGCGAGATTGTGTTCCTTAGGACCACACTCTCCCCCTAACACGGGGCGGGGAGGGTATTTTGGAGCATAGTTTCTCATACACAGCACTCTGCAATGCTGTGAGTGCCATAATATTTCAATTTCTGGTGTGAACATCCCGCTAGAAGTACATTTACGCCAAATCCAGCCAGGGCTGGTGCAATGCGGTAAGCCTGGTAAGCACTGCAGGAGGGCACCGACGCTTGAGGGGCACCAAAATGGGGAGCACGCCATTGCAGCACACTCTGACTCATTCGTTTGCACTGGTGTCCGCTGCGCTTCCAGGGGGCACCAGAAACAGTAGCACCAGTCCTGAATTTGGCCCGCAATAGCAAATGCGTTTGACACTGCTGGTCTAATACCTTAGGACCAGAAGAGCTATGCTATTACTACAAACAAAGACAAGATAAATAGCAGTTCACAGAAAATTCGAAACAACAGAAAATGTATAAAGGAGGAAAAAAATATAGGCCCTGGCTAGGAAATTAGCAAATGCGCTAGACCCTGGGAATAATTTAAAGAGGGGAAATTCCCTTGTTCCCCCCCACTATAAGTCACTGATGTAACTGATGTGATTTAGAAGATGTTGCCAGTAGCTATACAGATTAGACATCCTGTTGCTCACTATATTTCTGCATAATTATGTTGAATTTCATCTCTAGAACTGTTACATTAAGGGACCAAAAAGCAAGATCATTCAGAGCTAGAACTATACTTCTGACTCATTGTTCTCATCACACAAAGCAGGCTGACGTTTTAAAGTCTTGGGGCTAGATGCATGATCATCAGAATTAAAATGGAAAGAAATTTATTGGATCATATCAAGCCTATTATTTTAGGTCCAGTACAAGATTCTTCCCTATACCAGGTTATCTAATGCCTCATCCAGTGTGGCTTAAAGCCTCTCAATTCATGGGGGCAACCACCAGGGCCCTTGGGAAACTCCTTCACATAACTTGATACGTTTCCCTCTTCCATCTTTTCCCCGCTCATTCAACCTAGATTTCTTTTGCTTTATTTTTGCCCATTCTCTTACCTCTAGCCCCTCATACTAGTCTGAACAGGCCATAGCCACATGGCCAAAGGAGGGTTAGTTTTGTGGTTAAAGCACTGGAATGGGTTTGGTGGAATCTGAACTGAGCCCCCAGTTGTACTGCAGACTTCCTGGGTGACCCTGAGCAAATCACTTAATATCTGTACCTTATTTTCCCATATGTAAATTGGAGATAGTACTTCCCCTCCTTCCTCTGAGGATATATTCATTAAAGACAGAGGATCTTCAAATATTAAGGTGATAGAGCCAGGTAAGTAGATAGGCAGACCCCACTCTTCACTGGTAATCCCTTCAAGGGATGGGCGATGAAAACACTGACTTGCCTTTCACTGGAATTATGTAAGAAAAAATTTCCCTAAGATTTTTTCACCTCAGCTTCATTCAATATACTTAGAGTTTTTCTATCCCCTCTTACAATAGGAAAAACCAAAACCATTCAGGTGGAGAAAGCCAATTATGTTGACACTGGCACCACAGACAGGGACTTAACTGTGATGTTAAAATAACCAGATCAATGCGATCAGCTCAAACTAGATTTGTGTTTCTTGGGGTTGCATGTGTGCAGGTGTGAGAGGGTTGTTATATCTTTCTTCCCCTGTCCACTGTTCTCCAATTTATATGCAATCTCTCTCGCTCTCCCCTCCAGACACACAATCTTGCAGCTATGCCTTTACTAGGAAGAAAGCTGTGCTCTTACAACATGTTAAACTAACACATAACTAACATGAGGTAAACCCCTAGTGAAGAGAAGCTAGCTGTACTTTTATCACGTGTCAGCAGCATCAGACAAAGTTTTGGCTCTCCCCTCATGTTCACTTCAACCTGTGAACACGTGTGAAAACTACAAACTGCCTTGTCTTCACTAGGATTTTTATACAAAGTAAGAGCACATCTTTTCTCCTCATGGATGCACCCTGAATGTATTTCTAGAAAGAACTGGCTAGAGGCGTAGGACAAAGCTACAAATCTTGATACTTAAGTTAGGCACATACCAGTACTTAAGCTGCCTAGTTTTCAGAGGTACTGAGTACCAACAGCTTCTACTGAGGATTTTTCCTCACCTCCCTGCTTTCCCCACGACTCCAAAGGACATGCTTAGTTTCATCCATAAAATCCAATGCCACAGGACTAATTAAGTGCCTAGACAAATATTCCACTCTTCCTATTCCCAAAGCTCATTTAATTCCAGTAAATAAACTTGGTCAAAGTTCTCAGTAATTCCATTATAAGCGGATGCGTGTGCATGCGTGCGCATGTGGAGAGTGGGCAAGTTCTAACCAGCTGGCTAAAGACGCCCTGCAACAGGACTAGGATCCCATGGATCCTGCTGCCAAAAAAGCAGGAACAGGTAAAATGTACTTTGCTGCGTGGGGGATTAGGAGAGCAAGAGAAAACAGCGTGCAGTAATCTGCAGAATACCACTAGACGTCTCATCAGTTTGTCATAAATAGAATTTCGACAACATAAAGCAAGTTTTTCTTTTAAAAGTTTTAATATTTAAATTTCAGCGAGGAATAGAAAGAGATGTCTCTTACAACAGGAATTCAAGGATTTTTACTTGGTTTAAAGATGATTTGTTTTATACTTTTAGTGGTAAAAGCTGTGTCTGAATTCCATTTTTGTATACAATAAAATTCATTAACCAACCTTCTGTTTGCTTTTACATAGCATGGAAGAAGTCTGTCCCTCTTGTAGGCTTTGCAGGAGCTATGGATTTGAGGGCAAGAGTGGGATAAAAATGCAAGAAACAGTGTGGGACTGGGTGGGCATAGGAATGGCAGGGCAGGGTGGGAACAAGATTAAAACAAAAGTCCTGCCTAGTGCTCTATTCCCAACAGTCTTCCTTCCCTAAGGCAATCTACACTTGAAGTTTTAGCTGGACTAACCCCGTAAATCTAGAGTCTCTGTAAAGTCCAGGAGGGAAGGTAGAGATACTAACCCTCATCTTTTACTAACCCTCTCTTCTTTCATGAAGGCTGAACCCTAAATGACTCCCAGAAAGGGAACTTTTCCTTAAAGAACCTTGAACAAGCTTATTCACAGCAATTAAAATGGCACTCTGAACACGGCAGAATCATTTGGTGCACAGGCATCTTTATACTGAGTAACAGGAAGAATGGAAACTTCAGTTAGGCTCTCTACTTCATCCATAGCACCCCTGGACTCTTTGGGGGAAATTAAGTTTCAGGTTGCGGCTTTCCCCTCAGAATCAAAAATCCCCCAAATAATTCCATTGGAAAAACTCAAATCTTCCAAACATATTTGCAAACAGAAAAGATATGTATTACTTTGTATTCAAGCTTGAAAAACTGCCTGGCCTTTAACTGCTATTACAATTTAATGAGTCCTGGGTTTTGGAATCAGTTGTACTTGAAAGACCAAAGTCCATGGCATATATTAAAAATATTTCTCTAATGCTGCATGGAAAAAGAGGCAAAAAACCCATACCGTCCCAACAGTCTGTTAAGAGATAAGAAAGTTCATCTGAGGGAATACAGAGAGCTGTGGGTTGCCTCACAGCAGACTCCCGACTACCTAGTGGGAATAAATGAGCTTGGGGGGGATCTCAGTCCCACATTTGTTGACTGACAGCTCCACACTTCACAAATCTCTCACCAAGGGAGGCTACACTACTTTGTGAGTAGATGGCAGGATTTGATTTCCCTTTGAAAGGAGAAATCCTGACAGACCAAAATTCTCTCAAATCAGAGGGGGTAGGAAGGATTTATTTTGAAGACAGCTTCTTTCCACCATCAGCCCTTCTACTCCCACATCTCTTACCAAGCTACCAGTTCCATGGAGTTTACTCGGACTGGATGAGATCTTGCTTTTGAACAAAAGGAAATACTGAAGACGATCAATCCTCAAGATTTTTTTCTTCTGGGTTTAAAAGCTTAACTGCTCCTCAGGAGAAAAGGCTGTAGTTCTGCTTAAACTACTCAGCTCTGGAGGCCACTAGACATGCATTCTCCTGAACACTTCGTACCACAGGAATGTCATTCCATTTTAAATTTTAGCTAAGGCCCCAATTCAGGAAAACACTTAAGCTCCTAAATCTCTCTCTCTGCAGAAAAGTACTGTAAGCTTGTACTTAAGTCCTAAGGGCTTCAGTGATTTCCTGAATCAACACTACACAAAGCTTTCCATTCCAAAGGATCCCAAGACGCTTTAAGAGCACTCTCACTCTGCTCAAATCAGTCTGTCTAAAGCAAGAGCCCGAGGAACTGAAGTCAGGACCTTGGAGTTCTGTTCCCATCTATGCCACTGACATGCTCTGCAACCACTTCATAAACCATGCCTCAGTTTACCCATACTTTAGATGTGTATGAATCCATTTATCTTACATGGATACTTTGGAACTGCAATTCAGGAGCCTTCAAAGAAAGACTCTACATAACATGATTGCTATTCTGGAGAGAAATTTCACAGTCAGAACATCTATTGCCTCTTCCAAAAACTGGAAGTTTCACCAGCAAAGCACCCCTCCTCCCAATATCATGCTGGTGTGTTACATCAGTTTTGATTTAGAAGGCAGGGAACCACCTGCTTTAGTCACCCACACTACCTCCCATAGCATCTCAGTTTCTTTAGAGGTTTCCCATGCAACTACTAACCTAAAACAATGCTATTCAGCTTGTGAAAGGTGACGAAAATCACAGCTCAAGGTGACATCTGTTGTATCTCACATTTTTATGCTGAAAAAAAATCATTGCTAAACTCAAGCTTTCTGGGCCTAAAGCTAAAGATTTTCACACATGACTAGTAATTTTGGATGCCCAGTTTGAGACACCATAAAGGGTCATGACTGCTGGAAATCAATGAGCACCACCAACTCTCTGAACATGTGGTCTCAAGTCCAGCACCCAAATCGGTAGTCACTTTTCCAAGCCTTGTTCTCTTTCATGCAATTCATGTGGCAAGTCAAGAACCCTTACAAACGTGATCAAATTCCTCTAAAAGTATTTACAGTGGCATGCTTATATTTGCTTTGTTTCAACAGCATGGTGTTTGTTGCTTTACAATGTCAGCAATCCTTCACCATTGCTATTACCATTATTAGGCAGTTACAAAAAAACTTTAGAAATTCAAAAAATATCAATTCTATTAAAGTGGCACTGCCAATGTGGCCCCAGGACACTGCAACAAAGTAGATGTGGTAATATCTTTTATAGGACCAACTTCTATTTGTGAAAGAGACAAGCTTTTGAGCTTCCACAGAGCTTTTCTTCAGGACTGGCAAAGAAAAACTCTGTGGCTTGAAAGCTTCTCTCTTTCACCAACCAAGCTGGTCCAATAAAAGAGATTACCTCTCCACCTCGTCACTTAATTAATGAAGTGCTTTAACAGCAGTTTTCTCTCCTGCTCCAGAGAGGTAACTAACTCAGAGATCAATTACAAACTGACATGACCTCAGAATGGTGGAGAGTACTGATTAAATACTATGTGAGCAAAGGCCACTGTTAAAAATAAAGGTGTTTGGTTTTTTTTTAAATAAAAACAGTGACAATCTCTGAAGCATTCATACTGACACCAGCCCCTCCCTCTCTCAGATACGAAATAGCTGAGGCACTTCACCTTCATTTATTTTAAACTGGACCCCTATACCATACATGCACCCACCCCACCTCTATTTTTAATCAGGCTAGAAAGTTCTTTGACATACCATTTTAGACCGTTTGCAATGCATGTAGCTGAATAGCTACAGCAAGACAAGCCAGAAGGGTTCTAGGATCTAATCTGGGCTGAGGTGCTGACTCACCCTGCAACCTTGGCCAACTCCCCTTCATCTTGCCTGGCCTCCCTCACTCAGTGGGTGAAAACAGTACCACACTGAGAAACAGATGCTGGGTCTCAGTTTCGCTCTCCGGGGAGTATTATCAAAAGTTCTGCCACCATGGCTGGCTGACAATACAGCCAGTTTCAGAGTCGCATTCTGTGCACCATGGCAGCTCCAGGGCCCTGCCCCCACACACTGCGTTTTGAAAAACTGAAGCAATCTGGAAGGCTTCTGATAGCAAATGAGAGATGCCATCCATCCTTCTCCTACTTTTGTCTCATCAAGCAGTGAGGCCATGATTAGCTTTGTCACAAGGAGAAGACATTGCCTCAACTCAAAAGATGCACTACCTCGGATTTTTCTCCATCTCCCTCTTATTTTCTCCCCCTAGCTGTGACACCCCTTCCAGTTTCTGTATCCTCTTTGTTTCATCACCTCCTTTCACAATCCTGTCTATGTCTGCACTCTTGTCTCCCTTCTCCTCTCCCCATCACCCTCCCAGTTGAGACAACCAACTTTCCTCCACCCCTCATGCCATATTTGTGTTTCCCACCTAGCACAGGACTGCCTCTCAGACTCATCCTGCACCTCTGGGCCCATGCCAAAGATGTTTCACATGGAAAGGGAACAAAACAACAATCAGGATGTTAAAGTGGACCCTGCAATCCCCTACCCCCAGCAACAAGGGATGGCAAGCTCTGATAAAGACAAGATAAGCAGTGCCAGAAACTCTGTTTCAAGATCATACTTCCAGAAACTTCACAAGAGCAGTGCGGTTGGGCGGGGGAAAACAGTGGTGCAGTTCCACCTAAATGAGATTAAAAGGAGCAGACTTTGTCCAGTCACGTGAGCAGCCCAGATATCAGCAGGAGCGTGAGATCCCCAATCAGCAACGTTACTGCTACTCACAACTAAGCCTGCCTTTAGCTGGATGTTATTTATTTAGTGGTGGTATTGCAATAGCACCTCGAGACCCCTATCTGGGATCATGCGCCCTCTGTGCAAAGTGCTGTACATATGTGTAATGATCACATGGTCCCCTGGCCCTAACAGTTAACAAACAGTAAGTAAAGTCAATGGGAGCTGCTTGCTGCCCAGTACTTTTCAAAACAGGCCATTTATTTTGGTGCCAATACATGGAGTTACAAGGCTACTTTGTGTTCCTATTTTTGAAAATCTCAGGCTTCGCTTTCTTAAAGATGGGGCTTTAAAAGTACTAGATTAAAAATCAAATGGGGGGAAAAAATACCTCAGAGACAAGGGGAACAGACCTGAGCCTACAACAGGGGCTCTGCAAACTACCACTCAGACATCAAATTCTGTCTGTCAGTTTCACAAGGATGGTTAACAGGGCTCCTGAAGGTTTCTTATAAATAACCACCATAATGAAAGCAACAAAAAGCCACTGATTATGAGAAGGGCCTGCAAAAAATGGCATGGCTCACAAGCCAGTTTTGTTGAATGCAAGACCAGGTTACCACAGAGGCTAGCATTCTAGGTGAAAGGTGCACCCCAAAGAGCATATGCATGTTTAACCAGTTGTGCTGTGCAGTGTACAGATGTCAGAGAACACAGGGTCTGTTCTTAGTGCTAACAGCTAGATTCGGAAATTAAACACAATGGGGATAAAGAACTTGCACAGATTTTAGCTGATCCTGTTGGGCCTACGACCCACCACTTTTTCAGACCTTTAAGTAATCCTAAATTGTAACCATAAAACTAATCTTACCTTTAAAGTTGCCAAGGAACAAGCCAGGCAGAATCTGTGAGAAAGAAATATAGTATCAAATATAGAGGTCTTGTGGTAACACAGTTCAACAGCGTTTGATTTGCATACAGGACGGAACATATTTCTGCTACAAACTATTGTCTAATGGAATCTAAAGGTGCTGTCAGCATACTGTATTTCTACTTGCAACCTTGCCATTCTACAGTGCTTCAGACATGGTGCACTTCAAAACATTTTCAACATAGGTAGTGACTGATGGTAGTACTTGACTTTTATACAGCATCTCAAAAGCAGGTCTTGTAAAACCATGTTGTAATGGAAGCAGTATCCTTATTGGACTCATGGGGAAACAGACACAGAAAGGATTAAGTGACTTGCCAAAGGGCACCAAGCCAGACAGAGAAGGGACTGGGGAAAAAAAGAAAAAAAACCAAGTCTAACTGATTGATCCTTGAAGCAGAGAAAGGTGAGCCAGACCAATCACTGCAAACAGTACTTGTTAACAGAGTGAGAATTGATGAAAGTCACCTAGTTGCACTTCCATTCTCCTTTCTACCCCCCAGGAACTGTGTGTTCATCAGCAACACTCCCATAAGCTTTTGCTGTTCTCAGTTCCAAATTAAAGAAAGTAATGTGCAAGTTTCAAGGTCTACTTCAGGACAAGCTCTGTGTACATGTGGTTAATATTGTGATGGTAGCCTTCCCACCCTTTCATAAGCCTCTTCTGAACTGAAGCCAAAACACAAAAGAGCATATTTAAAACAAAAAAAAAAAAATGCATGCACCACAGCTCAAAAGTAAAACCTTTATTCTCTCCCACTACATGACAGACACCTGGACATCTACGACCAACAGCTAATTCCTTTGAAGAAGCTAAAAACAAGGTAGCTAAACTACATGGTCCTTTTTCCTTAAATTGCATACAAAGCATGCCATCACCAGTGACATGTCAGCACCTAATGCCCTAGCGATGCCCAGATGTCATCACAACAGCATCAACAATCTAGCAGTGCTATTTAAAAGAAAAACTCCACCCACTTTGCTCAGTCCAGCCATCTGGAAGTTTTGAAAGGTATGAAGCACTTTCAGCAGGGATTGACAGGAGAGCCCTATCTTGACAACAACTACCTTGTTGAAAAGGGACATGATTTGGGACACTAGTGAAGCAGCCCAACAGAAGAGACTATAAACTAGTCTCCAGTGTGCTTTAGCACGCTGGTTTCACAAGCTAAAACAATCTTTAATGCTTACTATTCTCATCGTCAAGTAGGTCAGAAAACAGAAATTTTGCAAGAACCTCCTCCCTTCCCTACATCCTTAATTACTCTTCCCTCTCCATGGCACGTCATGTCATATCTAACCCTAGGGTCCGCCCCTGTTAACATGACTAAAAAGCCCTTTCGCCTGGGCCCATAGACCCCTTTCAATTCCCTCATCTATGTAGAGAGCTGAACTCCACTCCTTGATTTCATTTTTATCTCTGCTTTTGCCATGGTGGGATCTGAAGGAATGTGAAACTTAAAGCAAAAGTCAAGAGTTGCATAAGCACTTGAACCAAAGTGGACAACATTTGACAGAGACCTGCAAGTTTAACACAGATAATGCAGCCTCACAATTCAACTCCCTTTAGAGTTTTACTAATTAAAACTCTTTACTTACAATGGAGGAGGGGGAGATTTACCCATAAAGCCATTACTTCAAACTTGCATGTAATCTGATCTGTTTAGGATGATCACTGAGGAACAAACACCTCCCTGAAACTTCCTGCACTCTCAGCTCCAGGGTCCTCTCTCTTTTTTTAAGATGCTGTTGTGTCTCTGATTCACCATGAGCCTCTCCCAGTTAAACAGCTGAGGGGCACTGCCTCTGTTTGGGAGTGAGGAGAGACAGCAACACATTAGCAGCTTCTCTTTGGAGCATTATATCTCTGTCACAAGTGAAGGGCTAGTAACTGCTGGCATAAATATGTTCCCAAGGAGATCAGAATGGCACAAAAGCAAACAACCCAACCCAGCCAACCACCTCAGTCCAGTCTTAGACTTCCTTAGATTTAAAAATACAAAACACAGCATTCTACATATGCAGCAGTGAACTCAAGTAACACACCACTGTAGTATACTGCAGTACCTATCAAGTGAATATTCCCAAAAGAGGATTAGAGCTTAAATTCTAGTCATTACCACTAAGATTAGAAACCATAAAGATAAAATTATAAGAGCAGGTAGAGGGACAGACTGGACAATGGTAAAAAAGGAAGATGCTCTTTAAATATGCCATCCTCGGTGAGGGTAGAAAAACCAAAACTGATAAAGGAAATCAGAATGACTTGCAGGGAAGAAGCTGCTACCACGCTGCCTGAGGAGTCATTCTAGAGGAAAGAAACCTTACCAAAAGGGGACAGCTACTTGGAAAAAAAGTGACTCGACTTATAGTGCTCAAGAAAGTTTCAGCACCATGCTATGGTTGAGAACTTTCAGTTGCGTCAACTCACACTAACTTCAGCAAGTGTGATTTCAGACTATGGAGAAGGGAGGCTTAGAGCCAAATGAAGAGTAATGGATGGGTGTTTATGCATGAGAGAAGAGGGAGAATGTGGGGTGGGGGAGAATGGCTGTAAAGTTCATGATATAGCCTCTCATTTGTCAATAAAATGAGAGCTCTTCATACGAGCTGAAAAACAATATCAAGCAAATGCTATGGAGTAAATACAATTTCAGATAAGGTCTCTGCTTTGCAACCAATCACCAAGTACATCCAAGTCAGTCAGCAGTTCCTATTTGCATTAATGGGAAAGACTAAAGAATAAATATTGTAACGGCAAAGCCCTTCTAACGCTTGTTACAAACCTCCTAGTAATTCTTTATATACATCAGTCTTTTAAGTGGATGTCTGAATGCCCCATTATTTTCTAAATAGACTTCATTAACATAATTTACTCCATAAAGCTGTTTTGACTAATACCTATTAGCAACTGGTAGAAACTCACTACAATTTAATGAGTTTGTACAGAGATTATGAGAGGAAAACATGATGCAGAACGAGAACAAGAGGATCAGCTTATTTCACTAAGCCTGCCGGAGAGTCTCACAGCTCAATGGGTCAGTTCCTCAGATGTGAATTGACATAGGTCTATTGAGTGCCATAGAAATAGTCACATCAGCTGTAACTAACTAGCTCAAGTTACATGTCTCTTCATTGAATACTATTTGTCTGCTCAATTTATACAGGGCACTTAATACACAATCAAAGTGTATGAATTACAACAATTAAACATATTAATCAATCCCAGTTCCCATTTTAATGAAGTCATTAAAAGAACCCTTCCTCATGAAATACTGAGACCTACACCATTCCTTTCAGAAATCCTAAGTGAATAAAAAGACAACACAGCTAATTGATTTTCAGGTTATCAGGCCACAAAGGGAGTGAATCCCTGTAGAGAGCACTTCATTAATAATGCCTTGCTCACAGACAAATTGAAGTTTTCTCAGTTTGGGCATCATCTCCCATCTAAGTTGCCAAACTACAGAATGAAGAGAGGGTTTCTAAGGCCTAACATGATTTTGAAACACAGAAATCAATGTGAATCTTGAACTAAAAATCAAGGTCAGAGACAGAGTATGCTACCTTAGATTAAGGAAAGGAAAATGCAGGCTACTCAGAAAATAAACTGTCTAGTAATCAGATCTGTTAGCTACAGGAGTGTTTCCCAACCAGTGTGCTATGCATGCAGGTGTGCCACGGTATTTTCTGAAAAATTACTCAGAGTTCTGGATTGGCCATGAATATTCATGAGTTTATTTGGAGACTATATGGTGGTGTGCTTCAAAAAAAAATTTAAAGGCATCACGGTGTGCCATGGCAGAGAAGAGGTTGGGAATCACTGAGCTACACAACAGTCTTCCAATGGAAGTGGTGGAAAGCACATGCTGGAACCATTTCTGATTGGACTAGGAAAGATCTCCAGAAATTACTGCAACAGAAGATGGGCTAAAGTGAAGAAAATGATCCCCCAAATTTTAGTTCTGAACTGAAAGAGGTTAAAGAGAGAGAGGGTTAAGACACAAAAATAACTGCAATGAAGTGGTGAATTTGCAGTCAGTTTTTATTAAGATAAGCAGCAAAAGGTAGTCTTTAAGTGCCACACGACTTCCTGGTTGTTTTGCTGGGCTAAACTAACATGGCTGCCCCTTCGGAAATGAGCAAAGGCACAACAGACAAAAAGTGCCCCAGTTTTCCGCAAGCATTCATCTAAGCTCTAAATCTCATCTACAAATCAGGTATACTTACTACTCTGAAATACATGTATATCATATTTCTTATAAAATGAAGGAGGCGCTGGCACGGCCTTCATGACCAGGACAAACAAATCAATCGTGACAAGGGCTCAGGAACCAACAGCAGCTGTAGCAGTCTCTCGAGCTTTTCTGTTCCTGAACCATTAGAGGCAACAGCTAATCTTCTCTTGGCTTCAGTACAAAGAGATTCTACTAATTGAAATAAACCACCATCTGATGAGCTGCTCAAGTCATGTCCCTCTGCAATCTCCATCATGTATGGGTACACTGCAAGAAGCACTCAAATTACCAGCAAATGTCACTGGTACCAATAGGCTGTGATGACTCAGGGGGAGCCACTTGCGTTCTACAATCAGCTTTGATGATTCCAAACTTCTCCTAATCCCTGTGTTACTTCTGGCTCTAAGGCTGACAGAAAAGGCAATCGGCCCGGTGCCACATCTGAATGATGCTAAGAATAAAACTTGCACCCAAAATCTTCAAAAATGACCTAGCATTTTAGGCATCTCAATGTTGGGTTCTCAATTTAGATATCTTGAAAGAGCTGACCATCCACCTGCTATAAAAACAAAATAATTATAAGATTATGCCTTGACTATCTCAAATACATCAGAAGGAGATCCATAACTGATCTTCAATTGACCACAGCTCCCCAAAGTCACAGATATGGCCGGTGCATTTTCCTAATTCCCATTTGCAGATACAAAAATGTATATGGAAGAGTTAGAAGATCTGATCCTCCATCCATTAATTTCAATGGCACAGGATCTGGCCCACCAGAGCTGTAACTACGGCAGGGCGAATGGGGCTTTGCCCCAGGCAAGCCAGCGTGGCTCAACAGAGCTGCTCTATTAGTAGCCATGTTTCATGGCGCTGGCCCCAAGCGCTGCTAATTGCAAGAGGCCCATTCGGATTGGTACAGGCCCCGGACACTGAAAAAGCATTAGGGCTCTGTGCCCCACTGTGACCTGCCGAAAGCCCCAGGTCAAGTCATTGTCAGAATCAGTGACTCCTGGCTCCCAGCCTCATGTTCAATCTACTAACTAAATCATACAGCCATGGCATACTAGACAGAGGAGATGCATAAAAAGTGGACCTCTTGACAACCCTCAACAGTGCAAGGCAAAAGAAACATCAAGTGTGTGTTAACTAGGGCCAGCTCAAGGGGTTGTGGCACCCCCCCCCATCCCCAATCTCATTCATGGAGGTTGAAAATGGTTTTCCAAAGTGCATAAATAGCCAAGATCTGCCTGCAGAGGGATTTAAAGTGCACTCTGCCTACATGACTTAAGCTGCAGGTTGACTGACAGTGCTTGAGCCGCTAGGAAAGAGTTGAAGAGGCAGGAGCCAGCCTGATCTTCAGGGGGCTAGGCACCCCTAAGAACTGTCACCTGAAACCAGGTCTGCCTCTTCCCTCATGGTAAAGTCAGCCCTGGTGTTAACTCATCTCCCTTAATAAAGGGTCAAACAGCTTCAAAATCTAATTAATGTGCACTAAATAACTGTCTGAACACTAAAGAGCTGTTGCCGGAAGAGAAACAAAAGCCATCCAGATTCCTCCATACTTAAGGTTACCAGATGTCGGACAAAAGGAGGACGTGTCCTCTTTACCTTCACGTCCTCTGCCCAGCAGGCATTTTAAAAATACATGATTTTGTCTGGTTTTTTTTTTTTTTGTTTTTTTTTTTACTTACAGGGGTTAAAGTATGCTGGAATGCCCCCAAACACCCTATTTTTAGGGCCCCTAAAGCCAGAAGAACATGACATTAATGCTATATTTTCTCCAAGTGTCCTCCAACGTCCTCCTCTTCGTACTTCCCTGTCCTCCTTTCCATGCTTTGGTATCTGGTAACCCTATCCATACTGAAAGGCATCATGCAGCTGGGAAAAGCCCCACAGGTATAGCAATTCAAACATTTCTTACTGGGTGCACCCGAAAAGCCAATTAAGAAAACAAAACACATGCAACAAAAGAGCCAAGAACCACAACCACTTAGATTTTGACTCGGCTTCTTCAGGGCACGTGGCATAGTGACATGCCATAAGACTGATTCACCGTGTAGACAAAGGAGGGAAGGTAAGGGGACTGTGAGAGCCTCGCACAGGCATGGCCAAACTGTGGCTCGGGAGCCGCCTGTGGCTCTTGAATGAAAAAGTGTGGCTTGTGGAACAATCACAAGCAGTTGTGTGGCACTTTAAGACTAACAGATTTATTTTTTGCATGAGCTTTCGTGGGAGAAGATCTTTGAAGCATCTGAGGAAGTGGGATCTTCTCCCACGAAAGCTCATGCAAAAAATAAATCTGTTAGTCTTAAAGTGCCACACAACTGCTTGTTGTTTTTTTACTGGACTAGACTAACACGGCTATCCCTTTGGAAACTTGTGGAAGAATATCAGCAAATCAATTTAGTAGATTAAAGTATATGGCTATATGCCTCAGTGCAGCTCTTGAAGATTTAATAGTCAACTTGTGTGGCTCCTGAGTGCCATAAGTTTCGCCACGCCTGGCCTAGCAAATTGCAAAAATGGGAAAAACGCCCTTTCTTTCCTGCAGGCAGCTTCGCCCGATAAGCAAGCAGCCAACAGGTCTGACACCTGGGTCTCCCTCCGCCCTTGCACGGGAAAGGGGATGCCTAGAAGTGCTGCGTGTACTTGCAAAGCCTCCGCCTGCCTGAAGCGTTTCCGTCTTTCTCGTGCAAACCCGAGACGCACACCACGAGAAAGGAAACGCTCCTCGTACGCCCCGTTACGAGTCATGTGGGCAAGACACTTATAAAAAGGCTCGTGGGGGGCCGGGGGATCGGCTGGCTCTCGCCCTCCAGCAAAGGCGGTGTGCACGGGACGGAAGAGCTGCTCCGGAGCAGCCTAAAGCGGATCATCCTCCATGCATGGCAGCTCCCCCAGCTTGTCAACGCGCCCCAGCCGGCTGGCGGGGTGGGGATTTCAGGCATCATCGCCTTCCCTTCCCAAAATTAAAGTTAAGCAGAAAACCTCCTCTGACATCAGGGGCCCAGAAACTCCCGCAGGCAGGCAGGCAGGCAGGGCTCTTTATTACAGCAAAAGGAGGGGAGGGGGCGGCAATGGACCAAAAGCCTGGCTCATGCCCCGCGCCTGACCATGCACGCAGAGAAAAAGCCAGAGCAGCCAGCCGCGCGGTTACCTTGTTCATCCCATTCCCCATGGCGCTAAGCGGCCTGCACTTTAGCCCGGGAGCAACTTGGCGGCACGCGGCAGGTCAAGATGCCATGGGAGGGTGCTCGCCCTGCCTGCGGGGCGGTGGGGGCCGGGCAATTAGCAATTACTGGCAATTAGCACTGGGAGCGCGTGGGCTCAGCTCTGGCCAGGGCTGCGTCCCGGGGAGCAGAGGAGCTCGGCTGCACGGGAGGAAGCAGCTGAGCGAGTCACCGGCTGCACTGCCAGGAACCACCCCTGGCGTCTGGGGCTTTGCTGGGCGAGGGGCCGCCCGCGCCGCCCCCACGTGTGATTAGAACGAACCCAGCGGCTGGGGAAGCGGCTCCGCCCGCAGGCGGCACCTGGGGCTTGTAGTTCCGCGGCCCCAGCCCAGCCCCGCCAGCCGCCGGAGAAGACTACAAGTCCCGTCATGCCCCGCGCCCCAGCCGTCGAACGCCGGCGGCGCCCCGCCCACTCTCATTCCTGGAAGGGTGAGTAAGCGGCGGCCCGGAGGCTGTCGCTGGTGTGTGGGATGCGCGAGCTTGTTTAGTTTCTCAGCAGCCAGGGCCAGAATAACACGAGTTGCCACAAATAAAGAATCAAACCTATTTCTTGCCCTTTATGCAAAGCAGGGTGCTTTAAAAAAGAAAGACAGGAAAGAAAAAACCCCAAAAAAAATCTCTAGTCATGCCTTTTACCAGGAAACTGCTGCTGACAGCTCTGGGCAGAGCTGCAGAGTGATTTCCAAGTAATGGGGCTCTGTGAGAACCCAGATCCCAGCTTTCCAAGAGATGCCTGTGGTCCCGCATGGCCGCTATTGCATTGCTGCACCGCAGCACGGTGACGGGATGCCACGACCTTACACGTCAGGGTACCTCCACACAAGAAATGACACCGCTGCACCGCTTGCAGGGCTGACATGGACGCTGCAGCACCAGCTGGCAGTCAAAACTGACTTTGGTCCATGAAACGGAGGCACTGCACATTGCGAACAGGTCCGTTCTGAGAAAACTGGCCTGTTTTTTCAACAAATTAAAACCATCCCAAGAAGAAGCGTCAGGCTTTTGTTGCCTTAGTTATGGCCATGTGCTGTCAGCGGCAGAGGCTGTGTCTCCTTAGATTGGTAAATTCCAAAGGGGCTGTCCTTGTTAATTTCACTGCTTTGCTGGAGCTCCGAAACTGACAACAAAGGCCAAGCCCAGCAACTGATTTCTGCTGGGCAAGAAACCTGGGCTGCTGCTCATTCTCATTTGGGAGCTGGGGCAAGAATTCCAGGTGCTTCTCCACCCATGCCCTGCTGGAACTGGAAACATGGTCAATTACGTGCCCTTGAAGTTAACACAAATGCCAGTTCCAGTGGGGAACAGAGAAGCCGGGGGTAGTTTTCCCTAGCTCCCTGCAAGGAAAGAGGAGGGAACTAGTCAGGGCAGCTTCCCCACGCCCTCTGCTGGGACTTGGAAATGAGGGACGGCAACCCACTAGGATCTGGGAGCTGAGAGATGTGCCTCTCAGCGCCCCACATTGGCCGTTAGGTCAGCGGAAGTGGTCAAGGTGAGGACACACATCGCCCAATGGAGGAGGACATCAACCAGTGGTGTAATTACAGTGCTGTTTGTAAGTTGATCGAGGGTAGGCTGACATTTTTTAAGTGAAGACAGGGCCTTTCTCCCATAGGGTGGGAAATTGTTCACAGCCCAGAGCAGTGCTCTTAGGTTGACTACTTTGTATTGTAGACAAGGCCTCAGTCTCTTGCCTCTCAAGCTCATAACCGATGAATTTCCTATTGTACAGATTTAAATCTTTTGGAATTTGTACTGGTACTGGTAGGCTATTTTTAACTGATTTTGTAGGGCTCCATTCCCTGTCTTAGGCTCCATACCTGCAACTGGGCAGATTCTAATTTTTGTACTTTGATTTAAGTACTTCACACAGGCTTGAGGAGGTGCTGTTTCCGAGGGCACCTGTAATGTTTAACGCCTATGACATGCATGTGCGCTACCCTACACAAGTCTCTCAAGCTCCCTACCTGTTTAATTCATTCACGATTAAATGGGAGATGATAAATAATTGGAGGCAGGGGCTAGTATAGCCAAATTCTTTGAGTTTGATCCTGTTCTCATTGAAGTCAAAGCCAGGAGTCCCACTCCCTTCAGTAGTAACAGAATCCAATCCTTAGAGTGTAATAAACTGGGACTATTGTTTGGCAAGTTTGAGAATCACTGCTTTAATATAGTCATGACAAGGCCACAGTTGTGTAAATGTCCTAGGGCAGAGGTCTCAAACACGTGGGCCGCATGTGGCCCCTAAAGCTATTTCATGCAGCCTGCAACAACACTATCATTACCAATATTTGCAATATCATTGTATGAAAAGGTTTCAGTGGTGCAGCCCTCGGGCTAACGTACTGGTCCTCATGCATCACTCATGCTGATTTGAGTTTGAGACCCCTGCCCTAGGGCATCATGCCTTACATCATTTTCTGACAACCACTGTCCTGTTGAAGGAGGAGCATGCATCGCTCTGCATAGTAGCTAGTGCTTTACCTCTCCCTTCCCTTGCATTGAACTGATACCTAACAGCCACAGGAGAATAGGAACAGTCTTTAATAGGTCATTTGGAATGCTCCTCAAAATGTATTTTATTACAGGATTTTTGTGGCTCAAGAGATTTAATTTCAATGGCATAATATTATTTCTGCTGGAATTTTCTGCCATAGCACAACACAGAAATTGCAAAGAATTAATGTTCCTCATAGAACTTTGCATGCACATGAGCACCCCTTCTGTGTGAGCAGTGGGACCCAAGGTAAACATATATATTCTCTGCAAGCCTGAACCCACCCCTCCACTCTCACCTATCACTGCACCTTCCTTGGCACTCCCACCCATCCCAGCAAGGGGGCTCACATATCACCTTCAGAGATGAAGGGGTGTTAGCTGAGGAACCATGGACGTGACCCAACCCACAAAAACACTCACACATTCACTCAGAGACATACACTCTATCCTGGGTTGCCCTTCCTCGTGCTAGCCATCCATTATCCTATAACTAAACTACTGCTAACTCACTGTCTTCTCCCTTCTAATACATTGGTATGACCCAAAATACCCATACAATAAAAACAGAGGAACACAAACAGTCCTTAAAGATGCCAGTGCCTTCTTAGGCCAGCTCATTGCAATATTTTTGTATAATGACTTTGTTTGAAGTAAATATTTAATTTCCCTGAAGCAGAAGATAACTATCAACACAGATACATCGAGTTCTGTATTAAGATGATTAATAAGGAATCTGTTTGTCAAAATAAATTTCCTGACTCCTCTTTGTTGTCTGTATTACTACACATGTACTTGCTAACAGGAATTTTGAAATTAAACTACCAAAATAATAGAAACTAGCATGATTATATTGTGGTTATTTTGACAAAGAAAATATGCAAACCTTTAAAATACTGTGTGCGTAATTATTAAATTTTTGGTGCAGAATTCCTGCAGGAGTATAATAAGGCATCTAGAAGAGGCCTTGCTAGTCATCTAATCCAGTCCCCTACACTGAAGCAGGGCTAAGTTTTATCCTAAATCATCCCTGACACGTGGTTGTCTAACCTGTTCTTAATCTCCAGTGAGAGAGATTCTACAATCTCCCTATGTACTACTTTTACAGTTAGAAAGTTATTCCTAACGTCTAACCTATATATCCCTGGCTGTAATTTAGGTCCATTGCTTCTTGTTCTGTCCTCAGTGGATACGGAAAACAATTGATCACCCTCCTTTTTATAACACCCTTTTATGTACTTGAACGCTATTACTGTTACAAGTCTCCTCAGTCTTTTCTTCTCCAGACTAAATAAACTCAGTTTTTATAATCTTTCTTCACAGTTCATGTTTTCTAGATCTTTAATCATTTTTGTTGATGTGCTCTCTTCTGGGCTTTCTCCAAGTTGTCCACATTTTACGTGAAGTATGCTGCCCAGAACAGGACACAGTATTCCAGCTGAGGTCTTATCAGTGCTGAGTAGAGAGAAGAATTACACTGGGGACTCGTTAACGTGCGGGCATCTGGGGACAAGCCCCAGCGCCTGCGTGTTAAGCGGACCGTGCGGAAACAGGACCAATGCTCCCCCAAATTCTGCGCATGTGCACGCATCAGGAACCACTCATCCCTGCACAAATCTGTACTGGCAACACAGAGCCGGCACCAAGGGACCCTAGCCAGCCTGAAGACACAGTCTTCGGGCTGGAGGGAGCAGCATGGATCTATTGGACTTGATGAACCAAAGCCTACACTATACTAAAATACTGTATGTATTGCATTTAATGAACTAAAGCCTATACTGTACTGTACTATACTAAAATATCAATTGAACTTGATGAATTAAAGCCTATACTAAAATATCTATTACACGTAATGAATTAAAGCCTACACAAAAATACTATATGATATTGCATGTAATGAACTAAAGCCTAAACTAAAGTGTCTTTTACTCTTAATCACACTAATCAAAAATACTGTAAATACTGAACGTTCTGTGACAAGGAGATCAAGTGTGGTATGTTTTTCCACAATACTCATGAAAAGAGAAAGGCAGCACTACTAAGACTCGCTCCGCGTGTTTCCTGCCCCGGCCAACTTCCGTTTGTAAGCAGCGCATGTTACTGAGTCCCGAGCGTTAACTTGCTGGCTTTGGGGGACATGACTGGAGCGCGCGTTAACCATATCCATGCGCTAACCGGTTGCATGTTAATGGGTCCCCACTGTAACATCTTGCTCACAACACTCCTACTAATACATCCCAGAATGATGTTCACTTTTCTTTTTACAACAGTATTGTATTATTGACAGATACTTAGTTTGTGATCCACTACACCCCCAGTTTCTTTTCTGCAGCACTCCTTCCTAGGCAATCATATCTCATTTTGTATTTGCATAATTGGTCTTTCTTATATCTAGTACTTGGTATTTGTCCTTATTGAATTTCATCCTATTCATTTCAGTCCATTTCTTCAGTTTGTCAAGGTCATTTTGAATTCTAATCCTGTAAGTACTCTCTATGCAATTATGCAAATCATTTATGAAGATCTTGAATAGAACAGGCCCCAGGACAGCTGTCTGTGGAACCCCTCTCAATATGCCCATTCAGCTTGACTGTGAACCATTAATAACTATGATCTGGGTATGGTTTTCCAACCAATTGTGCAGCCACCTTCTAATAGATTTATCTAGACTGTACTTCCCTAGTTTGTTTATGAGAAGGTTATGTAAAATGAATATCAAAAGCCTTACTAAAGTTGAGATGTTACATCTACTGCTCCCCTTCCACCCACAAGGCTTGTTGCTATGACGGGAGGATATTGGGTTGATTTGACATGATGTGTTCTTGATGCACCTAGGTTCATTGTTAGTTATTTTATTATCATCTAGGTACTTACAAATTGATTATTTGCTCCTTTATCTTTCTAGGTACCAAAGTTAATATGATTGGTCTTTAATTCCCTGGATTGTCCCTATTCCTCTTTTTATAGATAGGTACTATATTTGCCCTGTTCCAGTCTTCAAGTATCTCTTCAGTTCTCAGGCATCTCTCCCATCCTCTATGAGTTTTGAAAGATAATCACTAATGCCTCACAAATTTCCAAGCACAGAGGTCAGCTAAGCATATTCTGTTCCAATCACAGGAGACACCTTTATCACCAGCCATACAAAAATAGTTTTTATACATGAGAGAATTTGCTACTTTTGAGGACATCATAGACTGAATGAATGGCACCCTTCTCCAGTGAAATATTCAGAAGTCTGGGAAGACTTCAGGGCCTAATGGAGAGAACTCCGGATTAGGGCTAAGAAAACCTGGGTCCTACTGCTTCTGCCTACTGAACGAGCTTGAAGAAGTCACTTTACCTTCATTATAGTCTTTATTTATGATTATTTACTCTATTTATTAGTCTTTAAGGTGTCACAGGACTTGCTTTGTTTTCGCCTTCCTGTGCTGCAGGTCCTCATCTGTAAAATGGGCATAATGATACTTTCCTCTTTTGCCAAGTACTTTAAGAGCCCCCATGAGAAGCACTTACCTAATAACTAGGTATTGTATTAGATAATAAACTAATGAATAATACTTTTACATTGGGATTACAGAGTAGTAAACTATTTAATTCTTCTATTTCTTCTGAAGTTTAATGATCATGTTCTGTGATGTCTACTTCAGATTAATGTGCATCATTTCTTAGCACTGTACAGCAAATAGGCAACCTTTTATAATGAAACAGCTAACCCTGATATGGGCATCTGTCTTTGGAGAATGGAATGTTTCAAAAGTAAAGAATTTCCATTGACAATGGAGGGAAATTCACTCCATAGATGATCTTAAACATCTTACTTACACGATGTACTTGGTCTCACTATGTCCTTTTTCCCAAACCAATCCCCAAAGCCTAGGGAATGGGTATCCTGAGAGTGTCTCCAGACCTGTATCTCTTGCTCTATCAGGTTATCCTTAGTAATTATTTTCTTAGTTATTTTGTTGTTGTATAATAATAAGCTCTATATTGCACAGATGTAGCCAGTTCCTCAGCACATAGAAGTCAACAGAATTTCCTTAAAGTCAGTGGAGTATATGGTGATTTATACCTGTTGGGGATCTGATTCACAGTGTTCAGTATATGCATTTTTTTTTCAAACCTTTAAAGGACAAATAGAAATCAAGGGCTGCAAGGACCACAAGAGGACATCTAATCCATCCCCCAAGGCTAAGGCAGGATTAACTATATGTTCACTGTTTTTTGTAGCAGCATCCTGTCAGTCTGTGATCCACTATACTCCTGATTGTCAAGGGTAATTTATACTGATGAGATCACACTGAATAAAGGAACACTGTAAGAGGGTATAAAGATGTAGGATTATTTTCGCATCACCTATAACCACAAAAAATCCTTTTTATTTATTTACTTACTTACTTTTTTGGAGGGAGGGTGGGGGTTACTACCAGGGAACATGCAAAGCACAGGCTGAATAATGGCCATTTTTGGCATTATATTTAAGAGTCTGGTGATGCTAAATTTCCTGATTACTGCAAATGTTTTTGAGGCACTTTCCTAGGTAAAAATCAGAGCCAAATTAATGGGAAAACCTTTTTTTTTTTTAAATCAGGTGGTGGTTGACACTTTTAAAAGAAAAGTAAATAATAATGTTTGTTATCTTCTGATCTCACCTCCCTAAATACAATGGACTGCTGTGTTTACACTCCACTACAGGCAGAAGGCAACATCATCCTTCCTTTAGATGCCAAGAACTGAGAAGAGTGGGGCTGACTCTGAAAGGGCTTCATGGCTAATTTTGCAGGGTCAACAAGGAGGGAGATTAAAGAAAGAAAGAATGAATGAATCAAAAAGTTTCTAGTGGAACAGTTTTCCACTGGAAAACGCTGATTCTGTGAGAAATAAATTGAGTTTAAAAACCAAATAAACAAACAACAAGGGTTTTGGTAGTGATTGGACTGGGGGAGTGATCAGTAAGAGGGAGAAAGCTGGATCCATGGCAGTTCTACATAATGCTGGGATTCTTGCTGGATAACTGTAGAGTGCATACTCTTGTCACTAGCATACTGCAGATGACTCAGTACTTTAAATATGAGTGATAAGCACTGTTTATTATAATGTTTCCACCAAGCAGAATTCAGATAATTTTTTTTCAAGGCCTTAATCCCCAATTTTGCTCTCATTTACCCTGGCATAAATCTAGAGCAATGCCATTAAAATCAACTAAGTTGCTCTTAGTCATATACCCATGTAACTGATCAGAGCAAATTCTGACATTTGAATTTCATAGCAAACAGGCTTAGGGTTGCACCTGCTGGCCAGAATAGCAGGATCTGTAACCCCACCCCTGAGCTTCCCCTCCAATTGTCTCCACCATTGGGTGGCACAGAGGACATTCCAGGACATAGATGAATCCTCAGTTGAGGATGTAAGGCAAAGATGGCACAAAGGTGGCTTCCAAGAGACCAAGGACCTGGCCTAAAAAGTAACTGACAATTTAGACAGAGGAGGAACTAACCAAGACATTTATCAAAATGCTGTCAGAGAAATGTAAATGTAGAAGAATAACTCATTTGTAAAGCTTTTTAGAGAAATGTACAAGATAATCTAGATGTAGTTTAGCTGCCATAGCAACCATGTATCAAATAACTGCACTCTCATATCTCCAAAGCTGTTATCAATCACCTCTGTTTACATGTACCTAAAGCAATTAAAGGATGAATCTATCTGAAAACTGAACAAGAATGGCTGTGGGTTGAAGCTGCTTGGTTTATTTTATTGCTGCAAATTGCTTTGTTCAAATATGTAGAAAACCAATACTTAAAAATAATAAAAGGCCTTAAGAATTCTGATTTTATTCCATTTTTGAAATGCCTTTTTCTATAGGGAGGAAGCGAGAAAGCAAGTGGAAAGAATACATGAAAATAAAGATCATTGCCATAACTTTTAGAGCAGTGCTCTGACTTTGCTGTAGCCACTTACCCAGTCTGTCTGCCATGTTGACTTTTGCTGTGTCTATAAGAAAGTAACTGGTCCTGTCAACAATTCTGCTTATCTTTCATCATTAGAAATCAAAAGTGTTACAAAAATAGTAACACATTTTCCATCAATTTAGAATCTTCTATAAAAAATAAAATACTACATTCTAAAACCCTAGGCTTTGCAAAATGTAATACATTTTCAATTGAGACAAGAATATCAAAAAGCATATTGCAAGTTGTCTATAGGATTAATTATGATAAATAAGCCGTTATTGAGTAGGAGTGAAAATACTAAAATTTATTCCTCCTTGTAAGCTAAACATGTAATTGTTTCTTTGTGTGTTCATTGTCTACAAGGACTTTAGAGCAAAATACACCTGTGCAACTCCACTGAAGATAATCTTGACAACTCACCCATATGCAGGTGAGTAAATAGCAATGTGTGAAAGAGAGATCCCTGAGATCCAACAAGAGCCCTTTGGAGTGAGCAGAGCTCAATTTAAGAAACTTCCTTTTAAAAAATTACTTTGAAGCCTGATGAGTAGAAGAGTTCCCATCAGTACAGAGCCATTCGGACCATGTTCTGAAGGTCACTGAATCCAGCAGGAGTCTGAACCATGCACTAAAAGAAGCTGTGACTAGGCTCATGAGATTGGCCCAGCACACTGTTTTCACCAAATATATACCACAGAAACTTCTCTTTCTTGAAGACATTGCAAACGGATGGGTAGGGAAAGACAGGAGATGGTCTCACCTCTCATATCTTTTAATTGCTTGGCTTTCTTCACCTCGCTGCAAGCGGAGCATGTGAAAATACCCTGGATGGCAGGATCTGAAGAGGAGAGAGCTCTTAGCAAATCAGATTGTTCTGTTTTCATACTATAAATATATCTGATTGTCCTTTTCTCTGTTCCTTGCTTGTTTGTTTAGAAGTGCTGATGCAATTTACAAGGTTTCTGTGATTACAGGCAAGTTACAGCCAGTCAGATGTGGTCTGCTTCCATGCAGTACAGCCAAATGGTGAACTAGGAAATGGCTAAAATAAATGACATCAGCAAGTAAAGCCTCCACCCTTTTAAAATTCTGGGGGTGTTTTAATTAACTGAATTTGTGTTTTGAGATACCAACTAAGCTGTATGGTGCACTCCATAGAAAAGGACAGAGTATAGCATTGCTCCTAAAGTGTCCCTAAACCTTTACCTGAGAGGTGCAAACTCTTTGGCCAAAGTCCCAGTTGGTATGAATCAGTGTAAGTCCATTGAAGTCACCTCTGATTTATATCAGCTGAGATTCTGGCCTTATTATGTTTAGCAATTTTTGTCTCATGTTATCTTTGCTTCATACCTATGAGCCAGATTCTGTAAATGTGGAATAGCCCACCTAATATCGGTGAAGTTACTACAGCTTTGTATTGTGAAAATGGAAGCAGATGCTGGCTATTTACTAAGGACTGGGAGCCAACTGCTGCTCTTCCTATAGTTTATAGGAGTTATGCCATTGATTTCAGCAGAATCAGGCCCAAGAAGGACAAGTACACTGAAAGAATCACTTGACCGATCTTTCTGTAAATAAAGAAAGCAGACGTGTGAGGAAATTTCACAATATCCTTTTTTCTTATTATTATTTCATCTGCTTTGATGGTTACTTTATTTGTCACTCTCTGGCAGAAAATGAAACTCATCTTATTCTCTTAATATCTGAATAGTACTATAATACATATAGATGGATTTACATTTAGGAGTGGTGCCAGCACTGAGTAATTTTACTGTTAAATATAGTTGATAATATCTGACCAAATATTCTAGAATAAGTCACTATAGAAATGAAGGTAGGTTTCTTGTGTGGCTTGCAGTATCATGCTAAAATACAAAAGAAACCTGACTTGGTTTCAGTTATGAAATAATAGATACTGAGCTGTTTTCAAAAGTTCCTTCATATTTTCCTAAAGTGTTTAAACAGGTGTGTTTCTCAAACTTTGTGAAACAAAAGCTCAGCTGAAAGCAAGTTGACATTAGGAAGCAAAACCAGGGTTGAGTGATAGTACTTCTAAACTGAAAGAGAAGAGTGGTTTTAAATAACAACTGAAAAGTTGCATCAGTACTTTTAAAGTGTATTCTCATACTTTTTAAAAAGTACAAAATGTACAACAGGATTCTGTAGTTATGATCCCAAATGCTACAACATACAATAGTGGCTACTACAGTGTTTTGGATTTCAGCTGTAGAATATTACAGTCCTTTATTTTTAAGACAGGGGATGTTAAATTTCATGCCAATGCAATGCTCTATCCTATAGACTAGGGGTCAATGTCAAGGTCATAAATATGCACATCCCTTACTTTTACAGAGCATTTACTTTGGGTATGCAGAAGACTGGCAACGGTCTTTAAAAAAAGACACCTCTTGCTTTCCCACTGCCAGTTTACCAGAAATAGAGAAACCCACATATTGTGAACAGAAATTCACGTTGTATATGCCATTTCAGTGACAGCTATAAGGGGACAGATTTTCAAGACCTCAGCTCCTGTGTAGATACCAAAGTTAGGTAGCCAGCTTTTAATCAGAGAGCTTAAAAAGTACCAGTTCACAAAAGCATTGCAGACTGACCTAGTTCAATCTGAACGAGATAAGTCATCTCTCTGAAGCAGAATGAGATCTGACAGCAGCACGAATAGCGTTCTCTGATCAAATTTGGTCAGTAGGTGCATGCATTCTTTTCCAGTGTCCAATGGGGCAGCTGTTAGTCTAGTTCAGTAAAACAAACAAGGAGTCCTGTGGCACTTAAAGACTGACAAATATATTTATTCCAGTGACATCAGTTTGGCCTTTGTGACATTTTGGGAAATTGGTCTGTGTAAATTCAGGTTGATTTTATGACATTGCTGAACCATGGAATTCCTCAGTGTACACTGAATGAGTCATTCACTAATAGGGACTTGGTCTTCAATCACTAAAAATGGTGCATTTTTAAACTCAGGGTAATTAACACGCAAGAGTTATCCCAAGGCAAAAACCTAGGGCTAGGCTACATTGTCAGCAGTTCTTGTGACAAAGTAGCATCAGTTATGTGGGTTTGATTGAGCACCTGAAAAGACGCACTCAACTAAACCTAGAATTAGCCAGAGGTCAATTTGTTAAGACCTACCTGGCAAGTAGTGTAGTGCTGATTCGACGGGAAGACATATTCCATTGAATCAGCACTGTGGGGACCCTGCAGTGAGTAGGTGTTAGGCAGCTGAAGGGAGATACGTACGGTATTTTAAGTATTTTGCATATCTCCCTTCAACTGCCTAAGTACTTAAAATACCGTGC
This sequence comes from Podocnemis expansa, assembly GCA_007922195.1. Taxonomy (NCBI): domain Eukaryota; kingdom Metazoa; phylum Chordata; order Testudines; family Podocnemididae; genus Podocnemis; species Podocnemis expansa. The sequence goes on along the minus strand of ML682060.1, from coordinate 7,935,170 downwards.
GTATCTTCCTTCAACTACCGCCAAAATCTCCCCACAGTATAGACTAGCCACTTGTGAAGTCCAGGCACCAGGTAAAAGAGCCCTGTACCTTCTACTTGTGCTTACCTGATACTGGGGTAATGAGGTGAACGCATGACCACCCCACGTGTTGCCTCTGGGAGGAATTTGCAGCCCCACCTTCTTGTTCCAGGGCAACCAATCCTGTTGTGGCCAAAGAAGCAAAGAACATCAGCCTCCAGGGCCAGCACTAGTGTCTCCCTGCAATTCATGAACACCAGGTGAACAAAGATTAGGGAACCTATTCCTGATGCCTTCCCCAGCACCCCCCCCACACCATCTGTGACCAGCTCAGGGACTGCAATGCTCTCCCCCCCACACACCAGAGTTACCTGCAGGGGCTTTGTCCGTCATCCATTGCACCTCCCTGCAGCATGTTTCTGGCTCTTTCAGTTACTCTCCCTGGCAGCTGGGCCCAGGCAGGGAACAAAACAGAGCCACTTCTCACAGCAGCTGAGGGTGACTGCTCCAGGTTGCTGCCTGACTGGGCCTGGCTGCAGGGGCAGTTTGAGCAAGCCAGAAATGCACTGGGAGGGATGTGGTCTTCAGCTTGCTCAGCCCCTGTCCTCAGCAGCGGGGAATAGATGCACCAGGCTGTCACTCCTTTCCTCAGTCAGCGTGAGACGGGACTTCATCCCACTCCCTACCTGGACCAGGATGTCAAGGACAAGGGTCAAACATGCCAAAGAGCAGGTACAGAAGAAGACAGATAGAGCCCCTCTACCTCCAGGCCAACCAAAAATCAGGAGGTGGGGGAGAGGACACTTGAGCCCTCCTGCCTCACACCCATACATCACCTATGCCTCCTCTAGGGATTAACCTCAGTGTGTTTACCACATGGTAAAACTAAAGTGCCAAGTCTCCATTTTTTACCTTAGGATACCTCATGAGCATTAGTCACCCTGAGTTAAAAAATTCATTGTTTTTAGCAGTGATGACAAGACTCCTGTGAGCAAAGGACTGATTCGGTGTACAATGAGGTATTCATTGATACAGTGATTTCATAAAAATCAATCGAAATTTGTAAGCTTTACAAATGAAATGAAGCAGTGAAGACAAGGACAAGATTTGTGTCGTGTATCCCAGACCTGTGCTAGGAAGGAGTAAAACCACAATTAATGAACTTCCATTCAGGTTGGAAGTTGTCTAGAATAATAAGATGACCACAGGCTCAGGGAAATCAGTTTTGCCTAGGTTATCTGCAAGGGGTAAGATTTCAGCAATAATAATAATAATAATAATAATAATAATGAAAAAAAAAGCCAGGAAGAGCAAAGACAGAGAGGGTTACAAATGGTGGGTTACTCACCAGTAACCGTCCTTCGAGATGGGCTACTCACATACATTCAGTTCTAGGTGTCTATGTGCCACAGTGCACGATTGGTCGGAAACTTTTTGCCCCAGCCTGTCAGAGCAGGGTTGGAGGCCAATGCTCCCTCTGGCTGCTCCTGCAGTTATATATACAGCTCCAACCCCGATCCTCCTTAGTCCCTTCTTATCTCTAACTCTGAGTAGCAGGGACAGAGGGAGGGACCTGAATGTATTTGAGCAGCCGATCTCGAAGAAGGGTGGTTACTGGTGAGTAACTCACTGTTCTTCTTTAAACGGTGCTTGCATGGTTCAGTCCTAGGTGACTACTAGCCGTACCTTGGATGATGGGCGGATTTTGATTTTCTCCACCATCAGCACGACTACTCTCAGAACTGCATCCCGAAAAACACGGTTGGGCGACAGAATAGTGGGTCATCGAGCCTGCACTGAGGAATATGCTACCAAACTGCAGGTTCTTCTGGGAGAAGACCACATGAGGGGTGAGGAGAGATTGTGTGCCACTTTATCAGGAAGACTTGAGGCTCTGGTAAGAGGGTCACCTTAACCCATTATGGACACCCTCCCTGTTAATCATTAACTGATTCAACCAAGGAAGTCGCTGACAGTAGCAGCATTCTGTTGGCCTGAAGCTTGGCAAATGATTGTCACGTCCCAAAGAAAAAGAAAGGAAGAGGAGAATGTGGCCTTTCCAGTGTCAATGGGTTGGGATTAGTCACTTCTACATGCAAAGGTCTGATCCAGTTTGCTGAGACCAAGATGCTGGTAGGATACACCAGAGGGGGGTTTTGGGTGTCAAAGTTCAGTGAGGAAGGATAGATGGGAAGACAGCCATGGAAAGAACCAATGGGCTCCAAGCAGAGGGGTCCAGTCTTCTGACCCATGCATATTTGAAGAAGAAAAAACCCAATTTGAGACCCATCTATGAGGTGAGGCCTGACCAGAAGGACCTTTGGACCTCCAAAGGGACCTCAGTGATCATGGATACCTGGAGAAGGGGGGGGCTTCAGAAGGGGCCCCACCTAGAAGAGAGCAGCTTCCCTACAAGTCATTCCTTCCAGGGAGAGGGTCCCCCCTGAAGGAACTCCAGATCTGAGTCCTGGGAAAAACTCCAAGCCCTTAAGGAAGAGGGAAAGAGGATTGTAATAGGAGAACAAAAAAAAGCCAGGGAGAGGCAGCGGGGAAGTTGAGCAGACTCTGCTTAAAATCATCCCTTATGTATGCAAGCAAGGACATGTGTATGACGAGCAGAGAGATAGGGTAAATCCCAATCTTAGGTCCTCACCAATATTTATACAAAGTGGGTAGCCAGGTACGTGTTTCCCTCACTCCTTTCTTACTCCATTCTTTGGACATAGAACAAGGAGATAAAGAACAAAAGGGGCTACCTTTTCAGCCACTGCTCCAGGGAAGTCAGTCGTGTTATCAGTACGTGCCCACCTTCCATGGTAGGAGAGCGTTTGGCAGGAATGCAGTTCCCATGTGACCAGTTATTGATCCCCTGTTCCAACCTGCGGATGATAAGGTGGCAAGCCTCCTTCGAGTCAGGAGAGCTGTCTCATGCCAGAGGCAGTGGATTAGGGTTGATGGCTGCTTGGGATTGACAGTATGATGCCCACCTTTGCCCCTTACTCATCAAGGGGTTTCCCAGGGATGTTTGGGAAGATGTGGAATCCCCCTTTCCACTGGAGGAAGTGGTCTTTCTTGATGGAGCCACCACATATCCCAGTAGTCGGTCTGAGAATCAGGTAATCCCAGGTTGGGATGGAGAGCAGGGGGGATGGGGAGGTTGGGACCCGACGACATAAAGTCCCTCTGATAAGGAGACAAGGCACTGTCCTCCCGTAAGTAAGGGAAGTTAAGGGGAGGTTGCTACCCCCATAAGACTAGGCCCGTGGCTTGTTAGGAGCGTCCCATTATGTCCCAAAGACTAAGATAACCCTGTTCAGGAGGGAGAGGGAGGTGTTAGGTGCCCTTAAGGTGGGCTGTATGTAATATAACCTGCCCAACTCAACCAAAACTTGAGCAGAAAGCACATCTCCATGTGAGTGAGTTTTGCACCACCTGGAGGTAGGTTTACTGGGTTTAGGAATTCCTATAGGAGGGGCAGTTTGGCCCCTGCATGGGTCATCAGCAAGAGTTGCTTCTGACCCTAAAGAGTCTGAGGGAAAAATTTCCCTCATTGAGCCATAGAATCTGTGAGGCTTCCCGCTGGGGAGGGGGACCTTTCCTATCCAGTACCCAGCACAGCAAGGCTGACATGTCCTGTAGCCAGTGACTATTAACGGGGCTTGCTGTGTGTAGGAGCAAGCCATCAGTTCACTGTACCATTCCTGGTGGGAGATAGGTTGGCCCTGGAGAGAGGGAGAGGAGAAAGAGGAGTCACTCACCTTTCCTGGGCTTCAGGGGGGGAGGGGCTTGCGAGGCCCGCAAGGGTTTGTGGAGGCTGTAGGGATACAGGAGACAGGGCCATCCTCATAGGCAGTAAGTGTTAGCATGGCTGCCCCCTGTTTCTCCCCCCCCCCACCCCCGAGGTAAGAGCTACAGGGAGTAGCAGCTTCATGAACAAGAGTGTGGGGCTGTTTTCCTACCCACCCCGGTGTAAATGGGGTATCTATGGGTACACACCCACTCAGAATCAGTGCATGGGGTGGTATATCTGATCCGACCACTGGTTCTAAGGTGGTTAGGTGGCTGGAGGAAGAAAAGGATTTAGGACTGATATGATGTTCCTCCTCCCTTACACACCCCTGTCGTCCCATTGTCTGGGACTGATCCCTGGGCACTCAGCAAGAGGGTTAAGAAGGGGTGATGGTGGACCTCCTTCTTCACTGCATCCCTAGTGGGGTTGCCCCGCTAGGGTCCCGGAGTGTCATGCATAGACAGGGTCTGTGTGCATTGGAAGAATTGCTGTGGCCTGTACTGTTATTGGCCCCTAGATGTTGAAACCCCTTGGAATGTTACACTGAACAAGGGTGAGCAGATTGGCATCACCACAAGAGAATGGATGGATCGTGAGACTGATTGTGAAGGGGCAGTTTGAAGGGGGCTGGTCCCTGGGTATTGGTCATGAGGGCCAAGGGCTGGTGTGGCAGGGCTCGCCAAAATAGAGAAGACAGATTCTGGAGGTGTGGATATAAAGGAGTGGGTGCTGGAGGAGCTTGTTTTGGGTGCAGTAAGGTCCTCTGCACCTTAGCAGCGAGCCCAGGAAGGTGGAGGAGTTCAAGAGGCCTGTGTGGAGCACTCTCCATTCCCAGCCTGCGAAGGGGATCCCTGATGGGCCTGTTATCTCAGTTGTCTGGAGGGTCGTCTGGGCACCTGCAGTGTGTGCATGCCCAAGGACCTAAGGGCAGTTTTATGGTCCCTCACACCATGCAGCAAAGAGTCAGTGGCCCTATCAAAGCGTGACCGGCCCTTGAAGCGGAGATCTTGTATAGCCTGTTGCAAGTCTTGGGGCAGGCCTGTGTCTTGGAGCCACGCTGCACGCTGCACAGTCACAACAGAGGCGATCCTGCAGTTCACCATGTCCGAGGCGTCCCAGGCTGCCAAGAGGGCATCATGGAAGGCCAGCATCCCCTCCTATATGACAGAGTCATCTTCCTCCAGGTGTTCCTGGCAAAGAAGGTCTTGAAAATGCCTCATAGAATCCCAGAGGTCCAGGGTGTATCAGCCCACCAATGCTTGGTGGTTAGCCATAAGGAGCTGGAAGATGGAGGTTGAGCATGCCTTCCGCCCCATGAGGTCAGGTCTCATGGCCTCCCTAGACCTTGGAGAGGTGTCTGGGCATTCTTGCCCCTCCCATCCGTAAGCGGCCTCTATACCTGGGAGCTCAGTAGCAGGTGATCTACCAGGAATGGGAAGCTCTTCGGGTTGGCCTGATATTTGTGGCCAGCTACCTCAGACACCAGCGGAATGGAGGTGGGGGGTCTGCCACTGAGCCTTGGCAAGGTCATGGACACTATGGTGCAAAGGCACCAAAATTGCACCTGGGGAAGCCACAAACCCCAGATCAAAGAGCAGGTGCTGGTCCCCCTCAAGGGGCTTGACCTCTAAAGCCACATGTGCTGTCACCTCGTGGAGGAGGTCATAGTGGGTACCAGGGTCCTCCCTATATGACCATAGCCAAGAGTTCACAGCCTTGTCTGGGGATAAGGATAATGGTGATTTGGTTGAGCTGCCTGTGGCTCAGCGGTGCCATTTCGGGGCTCCTCCTTGGAGACTCTGGGCAAAGGAGACCGGCTGGATAGTCAGAACCATAGAGGGGCCGGTGCCGGTGATCCCTTATGGGCCGGCCTGTCCCGCCTGTGGTTAGAACAGGCGGGTGAGTGAAGCACCAGTTCCTAGGAACTAAGGGAGCAAGTTCTTCCTTGGAGCCAGAGGAAGTTGGTGCTGCACCTGCAGATCACAATGTCACCGATGCCAAAGCGAGCAGCACCATTGCAACACCACAGTGCCAGGGCAGTGAAGGGGAGCACTATGAGAGCACTTTGGGCTGTGACCCAGCTTGGTGCCAGGGAGAGTAGGGGCCTAGGGGGAAGAGGCCTTATGCTCTGGTGCCGCATGGGGAGAAGCTTGCAGTGCTGGGGCTGGAGACCAGCACCACACTGGAGCAGCCCACATCCCTGAGAGGAAGGCTGGTTTTCCTCTCGGCTTTGGCAGCCTACGTGGCATAGGGGTAGGTAAAACCAAGAGGGCCTTCGCCGCTTCAAAGGCCTCCAGTGTAGAGGGCACTGGATTGGTTTCCGGGCTTTGCCCCCAAGAGAGGTTTGGCCAGGGAAAGTCAGAGCGGCACCAGCACTTTGGCACCGAAGTCGACGCCGAGCATGGCTTCTCGTGCTCTTGTGGGCAGTGGTGCTGAGAGGGCTCTGGTGCCAAGTTGGCACACTGTGCAGGTGGCTCAACAGAAGTCCCTGATGTACCAGGGGTAGGCTGCAGTGCTTGCTCCAAGGCCAACGTATGGCCCCTCTGCTCTCTGTCTTTCAGGGTCCTTGGTTTGAAGGACTGACATATAGAGCATTGATTTGCCTGGTGGGATTCACCCAGGCATTTTAGGCACTTCTCATGGGGGTTGTCCCTTAGGAAGGCCTTGCCACAATTCGCCCAGGGTTTGAACCCTGGCATGGCAGCCAGCAGCTGGGAGCGGTGTTCCGGCTCCGGTTGTGAGGGCTCAGTAGGAGTGCCGAATCGCTGCAGGACAATGTCCATGAATAGATCTAGTGCAAATGGACGGCTTGTAAATAGCAGAATAGACAGGCACTTGCACTATCGCAAGGAGCAGGCTGTTCCATAACCGTTGCTGAGGGTGGAAAAAGGAACTGAGGAGGATCAGGTTCGGAGACATATATATAGCAGCGGGAGCAGCCAGAGGGGGCTTTGGCCTCCGACTCTGCCCCAACAGGCTAGGGCAAAAAATTTTTGACCAATCATGCTAGAACTGAATGATGTGAGCAGCACTCAAAGAGGAACTGCTGTTATAAAAGAACATACTCACTGAGCTATGACCCTTCTGACTACTGGACCTGAACAAGCTGAGGGGAGTTTGTTGCAGGAGTGAGATGGACCTCTGTGATTAGGGCAAGAAAACTGAGTCAGACAAGTGGGCTCCAGGGAAGGAATCAAGAACCCTAAAGACACAGACAAAAACCCAAAGAATTCTGAAGAGCATCGAGGCCTCTGAAGGAGAGAATTAGATCAAACTGCTTATTATTTTGCCTAGATTTGCACTTCTCTTTTGATGTAAAGTGTACTTGGTTTAGAAATCCTCCGTCAAGTCTATGTGTCACTTGCTTCAGTTGTCATTCCTCCATGAAAGGTTACATTACAAATTGGAGTACCCACAGGAATGGATCTCTGGGGAGAGAGTGGCTTGGATGTCTTGGAGAGACAAGCAGTGGTCATGAGGACTGAAGATAGCTGAACCATGGGTTCCCATTCCCTAGAAGTGGTACACTGATTGCGTCTGGGAAGCATGCCTAAGGATATCTACCCTGCAATAAAAGACCCATTACATGGTCACAGCTGGCCCAGGTCCATTGCAGTCAGCTTACAGGACTATAAAATTTCAGTGTAGATGTTTGGCTCAGGCTGGAGTCTAGCTCTGAGATCCCATGATGGGGAAAGGTATCAGAGTCCAGGCTCCAGGCTGAACCCAAACATGTATGTTGCTGTTTTTATCACCACAACCCAAACCCTTTGAGTCTGAGTCAGCTGAGCCAGGCTCTAAGACTGGGTGCCACAGGTTACATATTATAGCATAGATGTACCCTGAGAGGCCAGAGCCTGTGGCTGGAGTCTGTCTCAATCCAAGGGAGCTGTAGAAGCACATGGATCAAGTGAATGAGTCCAAACACAGCTGCCTGGTGACCACGCAAGGGCTAAGCAAAAGTATGGCAGGCATATCTGGAGAGTAGAAGCCATTTATTGATTTCATGCACTGACTCCACTTAACAACTTGTCAGGTGGAAAAGACATGAGCTACAGCAAGAGATGAGCAGAAGTTAAATTTCCTCACATCATCTGCTTCATTGTCTTCTCTGGAGGTGAGATCTGCAGTGGAGTGGGTGATGGGGGCAGAGTAGCATGTGAAAGCTGTGAAAATTGAGATCCTTACCAGATAAATGCACAGCTCTTCAAGTGGACAGTCTTTGCCTCTGACAGTCTTTCACCAGTCCCCACTTCTGCCCTACAAGAATGACATCTGGTCCCCAGCACTTGTGCATATTAGAGCCATGGTGTACAGCAACTACACAGTGGAATTACTGCTGCCCCAAGTGGTTGTAACTTACAAAGCTTGATGCATCACATTTTCTGAAGGAGCAAGTCACGTAGAGCTCCATGTACTGTGGTTCCCTTCAACTGTTTAACTTCACGAATGCCACAGTCATGGAGCTTAGCTCAGATGATGGCAGTGAGAGAGAGTTCTGTTGTGTAGCATGATAATACTTGAAACATTCCAGTCACTACTGTATCTTCCCCAGTAGTCCACTATGTGATGTAGATTATTTCAGAACTTGAGAGGTGGGAAATAATGTTTTATAAAACATAACAGAAGACTATTATCTGAAGTGTAGAGAACTATTTTGTCCTAGTAAAATTGCACTCATCCTATAAATTGTGTGGATTTCCCCCTTCAGAAGTTCTTTTTTTTAAAAAAAAATAACTAGTAAAAGGCTTTGCATTTCCTGACCCCTGGTCTAAACTGACAGAGAAGTTCAAAATAATGCTGTTTACCTTGACTTTCTGCAGTGTCAGACTCCACTGTCGGAGCAGTACGTTCAAATTAAATGGTGCTATAAATCAACCTGATAACACCACCCCTGCAAGTGGGGTAACACTGAAGTCAAAATTTAGGTGCATGTAGCCAGAGAGTAGCGCTAGTCTTGCTTTTCCTGTTTTTCCAGTGGACCGCACCATAGCACCATAGCTCCTCTCTTGCTTGCAGCCCTGAAAAATTTTCAATTAATTCTCCTTTCTGCATGCTGCACTGTGCCTCTCTATCATGCCTACAGCAGAGAAACAGCCAGGAAAACTCTTCCTGCTTCTTTTTTCTTTACAGAAGAGGGAGGAGAAGGGAGCGGAGGATGACTGCTTCTCTACAAGCCCCTATACCTGCTAGACACATTGTACTGCATTACAGGAAATAATTGAGCAGTGGGGTCAGGAGACATCAGCAAAGAATTTGCTGTGATCACTCGCTTTTGCCTTCTGTAATTCAACAACCTAAAATTGAATTACAATCCCACTCCCAGTGTAGACAAGCCCTGTGTCAAATGGGGTAGTAGCATGGCTGCCCTTTATAGTCCCAGCACACACACAGTTCATTTTTAATTGCAAAAACGCCTCAGTCAGATCTGATGCATGCAGGTGCAATGACCCTAAAATCTATGAATGTCCGCGAAATCTATGCTGCTTATACCTGAATTTGTTCTCCATCACAGAAAAGGTCATTTAAATCAAACACAGAACTCCTAAACAGATAGACAAGGGATCAAGCTATCCTCTCACACATAGGTAGTTCCTATAGAGTGGGGCTGATGCACACTGACAAGGTAATATTCAGGAAGTTTGCGCTGCTGCTGCTACCTGTTCAAGATGATTTTGTGCAGAAGTCGGTGATGCACCTCTCGATCTGCTACTCACAAATAGAGAAGAATGTATCAGGGAAGTAGAAGTGAATGGCAGACTGGGTAGCAGTGACCATGAAATGATTGAGTTCAAGTTGATGATTAAAGGAAAGAAGGAAAGAAGCAAAACGCAGACCCTGGACTTCAGAAAAGCAGATTTTGTCTCCCTCAGGGAACTGATGGGCAGGATCCCTTGGGAGGCTGATCTGAAGGGGAAAGGTGTCCAAGAGAGTTGGGTGCATTTTAAAGAAACCCTGCTAAGGGCACAGGAAGATACAATTCCGATAAGGAGAAAGCACAGCAAATGTGGAAGGCGCCCACTGTGGCTTAACAGAGAGCTCTGCACTGAGCTGAAGCATAAAAAGGACACTTACAGGAAGTGGAAGCTAGGACAGATGACTAAGGAGGCATATAAAGACATTGCTCGGGACTGCAGGGATAAAATCAGAAAGGCTAAAGGACAAATGGAGTTGCGACTAGCAAGGGATGTGAAGGATAACAGGAAGGGGTTCTACAAGTATATCAATAACAAGAAGAGGATCAGGGATGGTGTAGGTCCCTTGCTGAATGGGGCAGGCATCCTCGTGACAGAGGATGAGGAAAAAGCTGAAGTGCTCAATGCTTTTTTTACTTCAGTTTTCACAAGCAGGGTCAGCTCCCAGCCCACTACACTAGGTACGGTAGACTGGGGAGAAGAAGAGAGGCCCTTGGTGACAGAAGGTCAGGTTAGGGACTGCTTAAAGAAACTAGATGTGCACAAGTCCATGGGGCCGGATGAACTGCATCCGAGGGTGCTGAGGGAGCTGGCTGATGAGATAGCAGTACCGTTGGCCATTATCTTTGAAAACTCGTGGCGAACAGGGGAGGTGCCAGAGGACTGGAAAAAAGCAAATATAGTACCTATCTTCAAGAAAGGCAAAAAGGAGGATCCAGGGAATTACAGACCTGTCAGCCTCACCTCAATCCCCGGAAAAATCATGGAGCAGCTTCTCAAAGAATCCATCCTGAAACACTTGGAGGAAAATAGAGTAATCAGGAACAGTCAGCATGGATTCACCAAGGGTAAATCATGCCTGACCAACCTCATCGCCTTCTATGATGAGATGACTGGATTTGTGGATGCGGGAAGAGCCGTTGATGTGATATACCTTGACTTTAGCAAGGCTTTTGATACAGTTTCCCACAGCATTCTCATTAGCAAATTAAGGAAGTATGGGTTAGATACGTGGACTGTAAGGTGGATAGAAAACTGGCTAGATCAACGGTTTCAGCGTGTGGGAATCAATGGCTCCATGTCAAGGTGGCAAGCAGTAACGAGTGGTGTGCCCCAGGGGTCGGTCCTGGGGCCAGTTCTGTTCAATGTTTTCATCAATGATCTGGATGATGGGATAGATTGCACACTTAGTAAGTTTGCGGATGATACCAAACTGGGGGGAACGGTAGACACCCTAGAGGGCAGGGACAGGATTCAGGGAGACCTAGACAAATTGGAGCAGTGGGCCAAGAGGAATCTCATGAGGTTCAACAAGGACAAGTGTAAAATCCTGCACTTGGGATGAAAAAACCCCATGTACTGCTACAGGCTGGGGAGTGATCAGCTAAATAGCAGCACTGGAGAAAAGGACCTGGGAGTCATGGTGGATGGGAAGCTGGATATGAGTCAGCAGTGTGCGCTTGCTGCCAGAAAGGCCAATGGCATACTGGGCTGCATCAGAAGAAGTGTCGCCAGCAGATTGAGGGATGTGATCATTCCCCTCTATTCTGCACTAGTGAGGCCACATCTAGAATACTGTGTCCAGTTTTGGGCTCCCCACTACAAAAAGGACATGGACAAATTAGAGAGAGTCCAGAGGAGGGCAACAAAAATGATCAAAGGGCTGGAGCACAAGCCCTATGAAGAAAGACTGAAGGAACTAGGCTTATTTAGCCTGCAGAAGAGAAGACTGAGGGGGGATTTGATAGCAACCTTCAACTACTTGAAGGGTTGCTCCAAGGAGGATGGAGCTCAACTGTTCTCGGTAGTAAAAGAGGGCAGAACGAGAAGCAATGGTTTCAAGTTACAGCTGGGGCGGTCCAGGCTGGATATTAGGAGAAACTTCCTTACTAGGCGAGTGGTGAAGCATTGGAATAAGCTGCCTAGGGAGGTGGTGGAATCTCCATCTCTGGAGGTGTTCAAGGCCCAGCTGGACAAAACCCTGACTGGGATGATCTAATGGGAGTGGTCCTGCTTTTTTTGGCAGGGGGTTAGACTAGATGACCTCGTGGGGTCCCTTCCAACCCTATGATTCTATGATTTCAGACTGCAGACTGTTAGTCTGCCACCTTCTATACACACTATATTCTCTTTTTTAAAATTTGTTATTAAATCTTAATAGCAATCTTAATACTCTCTTAATCTTAATACTTTCCCTTCCTGGAAAGATTGGGGACAGCTAGAATAGGGAAGGAAATGTCAATTTCTGTGTTCTCATTTCTTTTGCAGTTGTAGATAAATACTCAATGGTAACCAATGCACAGGATTTCTATGTACATAATAGGACAGTCACCTAAAAAAACTCTGACTTTCTATACCCCATCTGTCTGATCCACTCTTCAGTCTCTTGGTTTGTTGCTAATTCTTCTCCCTCTTCATATTCTCACAGTCCCTCTCCTCCCCATACATTGCTCTCCCTCCTTCGAGCCCCCTTATCTTTTTGTCTCTGGGAACAAACTAAAAAAGTGAGCATTTTAAGGGTAACTTGAAAGCATTACAAACAGAAAATCACACAAACAGCAGGACCAATGAGGCAAAGCCCCAGGCAGTGTGGAGCAGCTCAATAGAGCCACTCTATTAAAGGGCAGCTTTCGTGATGCCAGCTCCAAGTGCCACTAATGGCAAGGGGTGCATTCCGATCAGAACACACCCTGGGCGGCAAAAATCAGTGTTACAGCTCTGTCTGCAGGGATACACAAATGCTGATGTCATTCGTAGTGTGGTGGTGTCTCTTATCTGCATTCTCCCCTCCCAGGAATGTTTGTGTGTGTCACTGTGCAACACAAAGAGGGGTGGCAGCTTCACTGAACCTCATTAATAGAGCTGGTTGAATTTTTTCTGCCAGAACAGGTTGTCAATGAAACATTTTTTGTGAAAAGGATTGCCACAGAAAGTCTAGAATTTAGATTGAACATTTTGATGTTTTCTTGATAAAAACTGAAATTTTTCCATAGATAGAGGGAATCATTTTTGAACTAACTCCACTCACTGGTGCTTTCTTTTCAAATGCCATGGTTGTATTAAGGTGGGTTGGCCTTAAGAACTATTTCCAGCTCCATCTCACCTGCATCCCCTTGATGCAAAATGAAGGTCTTTTGCAACATTATTGCCTACTCCATTGTGTGTTCTCCTAGGGTACTGTTAGGCTCTAGAGATTAGATACAGGATCCAACATTTAAAGTGCAGATCTGTTCTGAAAAGTGATTCTGTACCAATGGCAGTGGGAAGCATGTTTATTATTTCTCAGTGGTTTGCATAATAGATCTGTGCAGCTTCCAAATACAGTGGTTTTGAGGGGTTTTTGTTGTTGTTTGACAATTATTAAAAAAACCAAACCAAAACAAAACAAAAAACAATGATCTAAAGTCAGCCAAGGTTTTAAAAGTCAAGATAGAACCTCTCCTTCTTGCACACCCTCAACAGTAATAAAAGGTCTGCAAACCAAATTATGCTCCTCTACTGATGGATACCTAGCCTTCCCTTGGCACTTTGATGTGCTGGGAAAGCTCGTGTGCTCCAGTGACCCTGAGAGCTCTGCCAGTGAGAGTTTTAACTCCTAGTAGGGACATATAGGCTGAATGGGTCAAAGGGTAAGGGACCAGACAAAAAACAGTCCACTGGAGGGAGGGCAATGGGCCAACAACCTATCCTTGTTAAAGAAAACCACCAAACGCTAAAAACAGATCTGGGTACCTACTCCAGGAAATAGCACAGAAACAGGGATGTTTCTGCCCTAAACAATGTCCGACAGCACAAGAAGGATTAAGATTCAGGGTGATGTCTGTACATAGAACCCCACACTTCATAGCTGCAGAGTATCCATGGGTGCAGATATCTGCAGGCCATTTTTGCAGATCATTGCTGGCTGTGGATCCCAATTTTATATTAAAGCCCTTCAAATCCACAGAGATCTGCTTTATGACAATGGATCATTTCTGTGGATCACAGATCAGATGTGGGTACAAATTTTGTATCTGTAGGGCTCTACCTATCGAATCTCATTGACATCAGTGAGTTTGAGCATGTAAAACTGACAAGAACTTAGCAAATAGTCTTGCTGTTGATGCATAAGACAGAATAATTCAGTTCATTCTCCATTAACTGTGTGTGGCTCTGGAGGAGTCACAGGAATAAAAAGCAGGAAAATCTTGCTTTAGGCACCAAAGCAAGTGGACCACTTCTGTTGTGTAAGAAGGTGCCATTCTTCCATGGTGGCTTTTCAGAGCAGAACTGTAGTCTACCCAACCTTTAGAGTTGTATAAGACGCTCTTCTGAGTAGAGTGAAGCATAAGGCAATGATCTATCATGGCATTAATTTGGTAGTTGTTCAGGGAGAAAATTGTTATTTCAAATAAAAATACAAGTGGAGAAATAGACATATAAGTGTCAGCAAAGTCAAAGCCAGACTTCTTGAAGAGGATGGCCAGTCTGGAATGCTAGATCTCTGGCTAGAGCCTGAGCCACAATGCTTATCCTGTAACATTAGCAGTTTAATGACTATTTCAGGTGTTATTTGGCAATAAATTTGTTACATGCTTTGTTTTTGTTTGTTTATGGTATTCTGAATATTGTTTCAAGCATTTGTGGCTTTCTGAATCTTTGTTCAATAACATAGTGATGCTTAGGCTGCTCAAATCTGAGTGCGGCTAATCTGTTGTATAGGAGTCATTGCATGAATGTGTGTGTGTGAAAAAGTTGAGCTAGTCTGGCACCTACAAAAGGAACACATTCCTATACTTTAAGATGTAACCCCTATTCTTAGATTTTTTAAAAATTTCTTATACATTTTTCCATCTCAGCTAGTTTTCTGAGCAGTGTCATTAATCCTGCCCAAGTGGTATTTTCAAAACCAAGCAGTATTGGCCTAATTCTGTTCATATTAAAGTCAATTGGCATTTTGCTGTTAATTTCAACAGAAGAGGGAGACCAATGTTAAGAACTTCTGAAAACTCTACCCTGCATTTTTCAAACCTGAGATCACCCCCAAAACAAAATGCCAAGGAGTGCCTATATCGAAATATACTCAGGTATAAGTTAGAAAAGTCTAACTTGCACTCATAAAAACAATCCATATGAAGAGGTGACATCTATGAGACAGCGAGCGAGTGTGCCATGTTACATGAAATATTTAAATAAAAAAAATAACTAAAACCTAAATAGGGCTAATTCATTTCTCCATTCCTGGAATACACAGGTGCAGCTTTTTCAAAGTCTATGCCATTCTCTATTCTTTCAGAGGCTACACAAACTTCTCCTCTCTCTGTTAGCTGCCTGACACTATTGACCATACTCCTCTTGCTTTTCCTCAGCCTTGGACACCCCACTGTTACCTAGTTTTTCTTCTACCTGTCTATTCATTCCTTCACAGATTTTGTTCAAGAAGTCTTCATATTTTCTCATATTTGGTTGGATCCAACAGAGCGTCATCCTCAACACCTTTCACTACTCCATCTCTATCTTACCATTGGGTGACCTTGTTTGAAAACATAGCTTCTGGTATCATGTCTACATTCACCACTCAGTGATCTGCCTCTGCTTTTGATCTTTCCGCTTCTATCCAACCTACATTGCAGCCTCTCTTTCTAAATCTCCTCACTGTTGTCCAGCGTCAACCTGGGGTCAACACAACCAAAACTAAGCTTTTAATTTTTCCCCTTCCTGCCTTCCCCACTATCTCTTGTACCATGGATGTCACAACTATTGTCCAATCAGACTAACATGTATGTGTCCTTCCCCTTTCCTCTCTCTAAACTTACATATTCATGCCACATCTGAATCTTGCATGACATCTCTAAAATCCATTCCTTTCAGTCTATAGAGCTAAAACTTGCATCCAAGTTTGGGATTCAGAGATACATGGTTTTTATCTAGGACTATCTCTGTTACTTATGCATCTTTACTCTTTGTGACCTTTCTTGCAGCCTTGATGTTTAGTTTAATTTATTCTACATTATTATTAATTTTCTGCTTTCCATTGTAAAAAGGTGTAGCATCCACAACATATTCTTTTGCCTACTGCTAAAACAACTTCAGGTTAGGTGAAAATATTAAATTTTAAAAATATCCTAAAGCTAGATAGGCTACAAACAAAGATGGTTTCCTGAATCTTAATACTTTTTCCATCAATCTATATTCTTTGTATATTGTATTTGAGAGAGATAGACTTGTGGTTAAAGACATTGGATCTGGAATTCAGGGGATTTGGGTTTAATTCCCACCTTTGTCAGAGTATCTGTGACTTTGTGAGAGTCATATAATCTCTTTTGGCCTCCACTCACCTTCTATAAAATGGTAATAATACTACTTCCTTCCTTCTTCCATTTGTTTATCCAACTGTGTAAATTGTAAAATCTTTGGAGCCACCAGTACCTCTTAGTATGTGTTCGTTAAGAACAATGTGGCTTCAATTTTGGCTGGTGACTCCAGGCATCATCTCTCTGGACATTTCATTTCCAGTCAGCACAAGGAGCCCAGTGACATCAGAATATGGAAAAGAAACTAGCCTAGTAAATAAAAACCACTTCTGCAGGCTAACAAATGAGCAAGCCTCAGACAGAAATATTACAAAGGCATTTTTCAGTTTATCTCCTTAATACAAAATAAGGTAGCTGCACTTGCTGTGTGTTTAATTCCCTTCAGTCTGGTCAATTTCAGCTCTGTTGCTGAGGGTGGAAGACTGCATCACTGTAATGCACACAACTGTAAAATACAAACAAATCTATGTATTCTAACTGCTAATGCGGCTTCAATAATTTTTCCAAATATGATCGTTTCCATGGTGTAGCTGAAAGCAGAATTTTGCACCTCATGCATTTTTTAAAATATAATTGAATGCAGGTTTTTGCATGCAATTTAACAAATGTACCCAGTCTTTACTAACTGGCCTTTTAAAGATAGTCCATGGCCTTCTTAGATAACGCATTTCCTGTTATATTGCAGCCTACAGATGAGATTCCCAGTTCCTGAGAGAACAATGGAAATTAGTGTTTGTGATTTATTTTTGATTCAGCAAGTAAGGATGAGAAATGTAGCTGAAACTAGAGTCTTCCTTATACTTTCTCTCTTCTGTGAGTACTTTTGAATATCAGGTGTTGAATGAGTGGGTGGGGGAAATTCAAGTTTAGGTTTAAGCAAACCTCAAAAAAAAAATGGTTTTGGTGGAACTTCCCAAATCTTTTCTCACCCTCTGATCCATTATAAAGATTTTGCAGATCTTTGTGTGATTTTCATATTCAGTTTGAAACACTTTGCTTTGGGTCATTTACTCTTGCAGTATTCCAAGTGCCTCCAAATTTAGTTTTGTAAGTCTGATCCTTCTATTTACTTATCAGTCCTAATATTAGTTCTATAGGATTTGATGAGACAGTCTTTATTCAGCCAAAGCTCCTACTCACTTTAGTGAGAGATTTACCAGCAGTGTAAGATCAGGAAGTCAATTACTCACTATTAGCAAAGGATTTGAAATTGAGCAGACTGAAGGGATTTAAACACAGTAAGAGCAGCTTCCTGATTTTTTATTAGCAAGATGAAATGAAAGATGCCTTTCAGTATTTCTGCGTAAGAGGATGATTCCAGTCAGCCTGCAGCAGCACTTTGTATGCAGTGGGGTAGTATGTTTCCATTTTATCTAAACAAAACATTGAAACAGACCCCAAAACTAATATTTTTCTGGAAATTTTTTATTTTGCAGGAAATTTCAATTTTTGTTTGTTTTGGTTTTGTTCCATTTCAGAATGCATGGGAATGTCCAGGTCCCATCTAGCCTGTCTTGCTGGCATTTTCTCATAGGCATCTAACCAACAGTTTAAGCTCCACATGGCTAAAGCAGAACTCTAATTATTCCTCTACCCTTCCTTGATGTCATGGTGGGCAACACCACCATCCTGCTGCAACCTGGGTATTATCTTTGGCATAGATTTTCTTCTAGGTCCTCACCTCCATGCTGCATCTAGATCTGGCAGATTCTTTCAGTACACCATATTGAAAATAGGAATTTTCCTATCCATCCACACAACTAAAATGCTTATCCAAACTCTTGGAATTTCATACATCAATTACAGCATCGTTCTTATTTCTTGCCTTGACAAATGCAATCTTACCCCACTCATACTTATCCAGAATGCTGTTGCAACTATTGAGAAGTTCCAAAGGGGGTAGCCGGGTTAGTTTAGTTCAGCAAAACAAACAAGGAGTCTGGTGGCACTTTTAAAGACTAGCAAATTTATTTTTCACATGAGCTTTCATGGAAGATATCCCACTTCATCAGACACTTGAAAACAGGAGGAGGAATAAATGCAGTGAAGTGTGACTGCAGGATCAGGTCAGATTGCTTCAGCAAATTAAATAGTTTGTATTGGTTCAAACTGAGTGGAACAACAGATAGGGAGAGTGAGAGAGGTGACAATTACTGTTTATAATGAGAAAGCCGGGCAAGATCTATATTCAAACCAGAGCTGATGGGATAGATAAATGTGTTACTCTTTAAAAGTGCCACAAGATTCCTTGTTTGTGTTGCAACTATTGTTTCCTACCCTGCTGTTCTGCCTAAGTCACTCCTTTGAATCCTTTCTCCATCACATGACAAATAAGCAGCTGATCTTCACTTTCAAGGCTCTTCACTGCCTATCCCTCCCACCTCTCTCTCCTCCTCTTACTCACTATTGAAATGTCAACCCCCACCTCTGGTCAGTCCTTGATGCCAGCTTCTATCTCCCACTTGTTAAATGTTCAGACAAACATCTTTGTTTTCTCCTATGCTACACCTTCTTCTTGGGAGGAACACCTCATAAATACTGGCAAAACTTGTGCACTAGCCTCCTTCAAATCCTCCCTTAAAAACTCTCCTATGCCACAATTCCTGTGACAAGCTTGACAGTGATTAGGCTGCCAAAGTGCTGAAAATCACTCCCTATCATGCTGCCCAATATTGTCTCATTGTTTTCTCTATATTCATTTGTAGTCTCTCATCTTACACTTCCACTATAAGGTCTGTCAGACAGGGGCTGCTTTTTTGCTCTGCGTACAGCACCAAGCACAATACCATTGACTACAGCTCCTAGGTGCTATGTCACAATTAATTATTAATAGCTCTAATAGAATTAAATATTGTACAGCTAGCTGTGCAAATATCTTTCTGTAAGGCATGATCTAGGCTTAAAAATTAGACCAACCTAGCTACTTTGTGGAGGGCTGTGGAAAAATTTCATGCCCTGAGGCCCCAGTACAGTGGTGGCTAGCAATGTTCCCTTTAATTACTCACAGACTGTGTGCGCAAACAATTTCTTTGTGTGCACAAAAACATTTCTTTGTGGGCACCAATATTAGCACTATGGAATTTTTTTGTGCACTTCATTTTGCTGTGTGAGCAGGTTTCATGACCTGTATGCACACACACACACACCTTAGAAGGAACAGTGGTGGCTAGGTTAATGGATGAATTCTTCAGCCAACCAAGCTACCACCTCTCAGAGAGCTGGATTAAGTATAAGGAGAGAGAGGGAGAACAAAACAAAACAAAACCCACAACTTTCCATCAATGTAGGAGGCATCTGTGCTGCAGCAGCTACGGTGCAAACATGGCCTGATACTCAGGAGCGTCACACATTTTAAAAAAAGATGGTTTTCTCACACTGCATGAAAAGTTCATGTACATGACTAGTAATATTTGGAGAGTATAAAGGTATCCATATTACTCTAAACACTAATGCAGTACAAACAACACCACCACATCATATATTTTGGGCCTTATCCTCATTCACAGTATTGTCCCTTCACACAACTCTGACAATATAAATCATCCATAAAGTGGATGCAGATGTAACATGTGTCCCTTTCAAATCTCCTTAACATTGACAAAGCATTACAGAAATGCCTGAATGCAAATAAGAAGTGGGTCTATTGTGTTTTCTATGCACAAACAGCAAAGCATGATACCATTTCAGGATGGATGATTTATTCTAGACTGAGCAAGGCAGCAGGCAAAAGAAGAGCAAGTACCAAATTCTCAGGACAGAAGGTAGAACATACAACTCTCCCTGTAAGATCCTCTCCATAAGTGCTCTGACAGCTCTGCCCCTTTAGCAGACAGAAGTAGGAATGCCTTACATTTAAACATGCAGGACACAGAAAAAAGTAATACTAGCTACATATATCCCACTATCATACCATATTACTTCTAGGTGAAACAGTTCTGTTAGTAAAGGACAGAAAAACTGTTGTGTGGTGACTATTTTAGCAGTGAGGACTTGTCAGGATTGAGCACCTTCAGCCAAGCCTGAAGACTGACCAAGCTAGCCTCCTGGCTGATTAATGAGTTCACCTGGGTTACATCTGGAGTGCTTCAGTGGCCAGCTGGTTGATGGCTGCAGTGCTAGTTTCTGCTTGCAGTATCAGGTTCCTCTTACCCTGCCTTACTCTTGTTCTGTTTCAGTCCTGCATTCTTTTCTGGACTCCAGCTCCAGCCACTGGCTCTGGTTCTCAGTGCCCTCAGGCTCAGGGGTTAATGTATAATTTGCGGGGCCCTGGAATCCCCTAAATTTCTGGGGCCCCCCTCACATGGGTCCAGGCCCCCTTCATGTACCCCAACTACTGCCCCCAATATCCATTCCCCTGTCCCCAAAATCCACCACAGGCCCCAATACCCATCCCCTGTCCCCCATATCCACCAAGCGCTCACTACTGACCCCCAAAATCCACTCCATCCCCAATACCCAGCCCCAGCCACCAGTATCCATTCCCCTGTCCCCAATATTCCCCAGTTCCCAATACCCACCCCCCATCCCCAGTATTTCCCCAGCCCCCAGAATCCACCCTACTAACCCCAATACCCACCCCCAACGTGAGCTGAGATGCTCCAGCACTCACTGGCAGCTGCATGCTGGGCTGGGAGACAATTCTTCTTGCAGGCTGTGCTTGGAGGCTTCTGCCTCCAAGACCAGCCTGCACACGTGCAGGGGAGCCAGGCATGCCCCCCACTCTCTCCTGCCTGCTGGCACGCAGCAGAACAGCATTCTTGGGCCTGCTATTTTCAGGGGCTCAGTATTCAGACCCCTAAAAATAGAAAATGGAACCAGAACGCTGCATTCTGCGGCCCGCTATTTTTCAATGGTGGGCCCCAGAATGCAGCATTCTGGCTCCATTTTCTCTTTTAGGGGGCCCAGAACGCTGAGCCCCTAAAAATAATGGGCCCTGGAACAGTGTTCCACCATGTTCCAGCATACTTTAACCCCTGCTCAGGCTGCTTCTAATCATTAACAGACTCATAGAAGATTAGGGCTGGAAGGGACCTCAAGAAGTCACCTAGTCCAACCCCCTGCTCAAAGCAGGACCAAGCCCAACTAAATCATCCCAGCCAGAGCTTTGTCAAACCAAACCTTAAAAACCACTAAAAATGGAGATTCCACCACCTCCCTAGGTAACCCATTCCAGCGCTTCACCACCCTCCTAGGGAGAAAGTTTTTCCTAATATCTAAACAAGTCCTCGCCCCAACCACTGAGCTGGACTGCCCAACTCTGACAGGATTCTTGAGATGTATTTGGTAGTTTACAATTTAGAGGAAGCTGCCTTGTGGCCACGATTATTAGAAAATAAAAATAGTGACCAGCAGCCAATACATCTCTTATGAATAGATTTTGTACCCATTTGTTATACAGAGACATGGATAAAAATCCCCTCAAAAAATTCATGAGACTGCTTACTCAGGCAAAATTCCCATTGGTTTCAACAAGCCAGATTTCTCTTCCTGTGGAAGAGTCTGAGGGAAAGAAAACTCTTAAGTTTTTCCATTGGGGGCAGTTTGCCCTATTACAGAACAGGCAACAGAATCAGCCACAAAATCTCCAGGTCCTCTGAGATCTATAGAGATTGAAGTGGATCCATAGATGTCATCTGTACAGAGGCCATTGTTCTCCTGCACCAGCTTCAGGTTTCCCCATTCCCTTTTCCCCCAGCTCCAACTGGCAGGGACTCCCCCATCTGTGACTGATCTTGGATTTCCCCCTAAAGGGGGAGTTCCCCATAGCAGTGGGGACTCACAGAGAATAAATGCAGCCTCAGGCTGTGTGAATCTTTCAAGAGATTCCCCAGGGGGCTGGTGCAGGGACTATGAATCTCCTCCCCTAATCCACCTCCTCACCGTACCTGGTTCTCAAGCAGTTCCTGAACCCCGCACACATCCCTCTTAAACTCCATAGACAGAGCTTATGGTGTCACATTTAAAGATGCCAAAGAAAAAGTGGAAAGAGGAGCACAATGGGGGATGGGGGAGCATCACATCTAAATACTGATTTTGTGGAGATGGTCCAAGTCAATAGCTTTATCCGAGTAAAACCTGAGAAATAAATTCTGCTTCGCTACACTCAAGTAAGTTCATAGTAGCTGCACTGCAGAAGAAGGAGAATGTGGAGATAAGTAGGTGAACTGTAAAGACAGAACACAGGGGAGGTGGCAAGAGAACCAGGGAAGTTTACAAGCTTACACTATAGTGTTGGAGTTATTCCAGGATTGCTGAAAGAACAGAATTCAGTCCTGAGAAAGAACTTCAAGAATTGGCCCATGATAAACTGTGATAGGGTGACTCAGCACTGAAGAGAGGGACGTGACATTTGAAATAACTATAGAAGTGTGGTTAAGCACTGGATAGAGATATAGCTTGCAAAAGATGCTCATAGTTTAAGAGGAAAGCACTGATCCTACACTTCACTCTGAATACAAAGTACAGAGCCAGTCCTGCTCCCAAAGAAGTCAATGAGAGTTTTGACTGACTTCAAAGAGAGCATGGGGGGTTAGACCCTACATTATGCCAGAGGTTGCTTTTCTACATTGGTATCCAGGTGGATTTTTAGATCTTTCCCAGACTCAGAAGCAGCTTTTGAGTAGGCGAAGCACATGCACACATAGGGCCCCAAGCAGAAAGGGGCCCCGTCGCCTGCTTCACCTACCCCAAAAGCTGCATCTACCTAAGTCAGCAGCAGGAGGAGCTGGTCCCTGGGGCCGGCAGCGGGGAGCTGGGGCTGGCACCAGTGGTGGAGGAGACGGGAGCACAGGAGGGGGGCCTTTGCCTAAGGCCCCCAATAGCTAAAGGCCACCTCTGCCCAAAGTGTTATTTTTTTCCCTCCAATCTCTAGCTCTGTGTACACTTGTAAACTTCTCCTGTTTCTCTTGCCACCTCCCCTGCATTCAGTCTTCACCATTCATGTACTTTCTATTCTCTGCATTCTTCTTCTTTCGTATCTGTGTAGTGATTCACCCTGCATCTTCTTTAGGGTCAACAGTGGTTTCACATTCCAGACACAGTATTAAGTGTGGGGGCATTTACAGGAACTTGGAAGCATTACTATAACACTTGAAAGAAACACAGGAGCTTTACAAGTAAGAGTGACAGTTTTTTGCACATAAGCGTCTTCAGTGATTTCCCACTACCAACAAAGAAAGTAAAAATAATCATTAATGTATCATGATGACATATTGGCGTGAATGGTTTCAGTGTGATGGTTTATTAAATTAATCTGTCTTTTTTTCTGTGTCTGACAGTGACATCTTTTGTTTATGCTGAATTAGTGCAATTAGTGTTTTTATAATTGTATTGCTATGATGGGAATACTGAAGCTAGAATTTGATAGGTGCAGTTAACCGTACTACTAAATGCATTCACCTCTTAATTCCTGCTGGAACCTTCTTTTGTTCTTTATTAGACATGAGCACAAACGAAATTTCAGACCAACCCAGCCATCACCAAACTCTGTAGTTCACATCCATACCTATAACTGGATGAAGTTCTGAACATTGTGGCTTGGAGCCTGTCCTTCTGCCTTATCTCAACACTGTTATCTCAGGGCAATATTTTCCTCTTAGTGCCACATGGTCACAAACACTAATTCAATCTGACTAAATATTTGCTTCACCATCACCATTTTAAGGAGGTTGTTTTATTACTTCCTTTGCCCCAGTACATCTTGTCTTATCCGTGTTGTCTTAAGGGGCAACCTTTATTTGCATCAGCAGTGCTTACCTAATAATGATGGCACACCTGAATACCAATAACTATGTCTACGTTTAAAAATTATTTCAAATTAAGGAGGCTTAATTCAAAATAACTTATTCCCTGGCCAAGGAGGCATTTTATTATATTGAATTAAGCAGTTCCTTAATTTGAAATAAGGAACCACTAATTTGATACAATAAAATCTCCTTTTACTTCGAAGCATTGCTTACTTTGAAGTTATTAGATTGAATTAAGCCATTTTAAGCCATGGAATAGGACTAATTTGAACTAATTTCCCTATTCTTTTGCCTGCCATCCCCTATTTTGAATTAGAGATCCTAGTAAAGACTCTCTACTTCGAATTAATAAAGCCCACTTTATTTCAAATTAGAGAGTCTTCACTGGACTCCTAATTCAAAATAATAACTTCAATTTAAACTCAACACAGTTATTTCAAATTAACTACTTTGAATTAATTTTGTAAGTGTAGACATAGCCTAAGTCCCGCAGGACTCCTTGTAAGTATTCTGTGGTGGCGGAAAGAGAAAATGGTAGAGAATTTTATCTTTCATGCTAGATTTGTGCAATATTTGGTAATTTCCATGAACAGGAACTTATGCCAAACTCTTTCAGCTGCCATTTGTTCATTTCCCTTGAATTTTAGTCC
This sequence comes from Podocnemis expansa, assembly GCA_007922195.1. Classification (NCBI taxonomy): domain Eukaryota; kingdom Metazoa; phylum Chordata; order Testudines; family Podocnemididae; genus Podocnemis; species Podocnemis expansa. The sequence goes on along the minus strand of ML682060.1, from coordinate 7,910,759 downwards.
AGTTCACATTTGAATGAACCCAAAACCTCACTAATAATTTGCTTGCTGACACCACCAAGTTTGAACAGAAACCAAGGAAAGTGGCCTTATTGTATGGAGGTCCCACAACAAAGTATATCCTTGCCCCAGTTCTCCAAAAGACACACAAACAGCAATGAACCTTTTAACAAATTGGGCCCAGGTTTGTAAGTAAAGTTTGGCACAGTTCTAGTTTACTGTTGCTTTATCATGGTTTAGTGGATAACACTGCAAAATGCTAGGCAGCATCCCAGCAAACTGTATGCAGTAGTAACAGGAAATACTGCAGCTGGTTCCCATTCATATCTCTCAAGTCAAATGGCTAACCAGAGTCAGATCATAATTTCTACAAAACTGGACAACAGTCACAGGGGAAGGCTATGGGTAAAACACCAGTGAAACCTGCAGGTGTTCTATGTCTGATACCCCTACAAGAAAACCCAGAAAGATTTGACTTTTCCCTTCTACCTTTTGCCCTTCATGCCTATTCACCTCATACAGTGTATCATTAGTCCTTGCTCAGAGGCCATAATTCCTTCACTTGAAGGAATCTGGTCCATGATTTTCATCAGCTGGTACAAGCAACCCATTAGGCACAATGAGAATTTTCATCAGCATTAGCCAGAATAATCTTCTCTTGATCCACCTCTAGTTTTTAGCCCAGGAAAGAAATGCCAATCATGATAATTTTAAGGGCTCATTCAGTATTTTGTAGCATTTTAACAGGAGTATGAAGGTGAGGGATGGCCCTGAGCCAAAACCATAGATCCAAGCTCCTCTGAGGGGGTGTGGTTGTATGATGAGGTCTATCAGGCCTTCTCTTCCCCATAATGGAGGCATTGGTGTGCTGATACTCCCTCCCCAAAGAAGACCAGGCGGCCAACAAGATAATCCTCCAGAGGCTTAGAAAGGTCCAAGGGAAATACTGACCAATCTGGAACGAACAGGTCATTTAAGAAAGCTTCTCTGCTTTTGCTCAGGGTCAGGGCTGGGTGAGAGTAGGACAGAGGAGAAGTTCCTAATGTCTAGCCCAGAACACTGGCCTGGCCCAGCCCAGCCTCAGGCGGTGCCCTGCCCTACATACTGCAATTAAGCACTTGCATTTTAAAGGCTTTTTTCCCCTCTGTGTTTAAAGGTGAAGCTAGCTGATCCTGAGTTGCTGTTTTGTTACTTGCTTGTTTTGAGATTGGCCCCAAGCTTACCACACTGGATATCCTGCACCAAACAGGTGGCCAAATGTTGCAGACTAAGGCAGGGATCACCTGCTGTCCCACATGCGCACCTGAAGGGGACACTTTAGGGCAGCCCACCCCTACACAGGCTGGCACTTTCTTTACTCTCCCATGCACTCACACAGTCACAATCCATTCATGAAAGGGACTGTCAAAACAACAAAAACGCAAGCCATGATAATTCTGCTTCAAGTTAAGGCTCATTAAGAAAAGGAATCTCTGATGCTTTCAACTCTAGTCACCCTGAAAATGAGACTGAGCAGACACAATAGACTTGCTCACTGCCTTGCTCCTAAAAGGAGCTAAACAGGAATCAGAGGAGAGGCTATCCTCGACCATGAGCAAGAGAAGAAAACTGTCCAAGAAGGGGAAGTCCCAGGACCCATCAGTGGGAGGAGGGCTCCTGAAGAAGCTGAGCTAAACAAGTTTCATTTCACAGTGAAACTGACAAACCTTTCCCAGGTTTGCTGGCAGTGCTTCAAATTTCACTGAATTTTCACATACACATGAACCAAAACATAATGTGGAGTACAAAAGTAATGGAGCCCTGTGAAGCTAATTCATGCATTTTATTTTGCCAAACTGTGTATTGTGTCTTGCTCTTCACATGACAAATGTAATCTGAAAGAAGTACATAGGTGCAGAGGGCATGGAGTCCACGTAACCATGTGTGCTAGCAATGTACAACAGGGAAGGCCTAGCTACATACAGACCAGCTGCTCTGAGTTGGTTCTGCTTGCTTCAAAATATTATGAAAAAGCGAGCCTACTAAAGAGTTCTAACTGTTTATAGGCGTATGGCCCACTTCTTAGACACTACATAGTGCCAACAGGAACCTGTATATTTTCCATGGCTTTACAGTCTTTAAATCATTATCTGAGGACTTCAATAACTCAGTCTTAGGTTAGGGGTCTATTACAGGAGCAGGTGGGTGAAGGTCTGTGGTCTACATTGTGCAGAAGATCATAATGGTCCCTTCTGACCTTATAGTACAGGGGTGGCCAAACTTATGGAACACAAGAGCCACACAAGTTGATTATTAAACCTTCAAGAGCCGCACTGAAGCATATAGCCATATACTTCTACCTACTAAATTGATTTGCTGACATTCTTCCAGGAGCCACAATTTTTCATTCAAGAGTCACATGTGGCTCCCAAGCCACAGTTTGGCCATGCCTGTTATAGTCTATGGCTATGTCTCTGCTACAAAAGCTAAGTTGACTTTGTTAAGTTGACTTAGTAAGTCCACCCTTCTCCTAAGTTGACTTAACAGTTGGTAAAGTTGACCTAAGAAAGTGTCCTAATAAAAAATGTGTTTGCTTAAGTCAACTTTACTAAGTTGACTTAAGCAGGCACATGTTATTACATAGGGCTTCTTAAGTTGACTTAGATGGCCACATTGCATTAAGTCAACTTAACAAAGTTGACTTAATGCCTAAGTTGATTTAAAGAGTTAGAGTTATTAAGTTTACTTAAGGAAGCCGTTAAGTCAACTTAATGAACTCCAAATGTGGCCAAGGGCTTTGCTTAAGTCGGCTTAAGCCTCCTTAAGTCGACTTAAGCCCATAGTGTAGATATACCCTATGAATTGACGACTTCCCGTGACAGAGACGTTTCCATTTTATCTGATGTTGAGTGGCCTTCATACTTGACTCTCTCCTTGCTATTCTTTGTTCCTGCTCTTGATAAAAAGCTAACTTTTAAATTAGGGCTTGATAAACCCCAGGCGCCAGGTTGCCACAGTACCCTGGATTTGTAGTATGGTGCCTAGCTCCACCATGGAACTTCAGCACCTAAAAATAGAGCCACTGGTGATTGCAATGGTGCTCAGTGGATTTGGCAGCATTTTGGCAGTGGGGGGCTCTGCACCACTGCCAAAAGTGACAGTGGTGGTTTTTCAGTGGCGGGGCATATCACAGCTAGGTGCTTTAATCTGAAGCTGGGTGAGTAGGTGGGCAGCAACTTTGTTGAGTCCTGTTTTAAGTGATCCTCAAAACCACAACACATACGTCTTTGAATTCTCCTATGCCAACAGTTCCCATTCTGGGGGGTGAGAGCACCTTTGGGGAGGCCAAAGATTCCAGGGGGTCCATGAGGCTTTAGTAACATTGGGATCATTTAGCCCCCAAGCTCTGCTAGAGATGAACAGCCACATCTTGGTGTGGGTCTGGAGTAGCCCTGGTCAACCTGCCAGAGTCCGCCTTCACCACCCTCAATCCATGGGAGACGGAAAGAGGCAGAGCCATGTGAGATGTGGTGGAGGCTGCACCAGGGAAGATTTAGTTTCTTACTCAGCTAGGAGTAATTTATTAATTATTATTGTATAATTTTGTGTTGTTACTAATAATTATTATTATGTGTTTATGGCCAGTGAGGGGGAAGGGTGAGAGGTGGGCAGATATGTGTTACACTTAGTGTTAACTAGTGGGGTTTTCACTCAGAAAGGTTGGGAACCATTGCTGCTCCCTTTGGCCCCACACAGAATCCAAGGCCATGCTGCAGTACAACAAGGGTGCTCCTGCGGATACAGTAAGGACTCAGAAGATACAAGTTCATTTCCCTGATCTGACACTGACTTCCTGTGTGACCTTGGACAAGTCCTTTAGTACCCCAGTTCCCCATCTGTAAAAAAGGGATAATAGGAGAGCTGTGGAGCTAAACACATTAGAGACTGAAGTGTTATGGCAATGAGGGCCATGTAAGTACCATGGATAGAGACATTACCTTGTTCTGAACCTATATTTATATTTATAGCTGGGAGAGGTGATTTCTATTAAATGGAGAGCAACTGTTAGCATTCAGTGACCTTTTTGGCAGTTATTTATTTTATCCTGATCTATGAGATCCCCAGAGCGTGCTTTTATCATCACCATCACCTGTCACCGCTCTGGCACAAACTGCAAAGGATATGACTGATGCAAGCTGACAAAAAATGCTTCCTCTTTACTTAAGGACATGATACAATGTGTTCAACTGACAGTTAAAAAGTATAGTTCACTAATTGTTCCTTGCCACAGTCTTGAGCCTCACCAGTATTTGGATAGGAGATCTTCAGAAAAAAAGGTTAGGATGCTGAAAGGGCATGGCAACAGAGATTGAGTATGTGGCACCCTTCCCTCTGAGACAGTACATTGGACGCTTGCTGGGTTTGTTTGGATAAAAAACATATTAAAGGTCCTAGATATTAAGGATCTCCTGACACTTCTGGCAAGTACAGTTCATTAACTAAGTTTCCTGGTCGCATGCATGTGCGTGTGCATGTGTGTGTGTGTCCAGCAGTTTCATTTGGATTTTTTAATTTTTCTGGCATAACAGTGGAATACTATTGCTATGCATTATTAAATATATTTTTCATCATGTTTGGACCTGTGAGGACAAAAGATGCTATACGAATGTTAGACAGTATTAGCAGAAGGGACCCAATTTTTCAAATTTAGAATACAAACGCAACATTTAGCCATCTCAGCAAACTGCATGATTTTTCAGAGGTACTGAGCAATGGCAGAATCCCTTGAGACCACTAGGAATTTGACTACTGAGTTCCCACTGGTTTCTATAACAGATCTATAACATTTATTTTATTCCCAACTGAGAAAAATAAATTCTGAAGCCAAATTGTGAAACTGTCAGTATTAAAAACAGCAATACTGACAATCAAGACTAGAATCCTAGTCTATGCTAGTGAGATTTTTTAGTTCCTTAGAACAAAGACTCTAATCTCAGTTCCAACTGATTTCAATGAAGTTTCTTCAGATTTATACTGGTGTACCTGACAGCAGAATCTGATTGTGGCATTGTCTTTCAAAATACTGAGCAAACCAGTGGCATTTAGCAGTAATTGGGGGGAGGGGGGTGTCTATATTTTCCCTCAAGATAGAAGAGACTTTTATTATAGAATTTGTTTTCAGAGTAAAATTATACACCTCACTTCTGTTGTACGAGTTACAGTAATTTATGTAAACACTTAGGACCAAATCCTCCACTACTTACTAAGGCAAAATTTGGACTCTTTGCTTGAGTAAAGGCCTTAAGTGTTGGCCCTTAATATTATTCTTTCTGTGTGCATGCTTGTTACACACTTTTTCTTTTAATTCACAATTTAAAACCAAGGCAGATTAATATCACTGCAAATCTCCAATTTAAATAAAGCTCAACAATCTAATAGCAGGCTTGGATTTTAGGGCATCATTTTCTTGAATCTGGGCAAGTTACGTGCAGCACCACACTTGAGTAGGCAGGTGAGCAAAGGTGGTTTTCTGGCACCTTCTGTTCCCATATTTATAGAGATAAGCAGTGAGAGGATTGTTCTAGCACGTAGCTATTCTCTAAGGGCCATTATGCCAGAGAGCAGCAAGCTCTGCCCAGGCACCCCGCCAAGGTGTGGGTCCTTTAGGGGTAGCTTAGATCTGGCTCAACACCAGCTGGGGATTCCCCTTGCTGGGGAATTCCCCAGCTGTCCCACTTTACACCCATGACAGAAAGGGGACGGAGCAGGGCTGAGAATGTGGCCCTTCACATTTTGTAGAGTGAAAATTTATAAATACATAAAGCGATGTGCACTGAAAAACAATGAGACACTCCGTTTCATGGCACAATGCATGGAACAAAGCAACATATAAACAACTGGTCATTAGCACATTCACTGCTCCATTTCTGATGTGTATGGGAAGGCTCAAACTTAATGACTTATGGTAGAGACAGAAATTTTTGCCAGAAGATTCATTTGTCAAGCAGTGATACTTTATAACTTTACATAGCATTCCTTGAGGATCTCCAACTGGACTTGGGTAAGCAGTAGTAACCCACAAAGGAAGCACAGAAATGAAAGAGAAAAAAAAATTGAAAAGCCAAAAACAGTGAGAAAAAGTAATATAAAGGATGGGTGGATGCTTAGATGAAACATGGTTGAGCTACTTTCTCACTATGGAATTCTCAAAAGTTACTCAGTGGAACGGGTCAACAAACTGGCTCAGTTCACATTATTAAAGCTGTACATCATTGTTTTATGATGTGGATAGAGGGGAAGTGGTAGATGTGGTATATTGAGACTTTAGTAAGGCTTATCATATGGTCTTACATCACCTTCTCATTAATAAACTAGGAAAATACAACTTAGATGGAGCTACTATAAGATCGTTGCATAACTGGCTGAGTAACTGCTCCAAAAGAGTAGTTATCAGTGGTTTGAAGTAACGCTGGAAGGGCATAACAAGCAGGGTACTACAGGGATCAGTTTGGGTCTGGTTCTGCTCAATATTTTCATCAACGATTTACACAATGGCATAGAAAGTACACTTATAAAGTTTGTGGATGATGCCAAGCTGGGAGGAGTTGCAAGTGATTTGAAGCAGTGGTTCTCAACTACTATGTCACCACACAGTGGTAAGAGTGTCACGCAGAGCCAGGGAGATGGCTGGATTTGACCTGGAGTGGGTAGGCTGGTGTGTCCTGTAGGCTTCTAATATGCCACCAAGTGTGTCATGACTTGCAAAAGGTTGAGAACCACTGCTTTGGAGGACAGAATCACAATTCAAAATTATTTGGACACACAGTGGTGAAATGGCCTGAGGTAAACAGAATGAAATTCAGTAAAGACAGATGGAAAGTACTCCACTTAGGAAAGAAAAATCCATTAAACATATACAAAATGGGCAATGACTGCCTAGGAAGGAGTACTGTGGAATGGGATCTGGGTGTCATAGTGGACCACAAGGTAAGTATGAGTCAAGAGTCTAACACTGTAGCAAAAAAAGCAAACATTATTCTGGGATGAATTAACAGAAGTATTGTAAGGAAGACACAGGAAGTAATTCTGCTCTACTCTGCACTGATTAGGCCTCAACTTGAGTATTGTGTCAAGTTCTGGGTGCCTCATTTCAGGAAAGATATGGAGAAACTGGAGAAAGTCCAGAGAAGAGCAACAAAAATTATTAAAGTTTTAGAATACTTGACGTATGAGGGAAGACTGAAAGAACTGGGTTTGCTTAGTCTGGAAAAGAGAAGACTGAAAGGGAACATAACAACAGTTTTCAAGTACTTAAAAGGTGCTCATGATGAGGAAGGAGACTTGTCTTATCAGCAGTTTGAAGAATAGACAAGAAGCAATGGGCTTAAATTATAGCACAGTAGGTTTAGGTTGGACATTAGGAAAAAATTACTGTCAGGGTGATTAACCACTGGAATAAGTTGCTTAGGAAGGTTGTAGAATCTCCATCTTTGGAAATTTTTAAGAGCAGGTTAGACAAATGCCTGTCAAGAATGATCCAGATGGTACTTGGTCGTTCCATGAGTGCAAGGGACTGGACTCACTAGCTATGTCAACATCTAAACATTTAGTTTGGACTTGCAAGTCCGAACTAAAGAAGTCCAAGTTTAGTCCAAATTAACCAAAAGCTAGTTTGGACTAACCACTGCTTTTTAGTTAGAACTAGCCGTGCATCCTAGTTCGAACTAACTTTTTAGTTCAAACTAGAACATGAGGCTAGTTCAAACTAATGGCTTGGTTTGAACTTTTTTAGTTCGAATAGCCATTATTTCGAGTTTTGCATGTGTTTAGTTTGAACTAAGGTTCGAACTAAGCCAGGCTAGTCCAGACTAACCAAGGGGTTTTACTAGACAGGACTAACCTTTGGCTAGTCCGAACAAAGAAGTTTCTTAGTTTGGACTAGCCAAAGGCTAGTGTGGCCATGGGCCAAATAAGTCCAGACTAAGCTTGCTGAAGGGGCACCAGCCTATGCCAGCAGCCCCCCACCCTCTGAAAAGTAGTTTCCCTCCTTGATCATTGATCTCCCATCTACCTGGCTGCAGTAGGGAAATCACATGTATTCTACAGCCCTATGCACCCTATCTGGGTCCCTCGGCAGTGGCTCCCTTCTGCAGCCAGGGGGACAGAAGATCAGTGGTCCACTCCCTCTGGCTCCAGCAATGACCTTAGCTGCTATGGACAGCAGAGCACATTGCCATGCTCCCTGCAACTGGTGGGGGGGAAGCACTGATCTCCCATCCCTTTGACTGCAGCAAGGAGCCTGCACTGGTCTTTTAGTCCCATGGAAACATGCTCCACCTGGGTCCTTAAGCAACGGATCCCTTCTGCAGCCTGCAGGAGGGGAGCCGCAGGCCAAGTTGAAAGTGCTCAAGGGCCACTTTTGGCCCCTAGGCCACAGGCTGGGAACCACTGCTCTAGTAACTTGCAGTTTTACTGTGCTTGGTTGTAATCTTTTTATAACTGTTCAATATAGATACATAACTGTGACCAATATAATAAATGTCATTATGGAAGGACAAAACTGCTCTGCCTACCCACCCCTTGAGAGTTCAAGGGTATTGGTCAGGGATTTCAGAGTTTAGTCTGGTAACTAAAGTCTTATGTCAGTGACACAGTATTGTAACTATCACAATGTTGCTCAAGTGCGCAGTATTTTCAGCTGTTAACTCATAATTGGGAAATGTTTTCTGAACAATCAGGAAAATTGCTCTGGACCCTAATAAGAGAGTGCACACATACTATATAATTTTCAATTTGTTTGTTAAAAATAAAGAAACTAAAAAAATCAAATAACCAGATTTCAGACAGAAAAGGATACCCGCATCATAGATGGTACTTTCATTATTCATAGTATGGTTTCATTATGCATGTGGTCCCCTTCGCTTTCTCTCATCACTGAGATGCTTCCTTTTTCAAGGTGGTTGAAACACACATGGCAGAGACATCATGTCATTATTGCTTTGGGGGCACCCTCCGTATAACTGCCAGTCCAGACCCTCAGGTTTTCCGCATTCTCTTACTGCATGCACCACTCTCTGTATGTGAACTGAAGGAATTTACCTTTCTGTGTTTCTCAGGACAACTAACTGATTTACAAGGTCAGAGTTTAGCAGTGTGGGGCAAACGTAAAGGGGATGAAGGCTTAGCTGTAAGGTTGAGCAAACCAACAAAATAAGGTGGGATAGATATGGAGATGCCAGCCCACACTGCTTGGATGGAATGGAGGTGGCTAGGAAAGTCTGAAGCACAGGAATTTAGCCAGTTTTCCTTTTTCTCAGGTTTTCTGTGTGAGGCCTCTTTTAGACCAATGACCGTATCAGGTTGCAGTTTGAGGCAGAGATTCATAGATTTTTAAGGTCAGAAGAGAATGTTTTGATCATCTACTCTGGCCTCTCATATAGCACAGGCCATGGAGCTTTCTTAAAATAATTCCTAGAGCAGATGATTTCGGCGAACATCCAACCTCAATTTAAAAATTCTCAGTGATGTAGTATCTACCACAAACCCACCACAAATTTTTCCATGATGTGAGGGATTCACAAAGCTTGAGCCCTTCAGACTCATGATGTTCAACATAAGTTTGGGAAACCTGAACAGAGCTTCTTTGAATGTTTTTATTTTGTTCTACATTACATATCCAGAGTTCTCTTCACTATGAGAGAAGTATTACTGCAGCACTCAGCAGATAAAAAAGTGCTGACAGACATAAGGAATGGCACAGATTTTTTGTTCTGCAATGGAGAGCACCTACCAATAGGCTAGGAGTTGGCAACCCGCGACTCTGGAGCTGCATGCAGCTCCTTAACAGCTGCCTTGCGGTTCCAGAGATGCCAGTCTGCAGGGGGGCGCCCAGCTAGCCCAAGCACCAGGGCTGACTTAGGCAGCAGCGCAGCAGCCCCTGGTGCTGGAGCGGGACGGACGGCCAGGGACAGAGGCAGTGCTGCCCTCCCTCCCTCTGCTTCACTCTGCTGCTTACACAAAGCAGCATCCCCGACTGCCCCGCCTCGTCTGGGACACTGCTCTGCTTAAGCTAGGGGGTCTCAAACACACGGCCTGTGGGCCACATGCAGCCCCTAAAGCTATTTACTGGGGCCCACAACAACACTGTTGTTACAGATATTTGCAATATTGTTGTATGAAAAGGTTTCAGTGGTGTGGCCCTCAGTCTAATTTACTAGTCCTCATGCAGCCCTGTATTAGACCTCATGTGGCCTTTGTGGTGATTTGAGTTTGAGACCCTGGCTTAAGCAGCAAAGGGAAGGCAGCAGGCCTCTGTCCTGGCTGTCCCGCCTACCCCTGGCTTGCTGCCCCTCCCCAGGGGGTGGAGAGTGGCCACATGGAGCCAGCTGGTTTTGGCAGCAGAGCCCTGGAGCGGGCCTGCTCAGCATTGTTTGGCCACTTCACCCCCACCCCAGCCTGAATGGGCCTGATGCAGGACCAGGGGTGAGGTAGCCAAACAATGCTGAGTGGGCCCGCTCCAGGGCCCCGCTGCCAAAAGCAGTGGCTCAGCGTGGCTGCTTTCTACCCCCCAGGGAGGGGTGGCCAGTGGGGGCAGCCAAGAGCACTGCTCCACATTGGCAGCAGAATGCAGGGAGGGCGGGTGGCTTCTGGTCCCAGCCACTGTCTTCTCCTGCAGCACCAGGGGCCACAGTGCCACTGCCTGTCTGCATCTGGCCTATGTGGTGGCTGAAGGAGGAGAGGGACAGAACGGCACAGTTATATGTGGTTCTCAGAATACTTGTTTATGGCAGAGCAGGGGAAAAATGGCTCTTCTTCTCTTTTGGGTTGCCAATCCCTGCAATAGGCCAAATATTATTCTTTATCATTTCCATTGTGGTAGCACTTTGGTGCCCCAGTCATGGATCAGAATCCTACTGTGCTAGGCAGCATACAATACAGTTAAAAAAGATGGTTCCTGCCAAAGCATTCATGTTAGAGTCCCTGGAACACAGGTTCAAAGTCTGATGAGATCAACTCAGCCCTCCATCCTTCTGAATTAGGAATACTGAGTACTATTCTCATAATTACATATGTAAAAATCTTTTGAATAACACTTTAGCATCCAAGAAAGGTGGTTGGAATGTAGATATCTCAGTGCAATTTTAGTAGGCGTTAGTCTGAGCTAAAATTATTTGGCTTGGATTGTAAATAATTTAAAGATAGTATCCATGTTTTCATTTATACTTATGAGAGGCTTTCTATTCTATGTTAAGATGCCCTGAATATGAATTACCCACACTGTTATGTGGCTGGCTTTCTTAATGGCAATCCAGGATTTCTTAAATCCAAGGAATGACTTTCAGTATCAAATAGTGCAAATTTCCATTAGGGTAGCCATGTTAGTCTACTGTACAGTAAAAACAATGAGAACCCTGTGGCACCTTAAAAACTAACAGATTTCTTCGGGTATAAGCTTTCGTGGGCTCCAACCCACTTCATCAGATTCATGAAGTGGAAACTACAGTTGAGAGGTATATATACACATGCCAGGATGGAGGAGGGCAAGTGTTAGCAAAGTCAATCAGTATCAAATAGGTTTGTATCTGACACCAGTGACTTAACAACATAATCAAATGATTATGTCAGTATCTGTATCACTCATATTGTCTTAACAAACATAAAGTGTTATGATGTGAAGAGTGACATCCCATTAGCTCAGTCACATGGGGCGTACTCTTTCTAACATATGCATGCCCTCCACTCCTAGGGTATGTCCACGCGTCTTTTTTATTTTGAAATAACACTGGTTATTTCAAAATAAAATGTTTTGGTCCACACGACGTATTGTTATTTCAAATTGACGGAGCCCGTCGTTTCGAAATAAGAGCCATCATTTCGAAACAGCTTAAACTGCTTTCATTTCAAAACGGCGGTTATTTCGAAATGGGTCGTTTCAAAATAATGCCGTTCGGACACGTTATTTTGAAACAACTGTCATTTTGAAATAACAGGTCTGACCTTCCTCCCAGGGTGCACAGCACCCATGGGAAGGAGGAAGTGCTGTCCTGCACCCGTGCCTGCCAGCATGCCCACAGCCCTGATCAGGCATGGCAGCACGTGGCTCCGCTGGCCCTGAGCGGTGACGTTGTGCCTCCTCAGTATATGGAGCAGGGCAGACATCCTTACCCGGTTCTGGGCCAGCCACCAGAATCGGGATATATATGTGGACATAGCCGCAGAGCTGTCCGCCCAGGGCCACAAGCGCACCACAGAGCAGGTGCACTTGAAAATCAAGGGCCTGAGGCAGGACCATGCCCGCAGCAGGGAGGCATGGGAGCTCCAGGGGGGCAGGTAACACGGCTACCTGCCCTTTCTACGAGGAGCTCCATGCCTTCCTGGGGGCTGAGCCCAGTGGCCTGCTGGCTCGGGCCATCAACAGCGGCCAATGTCCGAGCACAGACTCTGCAGCAGAGGGAGGGGACACAGACTCCGAGGCGTCCATCAATGTTGGCCAGTCTCCTCCCATAGCACCACCAGCACCAGAGGCTGTGCCAGGGACCCTGGAGCTCTTCCCTGTCCCGTAGGAGGAGGCGACCAGTGAGGAGAAGCAGGTGCCTTGCGACCTGCTGGCATCTGGGGAGTCTGAGGCCGAAGCAGGTACATCCCAGCAGACATCTGAAGCCCCTGTGGGTGAGTCTTCCTCCCCCATAGAGGCACACAGGGCTGGGCCTGCCCAGGTCACGGACAGCGAGGGGGTACTGCCCTGGGACAGGTAGGGCACAGGGCCGGGGGGTGCAGAGCCCCTCCCATGGGCACAGGTACCCAAGAGACATGTGGCACCAGGGTCACAGGCCCCTACATGCCTGGGGTTGGTTCACAGGGGATGGGTGTAAAAGATGCAGCTGCATCTCGGATGGGGTGGAGCACATCCAGGCCACACCACTGGCAAGTGGCCTTGGGAGACTCCCCAAAGCAAGTCTTGGGTGAGTCCAGCTCACCATTGTGGGCACCACTAGGCCATGTGTGCCTCCAGGGCAATGTCCCACAGAGCCCAGATCCAGAATCCTGCTAACAGTTGGGGCCGAGGTGTGTGCTGCAGACAGGCTGCACACAGACAAGGCCAGCAGGCAGCAGGGGCCAACCCTGTTTTGTGCTTCCCTCCAGCAGGTCGAGCAGCCGCCCGCCATGCACTGGCACTGAGCCGACCTGGCACCCCCAGACCACTGAGGAGGACAAGGAGGGGCCACTGGACACGGGGGGGAATCCTGGCCAGCCTGGAAGAGCTCAGCCACCAGGCAGAGGCATCCGCCTAGGCATGGCGGCAACAACAGGCCAGGTGCCAGGAAGCTGCCCTCCGCCTGCTGCAACAGGCGGCGACCGCAGAGGACTGCGTGGTCACCGCTCTGGAGCAGCAGGTCTCAGCCATGGAGTGCCTGAGCAACCGCCTCACCACTACAGTCGAGGACCTGGCCAGCAGTGTCCGACGACTGGTGGATCGCATGGCACCTCCAGAAGCTGCCGGAGGTCCTTCTCATGGCCTTCTCTGGAGGCGGCCCTGGACCCGGGGTGGCCGTGAGCAGGGGCATGGGACACCACCCCCCCAGACTCCTCCCACAGGCGGCACCTAGGACCTCCCCCCCACCCAGATTTCCCCTTCCCCAGTCTCCCCCTCCAAGTTGCAGGCCCTCCCCCCGGACTCCCCCCACATTTCCACATCCCCTAACCCTCCCAGCCCTTCCCTGCCCCAACCCCATACTATGTAAAATAAACAGTTTGAAACACATATTAGTGGTTGTCAGTGGTTTTATTGGGTGTGCTTCACAGTGCGGGTGGATGGGTGGGGGCTGGCTGTGGGCGAACGGGGGAAAGGGTGGTGTGGGGTGGGGCAGGCCTGGCTCTCAGAGTTCCTGCATGGCAAAAGTGTTCATGAGTGCATCACGGACTGTGACAGCCCGCTGTGACGGCCGCTCCCGGGGGGGTACAGGTGCGGGTTGCTTGTAGTCACTGGCGAGGAGTTGTGCCTCAGCTTCCCAGGCAGCAGTGACAGTCTCGCCCCACAGCTCACAGAAGTTGTGCAGGGCCACGCATGCGCTGATGACCTCCAGGATTGTCCCCTCCGCAAGGTGGAGGTGCGTAAGGAGGCACCTCCCGCATGCCTTCAGCCAGCCAAATGCCCGCTCGACCACCTGGCGGCAGCGGCTCAGACGCCGGTTGAAAAGCTGCTGGTGGGGATCGAGGGGCCCTGTGTATGGGCGCATGATCCATGGGCGGAGGGGGTAGGCTGCATCTGCGACAATGAGGACAGGCACCTCTACTCCCCTGACACTGATGTTATGGGGGGGGAAAGAAGGTGCCCGCCTCCATGCCCTGGTACAGCGCAGAGTTACGGAGGACCCTGGCATCATGGGCCCTCCCTGGCCATCCCACATAACAGTTTTGAAAGATGCCCCGGCGGTCCACAAGGGCCTGGAGGATAACAGAGTAGTACCCCTTGTGATTCCGGTACTCAGCGGCTCGGTGCTCTGGGGCTCACACAGGGATGTGCGTGGCATCCAGTATCCCCACATAACTGGGAAATCCCAGGGTATCCATGCCAGCAATGGTGTCCTGCAGCTCCCCTTGGGTGACCAGGCGTGGCAGCAGGATCCTGTTGCTGGCCCTGGTGACCTCTAACAGCACATTCCCAGTGGTGGACTTCCCTATGCCAAAGAGGTGCGCCATGGACCTGAATGACTCAGGAGCAGCCATCTTCCACAGAGCGATGACCACTCTTTTGTTGACAGGGATAGAAAGCCTCATGCTGGTGTCCCTTCGGCGCAGGAGTGGGGCAAGTTCTGCGATGAGATGGTTGAAGGTGGCCATGGTCATATGGAAATTCCTCCGCCACTGGTCATCCCCCCAGGTTTGGAGCACTACCCGCTTCCACCAGTCTGTGCTGGTCTCCCAGGCCCAGACCTGACGAGGCATAGAAGGGGGCAGGGGAATTAGGTCTGCTCTGCACAGGCTGGGCACTATGAGGGTCTGCAAGCAGGGTGTCCCACAGAAGCAGGACACTCTGCAGGCGAGCAGAGGATCTATTTGCTGCACGGCGATGGCTAGACAGCCGGGCAGAGTCCATGTCTGTGTCTTGCAGTGTAGTGCTAGCCAGAATGGACAGGGAAGGGAGGTCAGTGCCAGGATTGGCTGGCAACATGGCTGCCCACATGGCCCAGTGAGGGGGCCATGTTGCCACACCTCCCATGCTGTCCTTCCCCTAAAGTGAAATAGCAAGTCCTGTGTTTGGACATGCTATTTCGATTGGGGCTTTCCCTTATTTCGATTGCACATTCTCTTATTTCGATTAACTCATTTCGAAATAACTTATTTCGAAACAACGAGCTGTGTGTGGACATCTCCTGAAAGTCTTGCTGAAGACCATTCCTTAGTTCTGATGATTACAGGTATTTCCCTGTGGTAAGGCCTTTTTATTATTGCAGACAGCAGAGACTGAGGTAGCTCCATTCATTGTATATCTAAGGAATAGAAGGCACTGTTTCCTCCTCCTTTGTCAGACAGGTTACCCCCCTCAAACACAATCACTCTTCTTCCCTTCTCCCTTTAGACTTAAAAACTATTAATACATAGTGTGTGTTTAGTAGTAGGGGGTAAAGGGAAGGGGAAAACATGAAGGCAAACCAAGACACAGGATAGGCTGTAGAACCTACTCACAAGCCCTATATATCCACGGGCTCGGCCTGAGCCCCGGGAAATGAAGGAGAAGAGAAGGTCATCCTCACAAAGGCAACCTCTTCATGTGAAGCAGCCCAGCCGTTCTCTCAAGATTTCTATTAGGAGCAGCTGACCTTGAGGCCTCTCAAAGGGGAATCCCACTGTAAACGGGGCAAGCACAGTATGTCAGACTGCCCCAGGCTGAATTACTTCTCTGCCCTTTTCTCTCTGTGATGTTGTGGGGTGCGGGTAAGGTGTTGCACGTTGGTCATCTGGCTGGACCACTACCAGTCAGCTCCCCTCACCCAGATATCCCAGGCCACGGGAGAACTCTCTGTGGAGTCTGGAGAAAGGATGTTGCTATGGATGCAACTGAATCTTTTCCCACATGAAGAGGCAGAGTTGTGTGCCAAGGAGTCCTTACACCAGCATGTCTTGGGAACACAACCAAGCCCAGGGTCTATCTGGCCAATTAGCACACCACAGACTAGTGCCCTATAGAGTAACACTGTGGTTTGCTACACAACAAGTCTCTCTGCGGACAAGCCCACAGTCCCATTCTGGCAGGCTTACAGTCCACATTTAGAAAATGCTGACATTACATACTCTTATTTATATTGTGGTAGCGAATAACAGATAGAATCCAGGTCATTGTCCCATTGTGCTGGATGCTGTGGAAAGGTGCATGAAGTCCCTACTCCAAAGACATTTAGATATATCATTAAACAATGCTAACAAAGTAAAGGTAGGGGGAACAAGAGTGAAACGAGACATATCAGCATCCTACTTATGTAGACATTTTTCAGGCCAACACAAGGTTGGCTGGTTGACCTTTGCAGTGAGCTGATCCAGGATAGCAGGCAGATAAGAGGGTGGCTGAAGGGAACTGAAGGTCAGCAGGGCCAATAAGATGGCCACTGATGCCTCTAAGAAAGATAGATCCTGTGAGGATAAGTCCTTTGATAGAAAATTGAATATTCTTTCCTTGAGAATACCACTCTCCAAAAGCAATGTTGTGAAAAGAAGCTGGTGCTAGCAAGCCAAGCTGGTGCTAGCAAGCCAAGTGGCATCTCATACCCAAAACCACAAGTAGTGGCTTTAGCTGCTTTCTTGAGTATCTCTGGAAGCCATGGGAATGTAGGGTATGTCCACGAGTCTTTTATTTCAAAACAACACTGGTTGTTTCAAAATAAAAAACTGAATGTCCACACGACGTTTTCTTATTTCAAAATGACAGGCTCTGTCATTTCGAAATAAGAACCGTCATTTTGAAACAGCTTAAACCCCATTCATTTTGAAACGTCTGTTATTTCAAAATGGTTATTTTGAAATAACACCATTTGGACATGTTGTTTCGAAACAACACCATTGTGGGCCAAACACCATTTGGACAACTGTTTCGAAACATGTCCAAACGGCCTTATTTTGAAATAACCATTTTGAAATAACAGCTGTTTCAAAAGCAGGCTTTCCCTTAATTCAAATTAACATTTTCTTAATTCGAATTAACTTATTTTGAAATAAGGACTTTATTTCGAAATAACTCTTTTCAAAATAACTTATTTCGAAATAATGATGTATGTGTGGACATAGCCATACTGAGTCACGGTATCATGAGCTATCAAAGCATGATATTTAGTGAACACATATGAACTGCACAAGTTAACCACAGCACTTGCTAGCCTTCAGAAGTCCTCCCCCAGCAGGCAAAATGCTCAGTGCAAAAACTGGGAAAGATTCTCTGAGGTTACCTTCCACTTCAGTCATTTATGTCCTGTTGAGAAGTTGAAGACGGTGTCCACAGCCCATTACAGACTCTGCAAAACTATCCCTCTTCCCCTAGTCTGTCAGTTAGCACTGTTTCACTGGGGATTTTTTGTTTTGTTTTGTTTTTTTCCCGAACACAGGTTGGAGGATTTAGTCATTCACATTTAAATATACATACTCTTCACAAAACTTAACCAAACATCTGACCTTTTTTAGTATATGCTCAGCTTTCTAAAGCCAAAAACTCCACTGTCCCTGGTTTAACCCAGACTTAGCTCAAGGGTGAAAATTGCCACTCATGATACATTCTCAAGACAGCTGAAGAGACAGAAAAGCACAGTGAAGCAGCAAACAGTGAACACAATGGTGAGGGATGAGAAAGTTTCTAGCAATAGTGGAAACAATGCTTCTCTGTGGCTTACACTGAGGATTAGAATGAATTGAACAAATTCATCTCTAGAGTAATCATTAACATTGATAGTGTTATATCAGAGACTTCTTATTTGGCCTATTATTTGATACTATTTTTTATTTGTATTACAGTAGCTATACAATTAAGATTGGGGTCCTGCTATACTGGCTGCTGTACCTACACGTAGTAAGACACAGTCCATGAACCCCTTATTAAAGACATCACACTATAGAATGATATCTAGTCTCCTTAGACAGAGAGGTAGCTGTGTTAGTCTGTGTACAGCAAAAACAATGAGAGTCCTGTTGCACTTTATAGACCACGTGTGGCCAAACTGCTGCTCGTGAGCCACATGCAGCTCTTGAAAGAAAAAGTGCAGCTCACAGAAGAGCATGGTGGAGGGAAGTGTGGCATGGCTGGAGATGGTGGGGAGAAGCATGGCATGGTTAGAGATGGCATGGAGAAGCGCGGCATAGTCGGAGATGGTGGGGAAGTGGCGGCATGGCCGGGGACAGTGGGGAGAACCATGGCATGATTGGAGACAGTGCAGAAGCAGCGGCATGGTTGGAGACAATAGGGAGAAGCGCGGCATGGTCGGAGATGGTCAGGAAGCATGGCATGGTTGGAGATGGTGGAGAAGCGGTGGTGGCATGGTCGGGGATGGTGGCAAAGTGGCGGCATGGTTGGGGATGGCAGGGAGAAGTGTGGCATCATCAGAGACCAGGGGAAGTGATGGCGTGGTCGGGGATAGTGGGGAGAAGCACGGCATGGTCACAGGGATGGCCGGCAAGTGGTGGCATTTTTACTGTAGTCCTAGTTTTCATGGTAACCTTAGGTAATTATTAGAATCTAACATTAGTAGGATCAATATTTGCCCTCTTTTTGCAACAAAATTTAAGTGTGCAATAAATTTTAAACAATAATTTTGGAGTAGGTAAAAATATATGGCTATATGCCTCAGTGTGGCTCACAAAAGTTTAATAATCAACTTGTGTGGCTCTTGAGTTCCCTATGTTTGGCCACCCCTGTTATAAACTAACAGATTTCTTTGGGCATAAACTTTCATGGGCTCCACCCACTTTGTCAGATTGACAAAGTGGGTTGGAGCCCACAAAAGCTTATGCCCAAAGAAATCTGTTAGTCTATATGGTATCACAGGACTCTAGCTGGTTTTGCTCTTGTTAGACAATTTACAATCTAAATAGACAATACAGACAATTATTGCTATCTGCATTTTAAAGATGGAGAACTGAGGCACCTTTCCAAAAGTCACACAGAAAATCTACAGCAGAACTGGGAACTGAAGCCAGATCTTCTGACATGCACCCCCAGGCCAGTCCCTGAACCCCTTATTAAAAATGTCACACTACAGAATGATATCTTAGGTGTTCTCTTCT
The DNA here is from genome assembly GCA_007922195.1 of Podocnemis expansa. Taxonomy (NCBI): domain Eukaryota; kingdom Metazoa; phylum Chordata; order Testudines; family Podocnemididae; genus Podocnemis; species Podocnemis expansa. The sequence continues at coordinate 7,891,520 of ML682060.1, read as the reverse complement.
TACTTCAGCATATGAACAAGTCCTAATGTCAGTTAATTATATCCTGGGAAGGAAGAATCAAGCCAAGGTCTGATTGCCATTTGCCATAGAAGATCAAATGGCAAATCTTGGTCCTCTTCAGAAGGTTGGCCTCCTTCTGTTATTTGAACTTTTCGTAGCATTTTTGAGACTGAAATCATGGAACTTAATACACTTTTATGAACTGTATTTTGTAGGTTTCAGGATGTTCTTAAAGATGGAATTCCATGTATTTTCACAGTGAAAAAGAATGCAGAGCTATTAAGGCAAAGATGAGCGGAGTGGCAGTGGAAAACAAAGATACATATAAGAGGGGGATACCTCCACTAGCACAGCGGTGACATTTCCAGCAGTGACAATAAAGAAAGTCATTTATTGTACCTACCTTGTGCTCATGAATGAAATACTGGAAGTACCATTTTAAAACTGAATTTATAGTTCTTGAAAGACTCTGATTGCAAACCTTGGAAGCCACAGTTATGTCATAAACAGCAGCAACAACAGTCTTTCCCAGCTGAAATACCTCAAACTTCCTGACCCAGGGGTAAAAGGAAGGATCTCCTCATGACTAAACAAACCCTCCTCAGCCCTAACCACCAAGAGTGGCTGTTTCAGGGTAGTGCGTTTGGTGATGCAGATGCCCAGAGGCCACTAAAGCCTCATGTCATGTAGACCACTGATGACCTATTAGAACAGTGGTTCCCAACCCAGGGTCCGGGGACCCCTGGGGGTCTGTAGACGTTGCAGGAGGTCCGCGGAGCCTCTCCCTACTGGGGCCAGAATCCAGCAGCAGCCCCAATGCTCCCCACCAGGGCTGCCTCTCCCCGCCTGCGGACAGATCCCAGCAATGGGCTGAGGCCATGGTGGTTCCCGAGGAGGGACAAGAGCAGGGGGCCCTAGCCAGCACAGCTTGGCTCCTCAGCGGCACAGACCATGGTGGCAGTGGTGCTGCTCACCAGCTGTCATAAGGCACCACCAGAGTGGTGTGAGCCAGATTACATAATCAGCCAGGGGGCCACCCATGCTGCCTCCCGCCACCTCCCCGCTGCTCTGGCACTGAGCCGAAAACAGCACACATGGGTAGGGGGCAGACCAGCAGCAGTGAACGGGGCCACCACTTTTGGCTGGCTTGTCCAGTCCCCGGCATTGGGGGGGAGCACCAGTGCGGGCCTTGGGTGGCTGCCTCTCTCACTCTACCCTAGCGAAAGCCCTGCCCCCAGAAGATGTCATTAAAGATTGATCCAAAGAAAGGTAAGTGTTCCAAAGAGTGATGCTTTGCCACTTCCCCATGAAGACTTTGATGTTCTACTAGAGGTTCTCAAACTAGAGAAAGTTATTGCTGATACTAAGGCCTTCTTTACATTGCTGTGCTATGTCAACAGGAGATATGCAAACTTTAACTATGCACACTAGAATGCACATCTCCTATCAACTTACTTACTCCCCCTTACTACAGTGTCTTCACTAGGCTCCATCGATGGGAAATGTTCTCGCTTTGATGCAGCATTACTCTTCTTGGAGGGGTGAAGGTACTACATCAAAGGGACAGCAGTGCCGGGATCAACCAAGTAGGTCTACAATGGCCACTCCATCAATCCTACTGCGTCAATCCATGGGGATTGTCAGTTTGATACAGCATTTTCAATGTAGACATGGCCTGAGCCTACATTTTTCCTGTGTTAATATCATCCCTGTACTTTTATTTATATCCACCTATACAATACTCAATAATTCCTCTCATTCTGGTGGTTTACATATGTCAAATACCTGTACAATGCTTTTCCACCCCTCTCCTGCTTCCAGGCAGAGCCGTAACTAAAGAATCCAGTGCCTCTTACAATAGCTGGCAACTGGAGTGATCGGCAGGGAACATCCTTTAATGGAGCAGCTCAAAGGATCTGTTCCGGCATGCCTGGAGCAAAGCCCCACTTGCCCCACTAGAGCTACGGCTCTGCTTCCAGGACTCAGTCCTCTTCTTGTTCTTCTGTGACCTCTTTTATTGCTCCTTCTTAGCCAAACTATATACATTTAGCTCTAATCTTTTCTGATAAATTGTCCCCTTAAACCACTGATAGCTTTTGCTCTATTCTTAGTTCTTTTTTATTCCATCTACAATTATGTGTCAAAACGTAAGGTACAGAGGTGTAGTCCTTTCCATCTTTTTTAAATTCCAAAATTGTATAAATTGTGAGTTATTTGTAATGCTGGCATTCTTTTATCATCTTACCCAGTGTCCCATGAACGAAAAATGCCCAGATATAGACAGGAAGGATAGAAAAAAATGGATTAGTGTATTAGATGCATCCATGCTCATCTTCATAAGGCAAAACTTTGCACAAGATCATTAGTACAAACATAGCTAATGTGCAAATGTATGCTTTGCAATCTTGCTAACATATGCTGGCAGGGTAAGAGTGAGAGACTTTCCAATTTCACTCTCAGTCACTTCAGTTTAGTCTGACTGAAAGTATAAAAAATAATGACATGTTAGCAGAAGAAGTGGCTCAGAAAAGTTGTTTACCGTATGGGTCTGCTTAGCTACAGTGATCTAACTGGTAGACGAGAGGTTAAGCACTTTGTCAATTCACAACAATGGACTTTGCACAGCATTTCAACTCCATCTGTCCTGCAGGGGATTTCAGATGAGTGAATTCCTTTAAATAACATGATGTTCCTGTAAACAAAAATACTCTTCTCCCATGATAGGAGGTTTTAAATGCTGTACACTGCAATATTTCATTTTCAGATGCAAGCTTGTTTGTAGCAAAGTACAAATGAAGTGCAGAGCAAAGGAGACTACTCAGGTCTTGTTACGCTCCCAAAACAAAACCTAGCAGAGCCAGCAGATGGTCGACAGAGGCTTCTGTTATCTTATCATGAATTAACTTCTAAAATTTGGCTCACTCCCATCTACTGTGTGCTGGCTTATGGAAATGCCTGTTTTTATTACCATTTCTCTCATCCTTCCAGTGATGTCTATTCCATCCATTTGTTGCATCTTGTCTTAGATTGGAAGATCTCTGGGGAGGGGCTTCATTTCAGTGTGTTTCTGAGTAACACCTAGCATACTGAGGGCCTCATCCAAGCCAAGCTAGTCATCCAAGCAAAGCTAGCCATACTGATGAAGCAATTCCTCCCTCTAATCATAGGCCCATCATCTTACATTTCAAGAAGAGTGCAAACACCAATGAAAACATGTTTTCATAGCACGAGGACAGTAATGTCTGCTTCTGTTTAAGCAGAATAAGAGGAGGAACTCAGCAATATAACATGCTGTACTGACTAATTATCCATTCTCTCTTCATTAACACCTATACAAACTTTTATTGGCTGAAAAAAAATCTTGTTTCTATGACAGATAGAGGGACAGAAACTGAATAATTTGAAACCTGATTTTCTACTTCAGTTTCCCTCCAGGTTCCCAGGAAACAATACTGAGGGATTTATATTATGTGGTGTGGAGGGTCAGAACCATTACTACCAAAATGAGCGGCTACAAATCATTGTTCTCTAATCAAAGTGCACTCAGGATTCTTTTGACCTCAGATTTGCAACATATGTAGAAAGTGTGGGGGAGGAAGGGGAAGGGAAGTAGTTTTCTTTCACCTTTCCATGCAGCGTTTTGTTCATCATCCTTGGCTGTGACACAGTAGGTTGGCTGTTTCCTAGCTTCATGTCCAACATTTTAAGTTAAGATTTATAAACCACAGCAATTAATCACAGAATAAATTACTGTAGCTCACGTGACTGAGTGTGACAAGAAGCTATGTGCAAATAGGTCAATGAAAAGGTCAAAAAAGACAAGCAGGGGGAAAGGCCCTCCACAGGGTGAGTGCTGACGGAGGGATGCTGAATCATGGCATTATGAAAAGGGGCTCAGGGGATTTCTCAACTCTGCTCATCTGTTCTGGGGGTTTGTAGCACTGCCGGCAGAACAAAGGAAATGTGGTGAGGGGAGAAGAACCACACAGATGCACATTAAGGAAGTAATTCTAAAATGTGCAAGTTCTGTTTAAAGCGGTGGTGGATTTGGGAGACTGGTTAGGGTGTTTCAGAGAAGTTTATCTACTGTGTGGGATGGATGTGTACAGGTGGGGATATCCCACATAATGTAATAAAAAATAAATATTCATGTATGTAACAGTACATGATAAATGCCAATAGTCTGTTCCACCTTGCATTTTGCTGAAATGCTGGGTATCCCTGTCCCAGGCCTGAAGAAGGGCTCTGTGACTCCAATTCATTTTACACTGACAAGTCTTCATCAGATAAGGGATATGTTTCTTAAAATGTAGCATTCTCAAGAAGTGCACAAAACACTGTATGCACACAATAATTCAGTCAGCAAAGTCCTGTATCCATGCCATATCTGATTTTAAAATACCATGGTCTGGCTACATTCAGCCACATGACGAATCTAACTATCCTCCTGTATGTAGAAGGTTGAAATACTCTACTGCGAAGAGACTTCAAATGGGATTACTGAGGGTGTACAGTTAAGCATGTGTTTTTACTTTTGCAGGATCGTGGCGTAAGTCACTGAGCCTCACTTTCCTCTGTCAAATGGAGATAATAATGCTTCCCAATCTCACAGGGGTATTTTGAGGATAAATCCATAAATAACTCAGAAATCATCAGATATTAGGGTATTGATGGCTATGTAAGTACATAAATAATCATAGTAGGTTTTCCTGCAGTCATCACCACAGTAGAGTAAGTATCTCATATAGATTAGTGGATTTACCAAAGTGTAAATTATAGAATCACAGAAACTTGAAGGGACCATGAGAGATCATCAAGTCCCATCCCCTGCACTCATGGCAGGACCAAGTACAGTCTTAAACTATTGCTGACAGGTGTTTGTCTAACCTGCTCTTAAAAACTTACAATGATAAAAGATTCCACAACCTGAGTAGGCAACTTATTCCAGTCGTTAATCACCCTGCCAGCTAGGAATTTTTTTCTGATGTCCAACCTAAACCTCCCTTGTTGTAAACTTAGTCCGGACTAATTTCTCCTATGGCCACACTAGCCTCTGGCTAATCCAAACTAAGAAATTTCTTAGTTTGGACTAGGCAAAGGTTAGTCCAAACTAATAAGTGCCCCTGGTTAATACAGACTAGCTGGCTTTGTTTGAACATTAGCTCGAACTAAGCATGGTCAAGACTCAAAATGATGGCTAGTTTTGACTAAAGGAGTTTGAACTAAGTCATCAGTTTGAACTAGGGGGTTGGACTCGATGATCTCATGAGGTCCCTTCCAGCCCTATGATTTGATTGATTGATTAGTAACTAGCTGTGTGTTCTAGTTCAAACTAAAATGTTAATTCGAACTAGGACAGGTGGCTAGTTCAAACAAAGAAAGCAGCAGTTAGCCCGAATTAGCCTGAGGTCAGTTCAGACTAATCTTGGACTTTTTTAGTTCAGACTATCAAGTCTGAAAAAAAAGCAGATGTAGACATAGCCTTAGATACTTGAAATCTGTTATCTTGTCCCATCTCAGTCTGCTCTTTTCCAGATTAAACAAACCCAGCTCTTTCAATCTTCCCTGATAAATGATTAAAGGTCTGAAACACTTGACTTGTGTTGCTCTTCTCTGGACTTTCTCCAGTTTGTCCACTTCTTTCCTGAAATGAGGCACCCAGAACCAGACTTAATTATCCATATTACAGATACATGTAGCACTGTCCTTAAAGAAGGAACCACTGAAGTGATTGCAGCTAGACCAGGATGAAATTTTTTGTTTAAATCCTTTGAAAAGGGGTTGACAAAATATACAGATTCAACAACATCAGAATGTTTCATGAATTTGTGTTGGTTTTGCCAGACTGTTTGCCTGGGTGGAGAGGACTTAAAGTAAAAAAGTTACATTTTCTAAAGGAAATGTTTCCATTTTGTAGGCCCAAGTGATTTTGCATTTCGGACTTACCTTCTATTTTGTTTAAAAAAATACAAAAAATGTTTTAAAAGCTTGAAATTGAAATGAGATGTGTCATTCAACCCAGAACAATTTTTCTTTTTCAGGTTTTTGAATCTGACAGGGAACTGAAAAATCCATTATTTCCCCAGCTCTAATAGAACTATCACTATGCAGACAGGGAAGCAGGGAACAGAAGCACTAAAATGAGCTGCAGAATACATTTGAAAAGTTGGCATGCTGGCTTGTAAAATGATTGATAAAGTATCAGTGAAACAAAAGAAAAGTTTTGGATAATTGTTTATTTATCCAGTTACTTTACTTCTGGGGAAGAAAATAAGTCTTGAGATTTATTGTATGTGGACCTACTGTTGCAGAAATACCCATTTGTTAAAAAGCGTTTTCTTAGCTCTCTGCCTCCCTCCAGTGGATTTTACCTCAAGTAAGCAGAGCAGGTTCTCGCTAGAATGGGTGTGTTTTTATTTCCATTTGTTCAGAGTAGGGACAAGTGCTAATGTCTGATTGCTGAAGACACAGCAGTTTGTTTGTCCCTACTGAAGCCTTGAATAAAAGCTACAGCAACAATTCAGAGACCTCTCTGAAAGGAACCTGTCTATGTTACCATTTCAATACAAAGGGTGTAACATTCTCCTCCTGAAGTCAGGTCTTGTGTGCCTTCCCAATTGCCCCTGGTCCCCAACTTACCTCGCCTTGCTAAGTAAAACACTAATCCTGGGTCAGCTCAAACTAGCCTCCTGTATGTAATCAGTCCCAGGCAATGGAAGTGTACTCACTCTAGCTACTTATGTGGTGGTCCCCCAGCACGCGCCCACGTATGCAATCGCAGGAACTTCAGTCTTGTAGGGATCAGAATCCTTCCTGATCACTGCAAGCTCATTTACTCCAGTCCATCAGTTTAACAAAGAAACTGACATGTAGTTAGCCTCTGCTCTAAGTTAGGCATTCACACTTATGTTCTGCTCCAAAATCCATACTGCTTTAGCTAAAACAATATTAGTTTATTGAGAGAGACAATTTTAACTGAGTATATAGCAAATCAATACAAAATCAGATAATTAATCGGTCAAGGAGTTTACCAAAATCAAGTAAAAGATAACTCACATTCTAAATTAAAGATCCCCTTTACAGTCCACTGCTAGCTCTTCCTCATGCTTTTGCTACTCATGGTTTTGCAGCCAGGTCTTTCCTTCCATGTAGGTAGGTACAAGTTTTTTAGTTTCTTCAGAATGGAGACCTGGGGATAGGGGGGAACAATCAGTTTAAAATATCTCTTTTTCTTCATTCCTAGGGATCAGGTGATTCACTTTGTTCAGAAAGGGCGGGTAATATGATGTTGCAGGAAACATGCTACCATAACAATAATACAGAACATGCTATGAGTATTCAACGAACACCTTGCATAATGCATTTTGCATTAAACCATACCATTATATTACAGGGCTGGACACGAAAGATATACAGATCACATGACAGGGGCATGGGGGGTGCAGCATGTCACAAAGTGATTTGGGTCTGTTTTGAAATTATTTGAACTTCCCAGGTACCAGCTGTGCCTAATGCCAGATATTTGTCAGTCTGGTGTGTGGAAAAGACTGCGCTCCAAGGCACTTGTGACAAGGTTTGGCCTTATGGGTGGGCAATGTGTGTGATGACCCAGGGTACTGTGGTCAGGGTGGAGAGGCAGATGCCATCGAAGTGCCACAAGCTGACAGGAGCAGAGACAAGTGCAGGCAAGCCCAGGGCTGGAGCCCCTAGCCAATCTTGTGGAGGTTCAGGAGATGCTGCCCACAGCTGTGAGCCCAGCAGGGAGGCACAAGCAACAGGGCTTGCCATTGCAGAGCAAGGAGGCCAGCCCATAGGTTCGCAGCAAGGTCTGTGGCCACTCCCCTCCTTCTGAAGTGGTCAGGGGGTATATGGTTGGGAAAGACCCCAGGCTCAGAAATTCCTCCTCCTCACACCGTATGCCCTACACTGCTGTTCCCAAACTCAACGAAAGGGTGCTAGAATACAAGTTCACCCAGGGTGCCATTTTTCTTAAGAGTGACCCTGCTTGTGAGCAATTCTAAGCAAATTCACATTCAAGTTATTTCTTGGTTGGTGTGTAAGACGTGGGGCTTGATCCTGCATCATTGACATCAAGGGGAGCTTCAACACTGAGTCCTTTGGGAGCACGGTTATATCAAAAGCAGGTTTCCATAATGAACTTTGCAAGGGTGAAATCATGGAACACTATTCAAGTGAGGGGTTCTCTCGGTTTTTGGTTCCTCCCCAGCTGGCTTGCAGCTGGATGAAGTAACATGAACAGGTGTTGCTCACCAACAAGTAGTAACCCTTCAGTCCCCTAGCCCCTCTCAAAACAAAACCCACTGAAACACAACGGAAGAATCAGAACCCCCCTTAAAATCTAGTGTGTAGCAGGAACCTGTGAAATGCAATCTGGAAAGAATAACTAAAATTAGTTGTTGCTTAAGCACTTTTTATCACACATGATTGACTCACCAGGGGCAGCACCTTATGCACCTGTTGAGGTTTACATAGAGTTCATTATTTTAGATGATGAAATTATAGTCTCCTTCCACCTAATAGTTTATTACAGCTCCCTCTTAAAGCTTTAGGTTCCCCTAGAAAGTCAAATTCCCAAGCTGGATCACAATTTTTACTCCAAAGTAGACAGATGAGAACCTATTATCTAGGACAGTGAGCAGCTATGAAGTTGAATAGCAAAACAGAGACCCCCTGAAAAGCCCTTTATTTTGTTCGAAGGAATAGGCAGTAAAGTGGGGAAAAAATCACACAAAGATCCTTAATATAAAAATTCATCCCAAGACTGGGGCTTAAAGCCACGTTGGTAAAGATCTCAAAATGATATAGGTAAAAAAATATTATTATTCAAGGAAACAAGTGCTTAGTCAGATACACATGGATTTTTTTTTCAAATGTCATAAGGCTAATATGTTGCATTCCAGAATTTTAAACTCCTATAAAGTGGCTGCCATTAAAGTCAATTTTGCAAGCATTTCTGTGTTTTTTACATGGAAGACATCTGTGATAACTAGGTGGGAACGGCTTCCTCTGGTGACTTTTCATGGATTTCTTCTGTAGGAGAATTCTCAGCTGGAGAGAAGGGAATCAGACTAACGTTATGTTCTGGCTATGTTTTCATTGCAAAAAGAAAAAGAAAGAAAGAAAGAAAGAAAGAAAGAAAGAAAGTGGTTGTTTACACTGACATAGCTATCTCAATGTAAAATCCTTATGGAGGCAAGGCACTGAAGATTTTCCCTTATGGTAGCTAGTTGAAGTAAACTCCAGATGGGGGTATAGGATTCACTTTTGTTTAGGGCTTGTCTGCATGGAAAGTTAAACCAAATTAGCTAAAGGTGTGAATTTAAAATGCACTGAATCCATGGGTGGGTACTCTTACCCAAAAGGAGAGTGACCAGATAGCAAGTATGAAAAATCAGGACACTTTGGTTTTCCTGATTGGGAGTGGTCTTATTGCTTATAAAAGACAAATCATCAAGATGGTTCCAGTATTATCAGGACTTCTGGTTACCCTATTCAGAAGTAAAGTCCATGTCTACAGTATGGGGACTACAGCTGTGTTGCCATAGTTATGCTGATGTATCCCCATAGTATATTTGCAGCCCACACCGATGTAAGGGGGAGATTCATCAGCGCAGGAATGCTTCCTCCCCGAGTGATAATAGCTACACTGATAGAAGCATTCCTATCACCTACCTGCATCTATGCTGAGGATGGCCCTCCTACACCAATGAAAAAAAATGCTTCTGTGCCTACCCTGTGGAGTTATCCACACCCTTTAGTGCCATCGCCATGCAGATCTGAGTTTTAAGTGCTAACCAGGTGCAAGTATCCTTCAAAGAGAAGTCAGCTAAAGTGAGCTAAGGCCATCCACAAAGGGGTTTAATGCACTTCAAATTCATATCTTTAAATGATTCGTCTTAACTTTCCTGAATGTCCCCAAGAGATATGTCAACTCCATAGAGATAAAAACTACCTGCTGTGCCTTGGTCTCCATTAGAATTTTACATTGGGATACCTAATCGAAACTAAACACACACATTTTTGTGTAATAAGGACAAAGCCTGAATCTTCACAAAAAGAAAGAAAGAAAGAAAGAAAGAAAGAAAGAAAAAGAAAGAAAGAAAGAAAGAAAGCTGTGCTTCTACAATGAGCCAGCTATCTTGCTGTAAAATCTGAGGCCTTGTCTATACTGGCACTTCTGCCAGCAAAACTTTTGTTGCTGAGGGATGTTAAAAAAAAAAAAAAAGCCACATACACTGAGTGACACAAGTTTTGCCAGCAGAAGCACTTGGATGGACAGTGCTATGTTTGTGGGAGACACTCTCCCGCAGACATAGCTACTGCCAGTCATTAAATGGTTTTGTTATGTTGGCGGGAGAGCTCTACACATGGCTATGCAAACACTCCCACAATGGTACTTGCATCCAGGCAGCAATGTCAACACAAGGATTTTACAAATAAGATAGCTCTCTCTCTCATTAAAACACACACTTTTTTATTAGTGAAGAGCACCTTTTTTAATGAAGAGCAATTAGTGAAGAGTTGTGCATGGTTTAACTCGACCCATGAAACAGCCAACTAGGTAATGTGGATGATCTTGAAGATAGCTTTATATCGATGAAGACATCTGCTCTTTCTATTTTGCTTCTCCCCCCCATTCCACAGTTGGATCAGTTAAATATTTATGGAGTAGTAGAATAGCTAAAACTCTCAGAAAAATTCTTAATGAGTGGATAGATATTCATCCACTTACTTTATCCCTGGGACACAATTATTGCCTTGCTGCTGGTGCTTTCGTACTCTTAAGACCTGATTCTGATTCTCCTCTGTGCCATACCTTGTGAAGTCTTCACACCACGGCAAGAGTTATGAAATGTTATTCTTATCTGGTAGCATTTAACACCCCCTGTGTTCTGGTGTGATTCTGCAAGGTGCAGGGAAATGGAAAACGTTACTGTCCAGTAACACAAGTGGACCCAGAACAAAAAAGGGCCAAACTGTGGATTGTCCCTATCACTGTAAGATACTGAATTCAATTTTGTATGTTCACTTCCATGCCCCTGAAGTAGTTGTTGGTTCTGGATCCAGATTTACAATTCTGCCCAGCAGGTTGGCCTAAGGGAAAATGGCACCCTTAGCAAACTTATATTTTGGTGTCCCTGTTCTCTGCTCCCTCTCCACCCCCACCCCAATCACCACAGTCTCCCGCCACCTCCCCAGGTGCCCCATCCCACCATTGCCTGTAGTCGACCCTGCTGCCCTCCCCTCCTCCTGTTACGCTGAGCTTCCTTTCATGGCCTTGCTGCACAGGGCTATCCTGCTTCCTGACTCTTGACCATGATTCTCCCCACAACCACAGAACCCTGGGCAGTCACCCATGTCACCCACCTGTAAAGCCATCCCTGCTGCCCAGTCAGTATCCAAAAGAATAACAGGCCAAATATCTGAATTAACCAACTTTAGAAGTACTGGAGAAATGTAGTAAAAATGTAAATATAGTAAAACCTCAGCAATTCACAGTTAGTCGATCATCATTTATACTTGAAAAACTTAGTGACCCACTCCCGTGAATTTTTGGCAAAGATTTAATAGCAGAGACTTTTTTAAAATGTGTAAAAAAAATACTGCATTATATTTACTGTATTGGTATGCTGCAAAATACAACAGTAATTGCAATTAAAAAGTGAAATAAGGCGTTCCGGGACCCATTATCCTTGTATTGGGTACTGTCATGTGGAGGTAATGTGAAGAACTCTCAATCTTAGTTGATGCCATTGTTTTTTCTTTTACTCTCTATTGACTTAAGGGGAAAAAGCCACATGTAAGTGACGCTCTCGGTTATGCTCTCTTCCTGCTTCCTTTTCCTCTGTTACTCAACCCTGCTGTCATCCTTGCTGCTCTAAAGATTAGTATCACTGTGAGACTGATTAAGCCTCATCTTTTCTACCAGAGAGGAGAATATCTGGTATTACCCAACATCCTGTGTGTTGTTACCAAAAGTTTCTCTGTAACGTCCTTATCCTCAGTTGCTCCCGGAACCTCCTGATAACCTACCATGACAGAATTAACTAGCATAGTCACAGAAAATAAACTTGGGGAGGGGAGCAGGCAGAGAGAAACTGTTTTAAAAAGAAAGACAGATGTTTGGTCTTGCCCCACTATTCACTCAACTCTAGTAACAGGATTTGCTTTATCTGTTCTTGCGGTGGTGGGAGTCCTTTACATTCAAATGTGTCCTGCCAGTGCCTGCTGGCTGCTTAATATGTTTTCTTATATATTTACTTTGTGTCAGGATGTTTGTTCTGTTAAAAATTAAAGCAGCCTGTTGAGTAGAACTTGCTTCGCTTTGCAACTTAAGTACTTGGGACAATTTTTAGCATTGGCCACTAGAGGACACTACATAGACACTCTGAGTACAGTATACTTTTGGAAAGCTCAAAAAGATCTGAAGATTTCAGTCTAGACCAGGGGTAGCCAACCTTACTGAACTCAAGAGCCACACAAGTCGATTTTTAAACCTTCATGAGCTGCACTGTCATATAGCCATATACTTTTACCTACTCCATAATTACTAAGTTTAAAATTCATTGCATATCTTATTGTAAAAAGAAGGCAAATATTGATCCTATGAATGTCAGATTCTAATAATTATTTAAGGTTACCGTGAAAACTAGGCCTATAAAAAACTTAGCTGTTGCTTGATATAAAAGACAGCAGGTTTGTGGCGAGTTTTTTAAAATCCCAACCATGCTGAGCTTCTCCCCATTGTCCCTGACCATGCCACCACTTTCCCTGCCCCATTCCCAACCATGCCGTGCATCTCCCCACCGTCCCTGACCATGCCAATGCTTCTCCCCATCGTCCCTGCCCTTCCCAAACCTCCAGGCCCTGATGCTGGCTCTGCAGGCTGAACCCCTGGTGGCTAGGCACAGGCTGGGACCAGCCCCCCCCCCCCCCCAACCATGCTCTGAGCATGCTCAGGGCGGGAGATTTAAAACTCCTAGGCTGGGGCTGCTTTCCTAAATTGATTTGCTGACATTCTTCTGCAAGCCACACTTTTTCATTCAAGAGCCACATGCAGCTCCCAAACCACAGTTTAGCCACACATGGTCTAGAGAGTAAACAATGGTTACAGTGCTCTTGTGATGCTGGCTAAAGTGACACTGGAAAGAGAAGGAGTTGCTTTTGAGGGAGATGAGAGAATTTAGATAGGTTTCTCAATAGCTTGCTATCCCAATGCTGTAGATTCAAACATAACTTTAAATAAAAAGAATCGGTGGCAGGCATAATAATCCTACAGTGACAGGGACAGAGATGGTGTTTACCACTCCCAGTTGACCATAGGTCTGATCCAAAGCCTGTTGAAACCAACAGGAATCATTCCCAGAATACTCCAACATGTTTAATGGGAGTATCATCAGGTGCATTGTACTGACAATGGTTAGGTTAGTTCAAACTAAGTGTGGTTTTTAAGTTCGAACTAACTTTTAGTTCAAATTAGCTGTGCTTTTTTTAATTCAAACTAAAAAATGTGCTTAGTTCGAACTTATTTTGTTCAAACTTATTTAGTTTGAACTAGCATGTCTACATTATGCTAGCTTGAACTAAATATGCAAATTAGTTAGAACTAAGCAGTTAGTTCAAACTAATCAGCTGAACTAACTAGTTTGAACTAAGCTTTGCTTAATTCGAACTAAAAAATTTTTTAGTTCAAACTAGGCAAAGCCTCATGTAGACAGAGTTCAAATTAGTTCAAATTAAGGCTCCTTAATTCAAACTAATTTGCTAGTGCAGACATAGCCATTGTGTCTACACTTGCCTTTTTCCTTCTGAGGGAATCTTCCACCAGTGGAAGCTAGGAGGGAGTACTAACAGACATACACTGCCAAGAGGCTTCAGTTTTTTAACTACTGTGTTTTCTCGACCCAGGCTTAGACAAGATGGCGGTTCAAATCTCAGCTTGCCCTGTTTCTGGGAGTACAAACCTAGATTCAAGAGGCAGCTATTCTATTTTCCCTCCGAAGTCTCCAAGTCCAGCACAGAGGAAACCAAATGGGGAAGTGGAGACACAGGGGTGAAGTAACGTATTCAGGGTCACACAGCACACCTGACAGTGACACTGGACTCCAGGAAGATTTTCTTACTAGGTACTTGTATTGAAAATTGGGCATTCATTTGCATCACAATGTGGTGGGAGCAATGATTAAGTCATCTGAATCTCAAGCAGTCTGATGGATCAACTTCTCATACCATCCTAGCCTTATTGTGCGTTATCCTCAGGAATAAGGACAGTAAGCCTCAAACCCTCACCTCCCATTATAATTCACTGGCTTTTGCAGATGAGAGGGTTTACTTTTTGGGCCATATCTTACATTTTATAGGCACATATGAAAAACTCATACATAGAAAAATACGCCATTAACTCCCCCCAACCAACTATCTAAGGAATAATCATATAAGTAATTGCAAAACAATTGTGATAGTCAAGTGCAACATAAAGACCCATGAAAGGTTCTTGTTGGTACAGTAATTAGTAGAAGTCTGTATATAATGGTGATGGCCAGTCTTATGGAACTCAAGAGCCACACAAGTTGATTATTAAACCTTTGAGAACTGTTTGAGGCATATAGCCATATTTTACCTACTTCAAAATTACTAAGTTTAAAATTCACTGCACAAGTTAATTTTATCGTAAAGAGAGGGCAAATATTGATCCTACAAATGTCAGATTCTAATAATTACTTAAGGTTACCATGAAAACTAGGCCTACCTATACAGTAAAAACTTAGCTTCTCCCCACCCTCTCTGACTGTGCTGCTGCTTGTCCTCATTGTCCCTGACTGTGCTGCTGCTTCTCCTTACCATCCCCAACCATGCCACTGCTCTTCTCCCTGCTGTCCCTGACTGTGCCACCACTCTTCTCCACACCGTCCTGACCCCTTCCCTACCCCCCAAGCCCTGACGCTTGCTCTCCCAGGTTGACCCCCACCCCCAGGGTCCCTTTACCTGGCTGCTCCAGTGGCTAGACAGAAGCTGGGGTTCCCCCTGAGCATGCTTAGGGTGAGAGCTTTAAAAATCCTAGGCTGGGGCTGCTTTCCTTTCATTTTCTTCCATGAGCTGCACTTTTTCATTCAAGATCCATATGCAGCTCCCGAGCCGCAGTTTGAGCATTCCTTGTTACATACTCTGGTGGTACTGTATTTCAGACTTGCATTTTTATTTTTCACCACTGCCATTGATGTCTCCTGGAACAGTCTGTTAACATAAAGCATAATTTGGAGCCAGTGGCTCATGACTATAATTATGATACCCTCAAGTTAATTTAACCATAAAGAAACTAAAAATAAATTTAAAAAAATTTTAGTCTTTAAAAGTGCTGCAGGACCCCTTCTTTGTTTTGCTGAACTAGACTGACATAGATATCCTTTTGGAACTTGTCAAGTTAATTGTTTCTCTTCTCTAGATTTGCACATCTCCTTGTCTTATTTAGGTCTGTGAAATGCAACATTTTGCTCCACTGCAGGAAATACTCTTAGAAAGGAACTATGAATAAAGCTTCTGAAGCTCAGTTTAGGCATCAAGATGGACTGCTGATTTAGCCTATGATTTCTTGCCACTCATCAGGTATTAATATGAGACTCACTGAGTATGAAACCCTTGATCTTTATTTCTGATAGAATTCTAAAGAAAGTACTGTTTTGAGAAACCTTAGCCACAGAACGGGCACAGCTTGTGAGGCACATGCTGCTATGCCAATGTATCACAACTCTGATGAAGTGAGATTTTCTCCCATGAAAACTCATAGGATAAATAAATTTGTTAGTCTTTAAGGCCATGCTTACATTGGGAATTTAGTTTTAATTAAGGAGGCTTAATCTGAACTAAATTTGTCCACGGCCACGCTGGCTTTCCTTAGTTCGAGCCAAGGAATTCCTTAGTTCGAACTTGTAAAACCTGCCTTTAGTTTGAACTAATGGTTAGTTCGAACTTAGTTCAAACTAATCCAATGAGCTATGTTAGTTCGAACTAATCGTTAATTTGAACTAAAGGCAGTTTGACCTTCTTCCTCCCCAGGTGCTTTCCTCTTTTTATGGATTGCATGGAGGCATGGCCCTTCTTGGGTGCCACGTTGCCATACCTCCTATGGTGCCCCCTGCCTAAGCTGAACTAGCAAGTCCTGTACATGGACATGCTAGTTTGAATTAGGTTTCTATTGTAGACAAGCTAATTCAAACTAAGTTAGTTTGAATTAAATCACAATTAGTTCAAATTAATTAATTCAAACTAACTTAGTTTGAACTAGCATTCTTAAGTGTAGACATAGCCAGTAAGTGCAACAGGTCTCCTTGTTTGTTCTGACCTGGAAGAACACCTTTGAGGTGACTGTCATCACCTAGTCACTTCTTGGCCTCAAACTGACAAGCAGCAGGTCAACAGCTATGGTTTGTTTTCACTGCCACTGGCAAATTCATTGCCATCAGTTTGAACTTCCTGATTAACAGATCAGGTCTGTGAAGACCTGCTTAGTTGATAAGGAAGTCGATCCCTGAACACCACCCCAGCAACTGTGATAGTGCTGACTCAAAGGGAGGCTCTGTATTTTAAGCAACTTATATATCTCTATTTGACTGCCACGGAATAGGGCAGGCAGTGCAGACCTACCTTATAATGTTTTTGCTGCAGAAACATCTCTGTGCTGGTAACTGGAGAAAGACACAAGATCTAGGGCCCTAATTAATGGTCAGGAGACTCGTGTCCTATTCTTGACTGCCACTGACCTATTGCATGACCTCTCGCAAAACAGGTGACCTTTCTGTGCCTGTTTCCCCACATGTAAAATGAAGATAATGATTCCTCCCTCCCTTTCTACACGTCTTTGTGACATAGAGATGAAAAGTGCTATAGAAAATCTCCATCTGAATCCACTCTGTCTGGAAAGAGCAACAGCAAACTTTAGTTTGAATGTAAGCTTCTGGAGAAGCATATTGGTCATCTTGTATTAATACTTTAACTACAGTTGGTCAGAACATTTTTGACTAAATACATTTTTGTCAGCTAAACATTTAAACAAAGCATAGTAATTTTGGCTACCTTTTGGACCGAAAAGGTTCCAAGGTCTAGGTCTGTTTGGTCTTATCTGAGCAGAGACGGACCAGAAATGGAAGCCTGACCATTTTGACCAGAAAATAGATGTTTCTACACACTTCCTGTCACAAAAAATGGTCAAAGGGTTTTTATTTGGCCCTAGTGTGGGACAAAAAAAAACAACTTCAAAACCTTTGAAGTTGTCATGCAAATGGAATTCTAACTCTGAAAGAATAAGGAAAATACACTTCTACATCTTCCTTTGGTTGCCTCCTCTCCCTTCCCCACACCTTGCACTGACAACCTAGACCTCTTTGGGGCAAGAATTAGATCTTCTTACTCGTCCCTATAGCAGCTAATCCACTATGGATCTTTACTGAAAATGAACATTTCCCAGGGAAAGATAGCCATACAGTTAGCTCATTGATTTTTTGGTATGTGGCGTGCACACCAATTTTTCCCAGTGCCTTCCCTGTTACAGCCTCCATGCCATCTGCTATGTATTGTGGAAGGCTGCTTAGTGTTGCATCTACTTTTGCAGTTCTTGGTTTGCTATATGAGTTCTTTTTTCACCCCACCACAGAAATAATTACTAGATACACTCTTAGTAACATATGGTCATTCAGGTTCTTAGCACTACTGTGTTTTGTTTCTCATCTTCAGACTCTAGTTGTCACAACAAATCCTCCCACCTCATCAGCCCCTCACCATCAGATGCATTTCCCCCACCTTAGCCACCAAAAGTCAGACTGTGACTGATTCTGGCATGGAGATGAGAGGCACAAAGAGCTTTTAGTACTTTAGTCTTTGGCTCCAACTATTGTCCCTTACTTCTCTGAATGCATAGTCTGAATCTTCTATGGGCCTTCCAAAGGTAATGGGAGCCAAACCCCCTCAAACTCAGCAAAGCAGGCCAGGTACTCTGAATGAGCATACCTCTGAAGTCTCTAGGGACAATGAGGGAAGGGTAAACACAATCTGGTCCCATGTGTCATCAAACCTGCACCAGTACTATGTCTTTAAAGTGGAGTCCTCTCAGTCTCACAGTTCCTAAAGCAGCCACAGAGTTCTAATTCTTCTGCTAGTGATCAAGCGATGCACCAAGGGAAAGTTTTACAAACTCAGGCAACTCAATCTTCTATGAGTTCGTCCAGTGGCTAGTTTTCTCAGGACCTTCCAAGCAGCTGACCCCAACTCCTGGTTAGGTTAGACAGCTCTTTTGATACTCGACTTTTATATTTATCTCAACAGTGTCTCATTCTCAAGGAAAAAAAAGTCAGAGCTAGAGTGGAAATTTATTAAAGAAGTCAGCGGAGAAGGAAGTAAGAGGACCCCCAAAGTACCTTGAACAAATTGGAGTTTTGTTTAGATGGGGGGGGAGGCTGCTGAGTGGCTTAAAACTCAATAGATTCTCAGGGGACCACACTGGAAGCAGTACAGGATGTTGTTAACACACACTAAGGATAACAGCCCCCTGTGAAGACACATGGAATTTGTGGAATAATTCAACCATACCCACTTGGAATACCACCCCATCGAGGAGACTTCATCTACCTGTCTCATCTGCAAGCTACTGAAGGAAGAGGAGGGGGAGACTCCATTGCATTCTCTCAAACCAAGGACCTCATGTCCAACAAGAGGACAGAAGTAATTCCCACTGAAATCAGCAGTAGTTATTTCTACCCTCAAAAAAAGAATCAGGCCCAAGACTTATAAGAAGGATGCTCACCCTCATGAATTACATGAGCCTTGGTATTTTGCATACAGCTCATTTTTAACAGTGGGTAACCAAACTTCCCTCCCTCGCCCTCCCCCCCCCCCTTTCATATTCTAACTACTTTCCTAGCTTAGTTTAGGCTTGGCTAAACTTTTTTTTTTTTTTTCTTGCAAGACTCAGCAAGTTTCTGTCTCATGGTCACACTATATCCTAAAAATGATCTTTTCAATAGTCAGAGTTGTTAGGGACTGGAATCTTTTTGCATTTCCATGGATCAGATGCAACATTCTTAGCGAGATGGACAATTCCTTTCCTTTCACGTTTTTAATTCTGCTCTCGTAGGAAGGGAACCGGGGTCTCCCATGTCTCAGGTTGGAGTGCTAACCACTGTGCTGAAAGTAAAAAGGTACGTTTCACTTTGTACTCTCACCAGATTTTGAATGGGACCCAATCTACTAGATACCCTCAGAACACATCTACAGGATAAGACCCCGGTGCCCACAGGTGAGTTAGATGAATGACTGCCTACATTTTCCTGGTGTGTGGATTGCTTTGGGCATATGTGGAAGACAGGCATCCAGACACCTAGAGCAAGGCAGTGAAACAGAAATTTTGGCCTGTAGGGAACTTTTAGCCTGAAAACTTAGGTGATGAGTGATTTTAGCTGCCTACGGATTTTGGGGGGAGTTTTCTGCATCACCACGGAACTGAAAACTAGGACTTAGGCACCAAAATACATTTATTTGTGGTGAGACCTTAGAGTTCCAAACTGAAATGAGCTAAAGCTTTTTATTACAGGGAGTTTCTACTGCAGGATTACACATATCACCTCTACTCACACTGCTTTGCTGGGAATCCTTACAGCAGCACAGGTAGGTCATCAGGGGTAATTGTGAGGAAATCGCTAACAGAATCAGGCTCTGTCCCAAGTGGCTTTGTCCCAAGCGGAAGTGAACAGTTGCCTCTCAAAGCAAGGGACACCCTGAACATATAATTTTTTCTTTACACAAGCATGGCTCCAGTGAGATCAGCCTCTTAATTTACAGTGAGCTGTAGCTATTCTGCATGACTCAGCAATTAACTCCTTAGGCAGAGCAGTAAACAATGGAAAGAAAATGCCCTTTCTGCTCTGAGGGATGGCTGGAGAGACCAATGTTGATTTAAAGAAAAGTGGATGAAAAAAACATTGGGTGTTTTCCTAAAGGGAATATGATACAGTGGGCAAGGGGCCCTAAGCTGAAACACTCAGTGCTTACCATTCCCCAAAATGCAGAGCAGATGTGTGGTGTCATCCGCTGGAACACTGCCTCATCTTGACAGAGGGATGGCATCATTTTTTGGTCAAGCCTGCCTGCTGATTGCTTAAAGCTGTGGGCACTCACCCAAGTCCTGCCTGCTCCCTGCCTAAGCCCTACTTCCCTCCCCCTCCAGCATGGGGCTGGAACAACAGCTCATTACACACACATTCCTCCAATTTGCGGAAGAAGTTGAGATGCCCAGGAGGAAAGGGTTTAAGAAAGAGACTGTTCCAGTCAAAATGGGACGTGTGGTCATCCTACCCAACTAATTACTGTATTATCCTATCAATCACAAAATATCAGTGCAGGGAAGGGAAAATAGCAAGGGGCGATGGGGAAGTCCCATTCATGCACATTCAGGGATCCCTTAACATAAAAACCAGGGAGCACAGCAAGCACCTCTAGTCTCTTCTGTACAGTTACATAAAAGGAGGGAATAAATCAGTTAATAAAACAGATTTGGCCGCTTTATCATATTTAGGTATTGTAATGTAGAGAATTCTTGAAAAATTGTTGATAGAATGCTAACCAGACTGTATGGATGTTTCTGCTTAAAATAAAATAAAATAAAATAAAATAAAATAAATAAAAGTGAAATGGTTAACAATGTTGACATTTTACCCTTACAGGTTAATAGCCCTTAGAGCTGAATAGGGTCCATTAGTAATCTCTAGGGCCCCTATCCTACAATATTTATGCACATGCTAAAATTGTCCATGTGTGACTATCCCATGGAGTTCAATGGGATTATTCCCATGTGTATTATTTATTTGCATCACATATATTTGCAGGTTTGCAGCCTTAAAGTTTCTGGTTTGGTCCACCTGTTTGCAGACTTGAGAAGTGAGCTCTGCAAGGAATGGAAGACATTATTAATAATTAGTAAATATGTAGTTTGCTGTCCCTCAGGAGTGTTATCTAAGTGATGCTTGTAATATTTTTGTAAAAGATCAGGTAGGAGAAATTCTTATTCACGGTGGTTTTTTTTACACAGCTCCAACTCTGCTGCATGAAAGCGGGGCAAATATGAAGACAAAAAGGTTGATATCCGCAAAACTACTTGGGCATTGCTTTGCCTAGCATACCAATGCCTAACCCATAGGGCTATTATAGCTAAACTGCAAAATATATATCTATAATAAAACCTGCAACAGTGAGTCACAGAGTGTGGGTGTCAATTCAGGCTTGCACAGCAGTGCAGATGTTCCCACTTGGGCTGTAGTTTGAGCTCTGAAACCCAGCAAGGGGGGTGGGTTTCAGAGACTGAGTGGGAACATCTGCACTGCTATTTTTAATGCTGTAGCACAAGCCAGAGTGTGCAGATCCATGCTGTGAAATTTGCTGCTGCAGGTTACGTTTTTTGCTGGTCCCCCTCCCCCCACCCATTACAGATGTACCCTAAGTAGCCTTGGGGCTAGATTTAGGGGCAAGCAACTCAGGTGGCCAGCTGGAGTGCTAGTGTTGAAGTGTGAGGGTCGTGCTGGGTTCAGGGTGCTATTTTTGTTGTTAGTGACAAAAGGAAAAATTTCTTGATGTTCATACATCTGTTATTCTTAAAATTAAAAGAAGTGTCTATAAGCGTAAATTTTTTTTTCCTATTATCTTCTTTTATTTGCTTATGTACACATGGATAAATACAGACTTACAGATCCTGGCATGCAAATTTATCATCTTATATGGCAGGCCTAAATCACGCATACAAATCATGCATTGACGTCACAAAATGGGCTGCAAATGGACTTTAAAATTAATGTATTGAAAAGTTTAACAAATGGAGCTGGGGAACGGTGCCTCACTTGAGGCGCCATTTGGTCTAGGCGCAGCCTGGGCTGGCCTGACACCTAGTGGAATTATTTTCAGCATTGTTGTGGCTGTTATTATATAATAATAATTAGAGAGACAAGGTGGGTGAGATAATATGTTACTGAACCAACTTCTGTTGGCGAAGAAGAATTCTCTGTAAATGTGAAAGCTTGTTTCTTTCACCAGTGCAAGTTGGTTCAATGAAAGATATTACCTCTCACTCATTCCTTGTCTACCCAGTGGAATCCTCCATACTAAGTTAGTCACCCAGGCCTCCCATAGATTGGAAGATTCCTAGCCCATATGTGACCATATAGTCTAATCTCTCATATAACACAGGCCAGGGAACTCCCCCACAATAACTCCTAGAGTGATCTTTTAGAAAAAACATCCAATCTTAATTGAAAAATTGTCAGTGATGGAGAATTCACCACGAGCTTGGTAAATTGTTTGAACTCTTAACTACCCTCACTCATAAACACTGACACCCTGGGCCAAATTAAGGCAGGGGCTATAGGGGCTGCAGCCCCTGGCCCCAGTTAAAGGGGGGTCCTATGGCCCCCCAAAAATCCAGCCCTGTTGGGCTGAGTTGTGAGCTCCTGCTTGCCTTCAGCCTCCCTTCCCAGTTCCCTATCCAACACCCCCCCTGCCCCCGGCCACTGGTTGGTACTCACTGGCCAGCCTGTGGGCAGGGCAGGAGTACTGTGACCTCTGGCCTGCCCCTCCACATCAGCACCAGCTTGTGCTGGCCTGCAGCCCTCTCCACAGCAGCATGTCCTGCACCCCCTCAATGAAACCCCCCAGCAGCACAGCTCTTGCGAGGCGTCCCCCATATCAGCACAGCCCCCCCAACCATCTCCAGAGTGCCAGCCCTGCCTGGAGCCCCTGACCCCACCTGAGCACAAAGCAGGAGGGGGAGCAAGGAGGGGGCTCACAAGTGTGAGCAGCCCCACCCACCGGCATTGATCCAGCCCTGATGACACCTTCTTTTCCAATAGGAACGTGTCCAGATTCAGCTTCTAACCATTGGCTCATCTTCTGCCTTTCGCTACTACATTGAAGAGCCCATGTTCCAAAGGGGTAGCTGTGTAGTTCAGAAAAACAAACGAGTCTGGTGGCACTTTTAAAAAGACTAACAAATTTATTTATCGCATGATCTTTTGTGGGAGAAAATTTTTCTCCCACAAAAGCTTATGCAAAATATAAATTTGTTAATCTTTAAAAGTGCCACCAGACTCCTTATTTGTTTTGAAGAGCCCATGATGATGGTGGTGGTGGCAGCAGTGGCTTGCATGGGGAGAGTTAGGTGCCTAAGAACCAGATCTTCAAAGCCAGCAAGTTGCATGAGGAGCTGTCTAACTAGCCAGGAGTAAACTGCCAAGCAGAAGGGGAAGGAGAGGAGAGGGGCTTAGGCACCTAAGTAGCTGGCCTAACGCACCTAGCTGGTGAAAGAGAGAAAGCCATCTTTTTCAACTCAGGATCTTCAGCGGTGAACTCTCTCCTGGAGTCTGACACTTAAGCCAAGTCAGCTGCTGAAGCAGCCAATACGTGAGCAGCTAAAACCTCTTCTCTATGTCCTGCTCATGCCCAATACCTCTCTCACACTTGCCCTATGTTTCCCTATGCCCCCAGCTGTCTTCATGTGGTGATGTGCTGCTCCTCCACCCCCCACCCCCCCATTGGTGGCCTGCCCCTGCTCCTTCTGCTGTGATGTCTGACAAGTGTCAGGTCTTAGAAGTGCACAAAGCATGCCCACAGGGCTGGGTCCTGCTGGTGACATAGGCTTTTCCCTGTCTAGGTTGGGAAACCCATTTCAGAGTCTCCAAGACTTTTACTGAGATAGGACTCAAAGATGCTCTGTAGGTGTGGGGCAGCATCAGTGCTAAGGTGGCCTTGCAAGTGCTGATTGGCAGAAACCGCTCCCTAGATAACATAAGCACCCATATGGTTAGGCTATCAGTGACACCTCTATGGTGAATTTATACACCTAGAGAGTCAGATAGGTGCTGAGGGTCTCAGCCAGTCTCTGTACCAAAGAGTTTAAAAGCTAGAGCCTCCTACTGGTTCCGCCCAGGTGCACCCACCTGTTATTTCCCAGAAGTCAATGGGGTACCATCAATAGCCAAAGGAGTCAGCTTGTGCAGAGTCAGTTACAGGATCAGCGCCAAAGACACAAAGGCAGAATGATAAAGTGTGTTGTCAGGGCCACAATATTTGTTAAGTAGGTTTTTTACTGGGTGGAATGGAAAAATGCTTAAAACCACCACTATTATTTATGGCAAGGAACAAAAAGAGAAAACTAGGGAGAAAGGACCTTAGAAATATTACAGCCCCTGGAATGAGGAAAGGACGCAGGCACAGTAAATTGGTTTTTGTTCCTTATTTATAATAATGCTATCTCATACATTATTAGTACCCTCTGTACAGTATATAACTAATATTGGTAGTTTTCTTTTAGCTTCCCTAACTTTATGCTGAATAGGGTGTATATATGAAGAATTAAAGGAAAATATATACTTTTCAGTGTGTTAGTTTGCATAAAACAAAAATAAATAATGCAAAAATAAAAATAAATAGAAAAAATAAATAAGATTTTTTTTTAACACCTTTAAGACAAATCCCTTCACTGTTTGATTCAGTCCCTTCTCAGGAGAATTCCAATTGCCATCAACATACCAATACAACTAATACTTAGATCTCATATAGTGCATTTCATCAGCAGACCTCAAAAGCACTTTACAAAGGAAGGGACTATTATCATCCCCATTTTACAAATGAGGACTCTGAAGTGAGTTGTCCAAGTTCACCCAGCAGGCCACTGACAGACTTAGGAATAAGATCAGGCCTTCTGCTGCCAGGCCAAGACTTTATCCACTAGGCCACACAGCCTCCCATATGCCCATGAGCAAGAACCTCAGGATCCAGGCTCTCGTTTTATATTTCAGGATACACATCTTTTTACAAGACTGTTATATCTATTATTTCTGCTATTGTTCACCACTTCCCATTTCTAAAAATGACTGTTATTGGTATCAACCACATCATGGGACTGAATGAGTGGATTCCTCCCTAAAAAGCCACTGGAAGCTAACAAGCAGCATCTATCACTCCTAACTCAAAGGCTTGAAAAAGATAAAGGACTCTTGAAGTGACATAAGGGTCATTTCTTTAAAATACATTTATGCAACTTCACTTGCAAGAGTCACCATTTTTGCTTTGTGTTTAAGACTAAGTACAAGTACTGGGGGGAGAGACAGGCTCTCGGCCTCTAATCCCGAGACTGCCATTTAATTGTGTTGGGTGACCTTGCACAAGTCATAGCTCTTCTGCCTCTGTCCCACCATTTCAAACATTGAAGATGCCATAAAAGAATTCAATATTATTATTAGACTTCTCAGTGCCACTGGCTTTTGGAGGATGGCAGGAAATTGGGGCCTATGCTATGTGTTGTCCATCATCATGAATGAGATGCAGGTCAGAAGCACAGAGTGACTGCCAGGCACAGCTGGGTAGAAGTGGCCTCAGACAACTGGGGGCCCTAGGCAAAGGCCCTTTATGGGGCCCCATATAGGCCCCCACTGCTGCCCTCATCAGGGCCCCAGGGACCCCTGCAACCCTAACCATGCCCCCCCACAGTACCAACTCCCACGAGAGGGGGAACAGCAGGCTGCAGACTGCCAGGGTCAGAAGCTGTGCCACCCATCTGCCGAGCCTATCTGCATCGGAGGTTGGGCAGCGCTTCTTGCCTACCCCCAGCCAGCTGTACCTCCCCAGGGAGTAGAGAGGGCTGGTGCAGAGCTGCAGCATGCAGGGGCAGGGGCCCTGAAGAGTCCCACTATGAAGAGTTCAGGCCACTTCACCTACGGCTACCCCAGTCCTGAAGAGACGCTGCCTCACCCCCAGGCCCTGGATCAGGCCTGTTCAGGCCTGGGGTGGCCGGGAGTGAAGCAGCCCAAACTCTTTGGAGCAGGCCGCTCCAGGGCCCTGACCCCACGCACCGCAGCCCTGTGCAAAGAGACCAGGTGGGCAGTGCAGTTTCTGGACCTGGTGGTCCACGGCCCCCTGCTCCCCCACTACCCAGCGAGAGCAAGGGTAGGTGAAGCAGGTGACCGCTACAGAGCCCCAGGCAATCACCTGCTTCACTTACCCCAAAAGCCGCCTCTGCAGCTGGGGACAGAGACTGTCAGCCCTGCATCCATCATTTGACTGTGCGTTCACGCACACTATAGGACAGGGATCTCAAACTCAAATCACCACGAGGGCCATATGAAGACTAGTACAGGGCCGCCGCATGAGGACTAGTACATTAGCTTGAGGGCTGCACTACTGAAACCTTTTCATGCAGCTATATGGCAAGTATCAGTAACGATAGCGTCATTGCAGGCTGCAGGAAATAGCTTTAGGGGTCGCATGTGGCCCACAGGCCATGTGTTTGAGACCCCTGCTATATAGGGCATATGGACAGCTAGTATGGTTTTGAGGTGCAAGCAGTACTGTGGCAGGGGGGAGGGGGTTCAGGCATACCCTCACTGCAGAACAAACAAGGAATCCTGTTTGTTTTACTGAACTAGACTAACACGGCTGCCCCTTTGGACCTGGCCACGCTGCAGAGGTGCTCTGGTGCATTCTGAAGGAACTCAGAAGGCCTGCCTTTCCCGCTTGGTGGTGTCTGCATCTGTAGACATGCTGCATGAAATGTGCATTGGTGTTGGCCTGGACAGCTATTACAGATGTTTATCTAGGGGGCTTCCACAGGGTCAGGCTTTTGCCCAAAGCCTGTAGAGGGGATAGGTAGGGGTACTAGATATCAAAGCCTGGAAAGGAGGACAGGGAAGTACAAAGAGGAGGACATTGGAGGCAGGGCTGGCTCAAGGGGTTGTGGTGCCCCAAGCCAAATTTTGATTTGCCGCCCCACCCCCATCTCATTCACGGAGGTTGAAAATGGTTCTCCAAACTGCATAAATCTCCAGCGTCTGCCTGCAGAGGGATGTAAAGTGCACTCTCCCTAAATGACTTAAGCTGCAGGTTGACTAACTGTGCCTGAGCTGCTAGGAGAGTTGAGCAGAGAGCCAGCCTGATCTTCAGGGGGGCTAGGCACCCCTAAGAACTGTCACCTGAAGCCATGTCTGTCTCTCGCCTTACAGTAGAGCCGGCCCTGATTGGAGGACACAGGGCTGGCGCTACGCAGTAAGCAGCCCCTGCATTGCAGGGGGGCGCCGGCATTTTGAGGGGTGTCAAAAGGGGACAGTGCCGTGGTGCTCCTCTGATGACGTCACTCATCTGCGCCAGCGTCTCTCTGCTGCGAGGGCGGGGGGGGGCACAATCCCCAGTGCTGGCCCTGGGAGGACACCTGGAGAAAATGTATCATTAATGTAATCTTCTTCTGTTTTTAGGGGGCCTGGAACACTTTCCCCTAAAAATAAGGTATTCTGTGGCGTTCCAGCATACTTTAACCCCTATAAGTAAAAATCCAGACGAAATCATGTATTTTTAAAATGCCTGCCGGGCAGAGGAAGTAAAGGTAAAAAGGAGGACATGTCCTCCTTTTGCCTGATATCTGGTAACCCTAGGGATGGGGAACTTGTGCGTGTTGTTGGGGAAGGGGTGCTGGAGTGA
The DNA here is from genome assembly GCA_007922195.1 of Podocnemis expansa. NCBI lineage: Eukaryota > Metazoa > Chordata > Testudines > Podocnemididae > Podocnemis > Podocnemis expansa. Next base: position 7,864,001 of record ML682060.1, on the reverse strand, counting down.
GCTAAGACCTGCTGATGTCTGCTAAAAGCTGGTCACTGGCAGCCTGAACAATAACTAGCACACATGTGCAGCTCGGTGGGAACATGGGATGGGTGTGGGAACATCCCTCCACCCCTCCCAGTACCCCTCTGAGCGGGTGTGAGATCAGAGAGCCACGTGGAAAATCACTGTCCTTGCCTTGAAAGCCTGGCTGGGTGCAGGAGGGTGTCTGGCTGCAGGGGTGCAGCAAAGGTGCCCCTGGAGCCGGGAGTGTGAGTGATCAAGGGGGAGGGGAGGCTCTGCCCAGCGAGCTGGCAGTGGGCAGAGAGACAAGCTAGCATCAGCAATGGGGAACCAATCATGTGGCACGTTTAAAGATGGGCAGGATGCATTTAACCTTCCCCTATTGGTCTGATGCTGCAGCTGTAACCAGGAGGGTAACCAGTTTCATTTTGCAGGTAGCAAGGCAGGTTGGTGTGTTCATCTGTCCCTTCCCATTCAACCCTTTCCGCCTCTCTGCAGAGTAGCAGCTTCCCTGCCATCCAGGAACAGGATTCTTCTCTCCCCACCTCGACAACAGGTAACAAGGACCAATTGCCCAGATGCCTGGGATGCATGCTGCTTTCCTTGGGGTGTGCTGCACACTGCAGAGACAGCTGGAAAGCCATGTATTCACTACAAAATCTGTTGATTGAGGTACTGAGAAAGGTTTTCTCTCACAAAAGCTCCTGCAGTAAGTAAATGTGTTAGTCTTTAAGTGCCACAGGACTCCTTGCTTGTTTTGCTGAACTAGACTAACCTACCCCTTTGGAACTTGAGAACATTTGGTAACCCTCCAGGTATTGAATATTCATTTTTAATTGAAAGATTATGTAATGAAACCCCCAGGAATGTGTGTAATCAAAATTGACAAGTCTAACCAAGACACCTATCTTGTTGTAAATGTACTTTTTTTTTTCAGTGAAGGCAAAGCCTTTATGCCACTATAATAGCTTGTGTTGGCATGTTTAACTTTACATAGACACTAAATCAGCCCATCACCAGAATGCTTGCAAAGGTTCTGCAAACCTAGAAGGAATTTGCAGATGGCCCCCAGGAGGACAGTTTGAAAAGCTGAAAGACTCCGGGTTATGGTAAACAGATGTGTGTTGGACTTGGGCTAAATGGCAAATCTCATACACATGCATGCCTGCCTTGTTCCCCCCCCCCCGCGCCGCCCCTGTGGCATTTAATGTGGAAGAGAGCAGAGGTCAGAGTCCCCTTCTGCTTTCATTGAGAGTAATTTAAAATGTTTCTTCCAAGCTATGAGGACAGTGGTAGTGCATGCAAATTAGGACTCTCTGGGGCAGTCTGTGATTTTGACTCAAGTTGAAAAAGTGCCTTACTGAAATCTATGGGATATGGTACCTATGGTGTAAGGCTACTCACAGTGGAAGATATCCTTCACAGTAATGTGGCACAATTTAGCTTAAGAGTTTAATGACAGGCAAACACAAAGGGGTATTTGGTGAAGCTCTTACCACACCTTGGTGAGCAGTTACAGCTTCAGGAACTTGGGTGAGCAAATACTTACTTACAGGTCTGAGTAACAGATCATACTCTCATCCAGGGAGCCAGTGCTTTAGTTACAAGGTGCATTTGCGCTGATACTTTAGGCTGAAATGCAGGTTTCAGTGTTTGCCTATGGTAATCCCAACTCATGGAGTACTTAATATGAATCTTGTTACAACATATGTTGAAGCATAGGATTTGATTTTAGATAGAGATTTCAAGGTGTTTTTTGAGAAGCTACTAGAAGAATTAGCACTCTCCAAATCAGTAAATTTGGTTGTTGCCATTGATGAAAGCAGCTGTAAATCCAGTGTAATCAGGCAGTTAAGGTGGGTTTACAGGTGTAGCTGGAACAATGTAAAGCAGTCAGAACAGACCAATGATTCCAGTCCAATATGGATGGTGGGGAGGGGGAGGAGATAGATAGATATTGCTTGTGTGGGCTGCTTCACCACTAGTGACTATAAAGCAGCCATCTCAAACTTAACAGGAATAAAACCTTCATATTACAGTGCATCACCTCATGTTTCCAGTAGTTATAGTACATTCTACATGCACACAACACTTCTGGTATCTTATTCTTTTGCTACCTGTCTCTTTCTGTTTCAGACATGATGTGCACTTTCAGCAAGGTGGCATCAAAAGGGAAAGTGTTTCCTCTTCCCTCTTTCTCCAATGAGCTCTCGCTCTCTCTCGCTCTCTCTCTCTTTTCCCAGGCAACATTGGAGTTTTCCAGAGAGGAAAACTATTAACGGCTCTGTGAAAAATGGCAGGTAAGAAGAGTTCATTTTCCTTTAGTAGTGGCAGAATGTTGTTAATTTTTGAGTTGGTTCTGATCCCAATATGCATGTCCTTGCTCCATTAGTACTTAGATGGGGCCTAAACTCCCATTGGACTTGGCCACCTTTATAAATTTTACTCCAACCTACCTACGGTGCTGAGTGCCTTTCCCTCCAGGGGAACTGAGGCTATTCAGCATCTTGCAAACTACTCAGTCAGTAGGGGTTGCAAGAACAGCTCTTAAGCAGTGAATGGGCAATTGCCCCTTCTTTGTATTCAAGAGCAAATTACTAAGATTGCATTTGTAGTTTGTTTTAAAAGGGTTTCTATTTTATTAATCACTCATGTGACCACAGTGCTTGATTATTGTAATTCCATTTTGGTGGAGCTGCTTTGTAACTTTTATATAGTGCTGGAATCAGTAATGCACTTGGTTCATAGCTAAACAGCTGCTCTTTACAATAGTCTTTATACTGACTGACAAAGAAGCAAAGTGTTTTTTCATGCCACTAACTGAGATCCCCTGCCTATATTTGGAACAGCCAACTTGGTCATTTGCCTGATAGAGACTTGGTGTATTCATCCCTTGCTTCCATCATGGAAGTTCAGTTCATCAGCTAATCAAGTCTTTTTTTGTGTTGGCCATTTAGAGATGCAGATTTGCTTCACCTTAGGTTTAAGCAATATTTGAAAATGTCTCTCATTGGCATTTTTATATACAAGCCACTGTCATCCTTCTATGTGCGAACATTAGCTCCCCCCACCTTGTGCACAGTGAATCAAAAATATTATTCTATGAATTCATTAAAAAAAATTAGTGGATAACTATCTGTTTAATTCCTTTAGTAAACTGCCAGGAGAAAGTGGAGCTATGTATAAAATGATGTAGAATATTTTAATTTGTAACTTTAGGCCCTAATGTTTATTAAATACAAAACACAGCCTTTTGTTTCTTCTTGCACGCTCAGTCCACTGAGTTTTAGTTAGGGAAACTCACTTCAACACAGACGAACTCAACGGGCCAAATTCACCATTGCCCAGTACTTATGTACTCACTCCTACCAATGCTAAGTAGGTATAAAGTGCATGATGATTGAGTGGTATTTTATTCTTTGCAGTAGTCTGAGTAAACAAGATCCTGAATAATGGAGAATGAGGCCTTGTCCCTACATATGATTTCAGATGTATCCATCACCATGGTTTTAAACTGGGGGTTTTCTTTTTTTCTGCACTCCAGGGAGAAAAGTACTAATAATTTATGCGCATCAAGAACCCAAATCTCTAAATGGATCCTTAAAGAATATTGCAGTCGAAGAATTGAGCAAACAGGGCTGCAGCGTCACAGTATCTGATCTATACGCAATGCAGTTTGAGCCAAGAGCAACAAGAAATGACATCATTGGTGAGATTAGCTGAAGTGCAATTTTAAAATGTTTGTTTCTTTGGTATCGTAACCTGAGGCTGTCTTACCAAATTGACAAACCAGAGCCTCAGTGTTTGATAGAAGGATGAGGTGCTGTCTGGAGGGGAAAAAATGGGGAGACTGCTGGTGTAAATCAATAGTTAATAGGCAAGACTGCTTCTTCCTTATATGTGTTTGGTAAAGCAGTGGTTTTCAACCATTTTTTTCATTTGTGGATGCCGAAAAAATTTCCAGTGACATTTTGGACCCCTGTGGCAATTCAGCTTGTGATTTGCAGTTCCCTGCTATAGATCTCTTAGACTGAAAACTGAGCAGAATTCAACCATAAATTCCAGAAGGGTAGTTATGTTAGTCTATTCAGCAAAACAGACAAGGAGCCCTGTGGCACTTTTGGAGACTAACAGCTGTAAACGTTGCACATGCTTGGCCCCGCATTTGATGCAGCATGAGAAAGGGTGCTAAACTGTGGGCTGTTATGCTAATGACAACATTTCCAAGTGATTACCTATAGATGGGGATTTTCACATACTTTTGACTAATTCCAGAAAAGGCTTTTCTGATCTGAAACTTTAATATCATAGTCACCTTCTGCAGACCTCAAACACTGTCTGCAGTCTCCAGGGGTCTCTGGACCCTAGGTTGAAAACCACTATACAAGAGAATATCACTTTAGGAATCCATCCTACATCCTTGCATTTGACAGTTTTGACCACTGACTATAACAGTAGCAGGATTGGGCCCTTACTAACAAGAATAAAGGTTTTAAAATAACCGTTGGGCCCAAATGTTTGTGCATTGTAAAAGTGTTTGTCTTATTAAAGAGGCATGATTACAGACCATCTTATCTCAAGGATGAGTGTGGTTACTGCTGTTTTCTGCAAATAATTCCCAACTGTTCAAGTGTGTGTTTAGTCTTTGTGTCATCTCAGTATGACTCATCTTGATGGAATATGGTAATGGTGCGGTCCATTTATTAGGCTAGTAAAAACTTGAGGGAAGAACTGCCTGGAGGTATATTAAACTTAAAAATTTATTTCCTGCTGTTTTTCATAATTAAGAGAGCCAGTTGCCAAGAGCTAGGTTTTTAGTTCAGTTGCTATGCTAATTTAGGAAAGGAAAGCACGCAAAGCCGTAACTCCATTTAGCAGTGTTGGAAGTGCCTGTTAAAGCAAAATTCAGAACTGAAAGAGAGTTGATGTTGCAATAGCACTGGCAGAAGTGGGTAAGGTGGGTTGCAGAATGTCTGATTCAAATCAGTGTTACAGGACAGGTCTTGAAAAGTGCTAATCCCCTCTGGTCACATTGGGTGCATCTACATTGCTTAGCATTTTTTAAAACTTTTTTTTTTCCCAAAAAAAATTATTTCAAAATAATTACCTTGAAATAACTTTTTTCAAAAATGTTATTTAGGGAGAACGGTCTGGGGACTGCTCCTTGTCCCGAAATACTGTGGCTTTTTTTTTCTGAAAGTGAAAGTCTACACTGGACTTTCTTTCAAAAAAAAGGCAATGGATAAGACAGGGAGGCTTTTTCAAAAAACGCCTTTGCCACGCATCCAGCAATGGCTTTTTTCGAAAAAGCTATTGTTAAAAGAAAAGGCTTTTATTTCAAAAAAGCTGTTTGGGTTTAGCTTTTTTGAAAAAGCACAGCAGTATCTCGAAATACCAGCGTGCTTTTTTGGCAGTGCTAAACCTCATTACATGGGGGGGGGGAAGCTGTGGGGTTTTTTTGCTTTGAAATAACTTTTTCAAAAAAAGCCATTGCTGGATGTGGCAAAGGCTTTTTTTGAGAGAGCCTCCTTGTCTTATCCATTTCCTTTCTTTGTTTTTCAGAAGAGATTCTGGTGTAGACTTCCACTTTCAGAAAAAGAAAAAGCAGTGGTATTTCGGGACAACAAGCCAGTCCCCAGACCATTCTCCTGAAATAGCATTTTTGAAAAAAGTTATTTCAAGGTAATTATTTTGAATATATTTCAAAATAATTTTTTCAAAAATGCTAAGCAATCTAGACATAGCCATTGACTTCAGTGAGAAAGTGCAGCTTCTTAGGAGATGCCAAGGGATCAGGCTCTCACTTTGATGGCTTGATTTTTGTTTAAATTAAAGCCTTTTTACACCACTCTGACAGCACAAAGGAAAGCAAGGGTGTAAAGGAGCCTTAACATAACCCTAGTGTACACTTGCTGCACTTTTTGGTGACAATCAATAGGAGATATGCAAGGTACGTAAAATACTTTACGAATTTCCCAATGACTCACTAATCTGTTCCGACGCACTAGGGTAAGCTGACCGGAAATTACTTCTAATCAGCTTAAAGCAACTCTAATTCTGTGGTTGTAGTTGCTACAGCGATTTCCGGAGCAGTTGAGCACGTTTATACTGACCACTCAGTCACACCCGGAAGATTGTGCTGATGGAGGTGATTTTGCCACTGTCTGTATAGACTTATCCATAAATGAGTACTTGTAGTTTAGCGGAGAGGAGCGTCGCTGCCCCGGGGAAGGACTCAGGGCACCGGCACAGGCGCTGCGCCCGCCCCCCCGACCACCGGCCATGCCTCCGGCCAGGGACAGGGCAGGGAGCCATGGCCACAGGGCCACCCAGCCTTGGAAGGGGCCGGAAGCAGCAGCAGCAGCAGCCACTGCCGTGGGTAGCCAGGCCCCAGATCTCCGGCTGGAGACCGGTAGAAGCAGGGGCCCCACCAGGACCTGGGGCACTGGTGCCAGGATTTGGGGTACGGGCCCCATGTTCCAGGCACCAGCGACGCCCCTGTTTGCGGATATTAGATTCACTGACACTTTTTTAAAATGAGCAGTTCATCTGTGATTCCTAACGACTGGATGTGGCTTGTGACATATGAATAGGATGAAATATCCCAATTTAGGACAGTAGGTTGCAATTTGTATTTTGTTCTCTTACTTGGATTTATTGGGATAAACAATGTTTATATGCTTCTTCTACAGGTTGCCTGCACAACTCGGAACAGTTTAATTATGGAGTGGAATCATGGGAGGCTTACAAGAATAAACGGTTGGCCAGTGATTTGACTGAGGAGCAGAGCAAGGTTCAGGAAGCTGAGCTAGTGATTTTTCAGGTCATGATTTTTCTCACTAAACAACCTTATAGTCTTAATCTACAGAGATAACAAATGCAGGAATAAGTTTTACAAAAAGCCAGGAAGTTGTAGGTGTGTACATTTCTAATGAAATCTAGGCCAAATAATATGCTACAGCTCCATAAATTAAAACAAACAATTCTTCAGGAATGCAAGATTTAATAGTTCAATACCTGTATTCATGCTTTTGTGGTACACTGATAGACCTTATTTACTGTGCTTGATCTGTGACTAGCTTCACTGATTAAGGTGATAAGATTCTCTTTGCACAGAAACAAAGCCAAAGGAAATGGTGGCCTCTACCTGTTAATAGTTGTAGCTAACAGGATCCTTTTGTTTTTTCAGTTTCCCTTGTATTGGTTCAGCATGCCTGCAATCATGAAGGGCTGGATAGACAGAGTCTTGGTCCAAGGATTTGCATACAGTTTTCCACAGTGTTATGATGATGGCTTACTCAAGGTATAGTCCCTTGTACATAAACAGTATTTTTGTGTAATTTTTATGTGTCTATGCTGCAATTTTTTATTTTTAAAAAGAAGTGGCTAAATGAGGTTTAACATATTTAGGCTTTTTTAGTGGCACTGAATGATCATTCAAAATCACTCTGAAAAACTTACCGTATATCATTGCGTATAAGCCAAGAATTTTGTGCCTGAAAATTGGCTTCAAAACAGGCTCTCGGCTTATATTTGGGAGAATATGGTAGACAGCCCCAGCCAGCAGTTTCCCTGACCATGCGGCAGGCCAGAGCCCCAGTGTTCCAGGGTGGCCATCTTGGGCAGTCAGCGGGGGCTGGGGCTGGAGTAAGGAAGGGACCCCGGTGTCTGGAGCGGCCAAGTAAGGGGGCCCTGGGGGGGTGGGGGGTCTGGACATTGATTCAGGGAGGCCAGGGAAGCAGCAGCAGGGACTGGAGGTTGGGGAGGGGGTTGGGAAGTTGGGGAAAGTGATGGGACGGCCAGGAGGGTTGGGGGGGGAGGGTTCAGATTGAGGGGGGATTTGATAGCAACCTTCAGCTACTTGAAGGGATGCTCTAAGGAAGATGGAGCTCGACTGTTCTTGGTAATAACAGAGAACAGAACGAGGAGCAATGGTCTCAAGTTGCTGTTAGGGAGGTTGAGGCTGGATATTAGAAAAAACTTTTTTACCAGGAGAGTGGTGAAGCCTTGGAATGAGCTGCCGAGGGAGGTGGTGGAGTCTCCATCTTTGGAGGTGTTTAAGGCCCGGCTGGACAAAACCCTGACTGGGATGGTTTAGTGGGAGTGGCCCTGCCTCTGGCAGGGGGTTGGACTAGATGACCTATGAGGTCCCTTCCAACCCTATGATTCTATGAGAGGGAATGGAAGTGTGATGAGGACCACCCACTGCCGTGGTGCTAACTTTGCCATCACAGTTTCAGGACTGACCAGCAGCCAGTGGCCTTACCCCCTGGCTACTGAGTGGCCCTGCAGCTGTGGCAGTATAGGTCACATAGCTGCCAGGTACTGTGATGGGTGGTCCTCACGTGGAAGTGAGCGGCTGGGCCCACCCCTGGCTACACCCATGCTATGGGAACAATTCCCAGAGTGGTAGGCATATTAGTATCTTTCAGCAAAACATAAGGAGTCCTGTGTGGCACCTAAGGACTAACATGTTTATTAAGGCATAAGCTTTTGTGGGCATCACTCACTTCCTCAGATGCATGAAATGAAAACTCCAGTATGTTAAGTATATATACATGTGCAAAGAAGGATAAGTTAAAGTTAATTCAAACAGTGTACATGTGGCACATTAACAACTGATGAGAAGGTGAGATTGTTTAAAGGAAAATTACCTTTTGTGTTGAGCTAGCTGCTCCCGGTCCCTGTTCAGGCCAAGTTTGATAGTGTCAAGCAATGTTCCCTCTAAGCCCATGATGCAGCTGAGCAAGTTCTGGATGCAGCTGAGCAAGTTCCCTGCTGGTTCCCCAACTCCCATTGGGCCCCTTCCCCACTGCCTTCCAGCACCTCCAGTGCATCCAACAACTTGTTCAGCTGCATCATCAGCTTTGAGGGAACATGACTGTGTAAATAAACAAAAAGCAAGAAAATAGAACTAGATTAGAAATATCTTTCTCTTCTACTCCCCAAATTCACTGGAAGCCTGAGAGGCAGATTTAGTGTTTCGGTTCTTGTCACACTAGTCAGGGGTCTCAGACACTCAGCCCCTAAAGCTATTTCCTGTGGCGTGCACTGACACCATTGTTAATAGTATTTGCAATATTGGTGTATGAAAAGGTTTCAGTGGTGCAGCCCTCAGGCCAGTATACTAGTCCTCATGCATCCTTGATTAAACATACTTCTTAAATAAGAATTCATCCTGATCCTAAGATTTAACCCTTCTTGAAAGTGTAGAGCCTTTTATCAACAGACAACTTATTGATATCCCTGTCTTTACCATACATAGTTGTTAATTTTCCTGCCCATATGACCAGTTTAGCAGAGGTTGGAAATTCAAGCTGCCATTTACTGGAGCAAGTACTTTCCTTTCTTTTTCTGACAAAGCCCATAACAGAATATGCAAAAAGGAGGGTTACAATTATACAGTGTTGTGAATAGCAAGGGAAAAATAGACTGAAAGAACAGAATTTCTGGATATGTTTTTCTGCTCTGTTGCTGCTACTTTATTGCAATGGATTCTGCTTACAACCCTATATAGAGAACATTGTTGCACTGTTGTGAAGTTATATTGAGCCAGAATGTTTACACATAACACTGAAATGAAGATGCATACACATGAACTTAAGAGTGATATACGTTCTGTGTATTCACATTATGGTGCTCATCTATTTCAGGAATGAAGAAGTTTAAAAAACTGTTAGATGAAACACAACATCCTTTCAAGATCCAAAGGGGTGGCTGTGTTAGTCTAGTTCAGTAAAACAAAGAAGGATCCTGTGGCACTTAAAGACTAACCACTATATTTATTGCATGAGCTTTTGTGGGAGAAAATCCAGTTCATCCGATGCTTTGAAGATGAAGGAACTTAGAATGTAAGTCTCATAAATTGGGATTTTCCTCCCACAAAAGCTCATGCAATAAACATAATGTTAGTCTCTAAGTGCCACAGGACTCCTTGTTCATTATACAACATACTGGATACAAGCTGAGTTGCTATGCTGACATTGCTTAGTGCTTGCATCAGTGGCCCTATGTGTATGTGTGGGTCTTTCTGTCTGTCTGGGGGTGCCTCTGTGTGTGTGTCTGTCTGTCTG
>ML682060.1:7825407-7853915 GCA_007922195.1 Podocnemis expansa | reverse complement strand
TGGGGGTAGCTCTGTGTGTCTGTCTGGGGGTAGCTGTGTGTGTGTGTGTCTGTCTGTCTGATTGGGAGTGTGTCTGTCTGTTGGTAGCTCTGTGTGCGTGTGTGTGTGTCTGTCTCTCTCTCTCTCTGGGGGTAGCTCTGTGTCTGTCTGGGGGTAGCTCTGTGTGTGTGTGTGTGTGTGTGTGTTGCTGGCTGCCTGCGGGTGGCTGTGTGTGTTTGTCTGTTTGGGGGGGGGGGTGCGTGTGTGTCTGGGGGTGATTATTGGGTGGCCAACCCCTGTGGGGGGGCACCTGTGCTGGAGGGCTCCGGGGCCTGCAAACTACACTCTAACCACTGCAGCAGGGGTGGTTTATGGCAACTCCTGGCCAAGAGCCTTCCCTGCCCATGCGCCGGTTTCTCCAGCCGACCCGCGGTCGGGCTCCTTCCCCACCTGCTTCCCTGAGTCCTGGGCGCCTTCCCAGCCGACCCCACCACCACACTTCCCCCAGTCCTCACTCTGACCCTGCTAAAATCCCCCCTTCCTGCTTGCCTGGCCACCAGAGCTGCTCCCTGGCCACAGGCTGCTGCTGCCCCGACCATCATCAAGGTGGGAAATTTCAAACTGACGCAGCCCCCTGCCAGCCGGAAGACTGCATCTTCTGGCTCGCTAAGGTCTGTGGCTGCTGGCTGTGCACCGGAGAGCAATTGTTGCTGCACGCACACGCACGCAGCTTACAGGGAACATTGGTGTCAAGTTTGTATATGGATTCCAACTTTGCAGTTTCATGCTGAAGTCTGTTTTTGAAGTTCTTTTGCTCAAGTATGGTAACAATTACTGAGTGTCTAGGATATCTCTATCAGACTGGGTCTGAAGAGGGACTGGCAGTGACTAGCTCACTACAAAAGGTAATTTTCCTCTTTTAAATATTCTCACTTTTATCATCTACACTGTTTGAATTGACCTTGTTAACTCACTGGTCGTTGCATGTGTGCACACACCCCAACCTAATGTAGTTTTCATTTCATGCATTTGAAGAAGTGGGTTACGTCCACGAAAGCTTATGCCTTAAATTTGTTAGTCTTTAATTGCCACACAGGACTCCCTATCTGTTTGGGGAACAGCATGATAGACAAGCAAGAAACACAGGCTGAGCAAAGGATTTTAAGCATAATCACTTTGCTCTTAAAGTATTAAGAGTTACTGATCTTTGAAAATAACAGAAGTCCTGAGACACAACCTCTCCCTATCTGATCTAATGCCTTCTGAAAGTCCAAAGTACATCCACTGTTCAGACTGGGCAGAGTTATTCATGCCATCTGCTCTGCAGCCAATCCTCCTTTCATTTAGTGAGGGTCATCTGCCCCCCTCTGCACGAGTCAGTATCGCGCTCTAAAGCAGACTGTCTCCCAGTGATATGCATCACTAGGAATCCAAGCCCTCCTCCAGTCATTCTTTTCCTATCTGCGTGGAGACCTCTTTGTTCCATAGGAGTAGACCAATAATGGAATGAAAAGCTGATAACTTTAGATTATAGTCTTGATGGTCCTTTGAGGAGAGTTCAGTTTTTCTTCCCAGGTAGAATAGCTGTCCAGAATGCAGTACAGTAGGCTTCCCTTAGATAAGCTGAGATTTGTGTTCAACACCTAATACAAAACAAAAGTTCATAATTTGCAGGCACACCCAATTTTGTCAGTGTCATAACTTGTGACAACTTAAGCTGATCCATATACTAAAATTCTTCATATTCTGCCACCTTACTGTGGCATGAAGAACAAAATCTATAACCAATGATAGTGGTGTGTTGAATCCATAGCTTTCTGTGCCATAGTCACTGATGGAGGTTGGAGTCCAGCCATAAAGTCATTAGGAATCTTACAAATGGAGTGCTCGGTCTTTGTGGCTTGTGTATTTGGATTTTCGTAACACCCTCTCCCACTCATCCACTGTTGCCCATTTCTTCTCTGTACCCTATATTCAGGCAAGATTAGCATGCCAATTCATAAATTTTGAGTTGGCCTTGGCAGTGTAAATAGCTGAGCTAGTCATTCGCTGAATATTTGACATGGACTGCGTATGTCCAGTAGCTAACAATTATAGATGGGGAGATAATTTAACTAAGTAAAATCTTAGTGTGTTTAAAAATGATTGATTAGTAATTTATTATTAAATTTCAGAAACAGCCCAGTGACACAAATGCGGGCAAGTCCCACCTTTTAAAAGTTATCATTTTGGCCTGTTTGCGAACTTGGGGCAATGAGACTGCTGCATTGGTTGTATTCAGTTCACATTTGGATGTGTCTCTCAGCAGCCATAAGAGTTAGATGCTGGAGCACAAATCTGTGTCAGATCTCATGTTTGTGGAATTTGAAGAAACAGAGGGGTTATAAAATATTTAATGCTAGGAATATATAAAGCAATAGGTCCCAGTCTATGGACCACTGGTGGTCCGTGAGGATATTGCAGGTGGTCCATGGGAGGGTGTGGGGAGATGATGGTGGTAATAGTAATAATATAATCTCCTGTACCTCTTATATATCATATTTGATGTTATATTATTTGCAATGTAACTTGCTTCATAAACATCCTTGTATAATATAACATTCTCTGAATTTAAATAGTGGTCCTTTTATGTGATATCCTTTTATGTGAACTGACACTCTTTGCACATTTGGTGGTTAGAATGTGGTCTGCAAAAGCTTTTGTTGACAATGTAGTGGTCCATGTAAAAAGGAAAAAGTAGCAACTGCTGATCTAAGAACAGAACAAAATGCTAAGCTAAGTTACTTCCAGGTAACTGGAAAGCTTTAAAGGGAGACTACTATGTATATAGGATGCAGTTTCCATAAGGGAGAAAGGGAGAACACAAATGCACTTAGTGCTCAATTCTTTCCATAGACTCAAAAGCGCTTTACAAGGAAGAACGAGTATCTGCCCTATTTTACAAATGGCAAAAACTATGACCCAAATAACTTCCATTTTTATGCATCTTTTCCCACAGAGCCATCTTCATACACTTTACTACTCCATATATTGGCATGTTGTATACCAAGAGGCAGTGAGTGGCACTATAGGGAAAAGCCAGAAGGATGACAACACAACAGGGGGTCAGAACCGTCATCTGTGTCTGTGCTGCCAAGTTCATCTAGTGTTTCTGAAGTGTCCTTTTTTTAGCTAAAGGGTACCTCATTCTTCCGCAAATGTGCCCGAATCATCTAATTTTTTTTTTCTTCCCAGAATAAACTTGCCCTACTTTCATTTACTACTGGAGGAGATGAAGAAGTGTTTTCAAAAGGAGGGGTCAATGGTGACATTCGCTATCTCCTCTGGCCTATGCAGGTACAATATATGAATATTTGTTCATTCAGGAAGTGCCTTCATAGTATTGTCAACTCCATGCATTCAGAAGTCATGAGACAAATCATGATTGCTTGGGGGGAGAAAAAATCCATCAGATTTCGAAAGAGAAATGGCAAGTCTTTTATTTGCCGCCTTTGAGATTGTATGGTTTGTGTTTTCCAGTTTCTCTATTGCTATAAGGGCAAAAGAAAAAAAAAAGATTTTCATGTAATAACGACTCAAATAGCTAGACGTTTTTAAAAAAAAAAATACACACATGCACCAACCATCTTGGCATTCATGATAAAAATTGTGGGCTAGCAATATTGCTTTGCCTGGTGCTGCAACTCTAACTAGGAAATTAATTACTAGCTTGTTGGGAACACTTTAACAAATCATCATTGGCTGGCATTGTGTGTTGACATCCACCTGCTGCTGGAAATTAGTTCAATCACTTGGCTTAAATCTTCCATAAACACTGCCACTTTTTACCAGTCTCTTCTACAGTTCATGGCTAAGCAGTCTCACTGACGTTATTAGGCTGCACCATTTAAAAGCCCAGCTAATGGAAGGGGCTGGTCATAGAAGTATCCAGAAGTTCAGAAACAGGTGGAGGGATGTTAGTGAATTTAACTGAATCAGAGGACATGAAAATCTCAATCAGAATTGCGTGACTAAGCTAGTTTCAGAAGGGCCTGAAACAAATGTGGAAGTTCAGGGAGGAGGAAGCTTGAATTTTTTCCAAGAACAATCTAAAGAGAGTCACACTTGGAAGTGCATGAGAGTTGAAGGGGAAAAATGTATAGTTTTTCAGAACTACTCTACAGTTCATGGAACACTGGTGCATGCTAATAGACCTCGGAGGCACATGACATTGGCCATATTTCAGCAGATTACACATCATAGGCTAACCGTTAACATTTGCCCACAAACATGGTTGCAATGGTACATGCTCACATTCTTTTGCCTTTCCAAACAGATAGTTTAGCTTTAGCACAATGGTGGTGTATCTTATAAGCCTCATGTAGAGTAGGAGAAATGTTTTGAAACTGAATTCTTAACTGTAGCAAAAACCTAGTTGAACCATCTTCTGACATGTCAATCTTTTGTCTTGTCCAGCATGGCATAATGCACTTCTGTGGGTTCAAAGTCCTTGCTCCTCAGATCTGCTTTGCTCCAGAGTATGTGTCACAGGAGAAAAGAAAAGAGATGCTGACCTCCTGGGCACAGCGACTGAAGACCATCTGGGAGGAAAAGCCTATAAACTGCACTCCTGAGTGGTATTTTAAATAACACTTAAGCTCAGCACTACAGGAATATTGAAAGAAAAAGAGACAGGAATCGTCTTTTGCACCTTTTGTCTCTTTCCATTGTGCTGTACCTTACCATGTATGGCGACAAGTCACAATGCAGGATATCAGTATCATAACTTGCTGAATTGTATTACACCAGAGACAGAGAGATGTCAATAGCTCAGTTAGCAATATGGCATCTATTTTCTTATCTCCTTAGGTGTACAATCTAATGATGGGTAGTACAGCAACTTACTCTGTGTGCAACATTGTCCCCTAACTAGTAAATGTTAATTCCTAGTCTATAACCAAGATTTGTTTTTTAGAGTAGTGCCTGTTTATACAAAGTAAGTATAAAATTGCAGATAATAGCTATTGCCCTCAAATGCGGATGACCTACAGAACACTGAAAGATATTGCCAAATTTACTGTTTTTGTGCACCAGCTGGTGTTTGTACACTTGACCTAGAAATATCCTATGATAAATAAACACTTGTTACAGGCAGCTAGTCAACTCTGTACTTAAGCAACCTTTGCTTGCATTTGAATTGTGTAGTGTTAGTATATATGATGTGCAGGTTGCATGAAAATATATTGGATGCTTGCAAAAGGCAGCCTCTAACTAGCCTTAAACATCAATACCAACAGACATCTGTGAGTTGTTCCTAGTTTCCTTCAATTCTTAACATTATTTACAACTTAACTGTATTAAAACAGCTTTAAGACTGCTTCAGTAAGGGAAAAAAATTCAAAGTGAAGTACGAATATACAGCACTGGTGCCTTCACCATTGCATTGTCTTGTGTGTACCCAAGGAAAGACGAGTGCTATTTTTGCCTCCTTTGCAGCACTAGCGCAAATTTTAATGGATGCATTTTTCTGAGTTCAAGGACTTGTCCCTACTTATGTTGCCACCAACCACCCCAATATGAGCAGAGGGAAATCAGGAGCAATTGCTTTGCCTTTTCATACTGACCAGAAGAGCTATCTAGCCCTGGAGTTGAGTGCCTAATACACCTCCCCCTTAACTACTGTAGCAGGAAATGTCATTCCCTGGGGTAGCTGGAGGGTGTACTGCACTATGGATTGGTGAAGTGCAGTGCCTCCTACACCTGCCAGGGGCCACCGTCCAAGTGTGGGTCAATGCCTAATAGTGCGGATTGGCTCTTAATGTTGGAGAATTTTGCCGCGGACTTTGGTGGGATAATTTGGCTTTGGGAAGCCAGAAAGAGTATGGCTTTACCTCACCTGACTTGGGCTGGAGGGAAATGCCCTCATCATTCCTTTGTCAACTGAGAACACCGCTTTGTCCCTAGAAGTGAGGTCTGGGATTCCATTCCTTTGCCAGAGTGATATTAATTTGAGACTTATTGAGCTGGACAGAAAGGCATGGGACTCAGAAAAATGCCCCAGCTGGGAAGGAAAGGGGTGATTGCTTTCTAGATGATTTGTAGGCTCCATAGGGGAAAAGAGACACTCTAATGACATACAGGCAAACTAGATGGGCCTTTAGGTCCGTTATAAATGAACATATCACACTTTGACAGGGCACCAAAGTCATAATTCACCTAGGGCACCAAAAACACTTGGGCCTGCCCTGCTAGTGACATTTCCAAGCAGATGCTTGAGCCAGATAAGCATCAGTTAGAGTTGCTGCAAGCAGCTCATGATGAACCATTTGCTGGACATTTAGGAGACAACTGGTGACAGGGTCAGGACAGAGTTGCTATTGCCCTTATGTTTGAGATAACACGGTTACTGTGAGAGGGTAAAGGGATTCTGCAAGACACGTTGCAGCTGCTGCCCATCATACGAGATGTTTGACACAGCTTCTATAACTACTGTGGGATGCCTACCCCGACCTTCTAGAAAATGGAAAGAAATAGATACTGGTGGTGGTAGATTCTGCTTCTAGGTACCCTGAAGCCATGACTGTCTAATATAGAAACTGAAACTGTGGCAACTTCCCTAATTACCATTTTTAGCAGAGTAGGTTTTCCCAGGGAAATCCAGTCAGGCCTGGTACAAATTTTGTGTCTATATTTTTCAAGAAGTTATGGGAGCACCCCCATCATACAGAAGCAAACAGTGATAGAATTCAAAGGGGCATTGAAGTCTATGCTGAAGATATGTTACCAAGGGAGAGAATGACTGGGATGGTTTGCTCCCTTATTCACATACAAGAAAGTACCTAAGACTGTAAGAAACTATATGAAGACCCCCCCCAAACTGAGACACTTGGTGCCCCCTACTATGCATAAAGAGAAGTCAATATTGATTAAAAGTACATTTTTTCTTTAGGCATAGCATAAGGGACCCAATGTTTCATAGGAATAGAGTGGAATAAGGAGGAGGACATGGACACTCTAACCCTACATCAGTGGTTCCCAACCTGGGGTCTGTGGATATGTTCCAGGGAGGCTGCGGTGCTGCTCCCCCCGGGGCTGGAACCCAGCTGTGGCCTCATGCTCTCTGCCGGGTGGGTACACACAGAGGGCTGCCTGCTGCTGCCACTTGCCAGCTGCTGATGCTGGTGGTGGCTCGGCTTCTTTCCCCTGTAGGGGCTGGCTGGGGTTCAGGACGGCACTGCCTCTGCTTGCTGGCCCACTCCACTCTCCTGCAGGGTCTGGCTCAGAGCCACACGCTGGCATGGGGAGAGGGAGGGAGCCCTGGTTGCAACAGCCCCACTCACAGGCACAGGGAGGGCGAGGGAGCCATGGCAGCAGCAGCCTTGCTCACTGGCATGAGGAGGTGGAAAGGGCCAGGTCCGCAATGGCACCCTGATTCTGGCTGCGCAGGCCAGATTTCTCGCCAGGTGGGCCGGATCCTGTCTGCAGCATCACCCCTGCAGGGGGCTGCAAATTTTTTTTTGTACAGAAGGGGTCCCCAGCCTGCAAAAGGTTGGGAACCCCTGCCCTACATCATCTAACCATATAGCTACATGGCAAAGCACCTACTGTTACATGTTAGGTCTGTGTTGAGGAATCAGAGCATAGTATCCAGCCTGTGCCTTCCCCACCCGCATACATCCCCCAACCTCTGCTTGAACTGAAAACCAAAAACAGTAGGCAATGGGAAACATCCTTATCTACCCATATCCAAAAGCCATCAACACGTTTAATAGAGCTTCATTTGCATTGACTATGGAGAGCCAGGCTCCAAAGCAAGAACTGCACTGATCCCTGGGATTGAAGAAGCAGGAACCACACTGAACTCTGGGACTGAAGAAGCGGGGAAGCATTGCCTGATGGGGAATCTCACACCAAAATGAACAAACTCAGCAATTATCAGACCATACTAGTCACAGACATGATAACTGATACCCAAAATACTGAGTCTGCCTGACTGTATTGTGAGCTGCTCTGAACCATTACACCCAGCCAGGAATGTGTATTGGCCACTTAAACAAGTCCTTATAAAAAAAAATTCACCCACATCCAATGACACAGTAGTGTGTGTCCTGTCTAAGTCCTGATTGAATCCTGTGTGAGTCTGGCTTGAGTCCTGATGCTTGGATCTAAAGCTGTATCATTTCCACTGGGATTTGGCTTTTCTTCTGAAGGGGTTAGCATGAGTCACCAGACTCCATTTTGGGTCCTGAGACACCATTTCAGGAACCCAGGGTAGTCACATCTCACCTGTCCTCACCATCTCCAGGTCAGTCACATGTGCCCAGAAGCATCAGATGAGGTGAGGCACCACATTAGGAAACAACCCTTCCCTGACCAGGTGAGGTGACCAGACATATAAGGTATACAGCCCCCCCCCCCGACCCTGAATTATGATTGGCTCTGTGCCTGCCTTACCCCTTTTCCTGTAGACTGTACTATAAAACCCGCTGTACTGTACCCCTCGGGGAGCTAGCTCCACGAGATCTCTGTAAGGTAATAAAGCATATATGCGCTTGTGACCTCCTCTGTCTTTGTGCGTCTTGGGACCACTTGGATTGACTGGGGGACTACCAGAGCTTTGTGCTCTAACACGTCCTTGCTGATTGCTGTGGGAGCTTTGTTTTCATCCAGCCTCTGACCCTGATCTGAACAACCTGGAAACCTTTCTCCTATACAGAATGGTGAGACCTCCCCCCCCAACTTCTCTCTCTCTCTCCCAACCTCCCTCCCTCTTTGTTAATTATGACACTCTCTCTAGGCCTGATACAGTAGAATCTAGGTAATATTGTAGCTGGGTGTTTTTCTTTCCTTGTATGTTTATCAATGCTGTAACTGGGTATTTTGGGATATTCTTCTCTCCTTTTGTAATTATTAGTGCAAGTTTTAGATAAACAATAAAATGCCTTTTGTTATCAAGCCAGTTTCCAGACTCTTCTAAGACGTCATTTCCTCTCCTTTGTGGTCTTGGTTTCTTTATACTGCTCTGCAGCAACACTTCTATTACCTAGCCAAAGATCCCTGTGAAGCCCACAACCCTGTAAGGTTTGCTCATTGATAGGGATAGTAGCCTGATTGAGTCCAGGAGCATATAAGGGTAGCAGCTGAGACGTGCTGTGTGACCCAGCCTGCTCAAGATCCATAATCAAGCCTAGTTTGGTGCGGTACAGGGGCACACAAGGGTAGCAGCAGAGAAGTGCTGTGTGACCCAGCCTACTGAGTTCAGGGACACATAAGGGGTCAGCTGAGAGTGTTGATAGACCCGGTCTGCTCAGATGCACCTATATAGAAACACAAGTCACACAAGCAGCATACTAATAGAATTACCATCTTCCCCAAAGAGAAAGTAACTCTAATAAATGAGCATACCCCAAGTTGGTGGGCAAAGTTGGTAACACTACCTATGGAATTCTAGAACATGTATTTGGCTTTGAGTAAGTAGATTCTAGCTGCTAGCCCATACTGCCTACCTCAGTAACCCTGGAGCACAATAACTACAGGTGTGATCCTTTGGTCAGTGAGAGCTTTTCACTTCATGGGGAGCATAACTGAGGCCTACTTCAAGCCCACTGTGTAGTAAATCTAAGAATCTTACATTTAGTGGCTTGCAAAAGAAACAAAGTGGGCACAAGCATAGAAGTAATCACACTACATCCCACAAATGAGGTGGAAAACAAATCCTAAAAGATAAATGGGAATGACGTGTTTAGATTTATTTGTAGCTCTTCTTCCTCTAAGATTCTTGCTGTTACTCCTGTTGAAGTTTTTGCAGCAGTTCATTAATTGAATCTTTGCTCAAAACTCTTTGCCAAATTCTCTCCAATTGATGTAAATGGAGGCAGTTTATTGACTTCACTAAAGTCATCCCTAATTTACACCAAGATGAGGAAAATCTGTCCCAATTTAACCATATTATGGAGAGCTTTATAAAGCTGCCCCTCTCTACTTCCCTTAAAAAAAAAACAAAAAAAACCCAACCCTAATATGGCATATAAGAGAGGAAAGGAATCATTATGCAATAGAATAATAGAAAGTGGAAGCAAACATGAGAAGTCAAGTCCAGTCCTCTGCACTCATGGCAAGACCAAGTACCTTCTTAAGCCATCCTGGGCAGGTGTTCGTCTAACCTGCTTTTTAAAACTTTCAGTGATGGAGATTCCACAACCTGCCTAGGAAACTTATTCCAGTGGTTAATCACCCTGACAGTTAGCAATTGTTTCCTAATGTCCAACGTAAACCTCCCTTGCCGTAATTTAAGCCAGTGGTTTTCAAACTATGGGTTGGGACCCAGTACTGGGTCGCAGACCCTCAGGTAGTGGGTCATAGTGCCCCCTGCTGCTGCCACCAAAACACCAGAATGCATTTCTCAAAGATGTAATTGTTGGGTTGTGGGAATAAGTTATTTTTTTCAACTGAGTCTTGAAGAAAAACATTTGAAAACCACTGATTTAAGCCCATTGCTTCTTGTCCTATCATCGGTGATTAAGGAGAGCAATTTCCCCCCCCCCCAACAATCTTTTAGGTTCATGAAAACTTATGTACCGTCTGTCTCCTTTTTCCAGACTAAACAAACCCAGTTCCCTCAATCATCCCTCCTAAGTCAAATGTTCCAAACCTTTAATCATTCTTCTTGTTTTCTCTGGACTTTCTCCAATTGGTCCACATCTTTCCTGAAATGAGGCATCCAGAACTGGACACAGTACTCCAGCTGAGGCCTGATCAGCATGGAGTACAGTGGAAGAATGACTTCTTGTGTCTTACTAATAATAATCCTATTAATACATCCCAGAATGGTGTTTGCTTTTTTTGCAATAATGTTACGATGTTGACCAGGAGCACCCCGGGCCTGGGAAAAGCCCCTGGGCTCAGGTGCTTGGACTCAGGGCTCGAGCACTGTAAATGCACTGCCGCCATGGCGGACCCAGGGCTCTGGCACCAGGACTCAGGGCTTGAGCCCTGTAAGCCCAGCGACGCCTTTGCTGTTGACTCATATTTAGCTTGTGGTCCATTATGACCAGAGGAGGCCTTAGGCAATTGGGAGCCCTAGGCGAAGGCCTTTATGGGGTCCCTATGGGCCCCCACTGCTGCCCTAGCCACTCCCCCCACAGTCCCAACTCCCATGGTGGCAGACTACCAAGTCCAAAAGCTTTGCTGCCTGCCTGCCAGACCGGCCTCTCCAGCGGGGGCAGAGCAGCACTTCCTGCCTACTCCCAGCCGACCACGCCTCCCCGGGGGTGGGAGGAGAGCGGCCAGCGTGGCGCTGTGGCTTGCTGGGAGTGGGGCACCCTGGAGCAGTGCGCTCCGAACAGTTCCAGATGCTTCCAAGCCTAGGGTGGCCAGGGGCGAAGCGGCCCAAACTCGCCAGAGCGTGCCACTCCAGGGGCCCCACTCCCGACAAGCTGCAGCACTGCACTGGCCAGTCTCTTCCCTCCCCCTGGGGAGGTGCAGCGAGCTGGGAGTAGGCGGGGAGTGCTGTTCTGCCCCGCTGGAGAGACGCTGGCAAAGCTTCTGATCCTGATGGTCTGCTGCCCTCCGCTTCCCCACCACCCTGCCAGCACAGGGCTAAGTGAAGCAGGTGGCTGCTACGGGGCCCCCTTACAGCTTGGGGGCCCTAGGTCACCGCCTGCTTGGCTTACCTCAAAAGCTGCCTCTGACTATGACACCCAGGTCCCGTTTTATAGAACTCCTTCCTAGGTAGTTATTGCCCATTTTGTATGTGTGCAATGAATTGTTCTTTCCTAGGTGGAGTATTTTGCACCTGTCTTTATTGAATTTCATTCTGTTTATCTCAGATCATTTCACCAGTTTGTCCAAATCACTTTGAATTGTGATCCTATCCTGCAAAGCACTTGCAACCCCTTCAAGCTAGTTATCATCCACAAACTTCATAACTGTACTCTTTATGCCATCATCGAAATCATTGCTGAAAATATTGAACAGAACTGGAACCAGGTTTTTTTAAAAATAAATAAATTATTTTGATGGTGGCACGTATCTGCACAATATTGAGAGACAAAATAGTTTCTTGCTTCCTGGCAGTCTTACTCCAGGGTCCATAGACTAGACATGGCAGAGTGATGAGAGTTAACCTCTCTCAGGTTTACCAGTAGTTCTTTTCCTCACTCAGACATTCAAACTGATATGACTCAGCTTACTTTCAAAGAAGAGCATTATACAGCATAAGTAAAAGTAACAGAAGTTTCCATTACAGAGGGTAAATAGCTCAACAATGAATTTGAAAAGTTTGATTTTCTTTTTTTAAATCCTTCTTCAGTCTTGATATTTTAAAGACCAGCAAGGTTCATTTATTATGATCTAGCCTAATGGTTCCCATCCTGTGGTCCATGAGGGTTCTGCAGGTGGTCCATATGATGGGGGGGGGAAGATAATGTAATAAAAGGTACATGGGACTATATTATTATCTATCAATCATATTTGGTATTGAACTATTATTAGCAAATTATAAGTTTGATTCCCTTCAGCCATAGGCTATGTCAAAAATGTTTAAAACTGCTTGCTGACATGGCGGTCCACAAAAACTTTCAATGATGATTTAATTGTCCACATAAAGAAAAAGTTTGGGAACCCCTTATGTAGCCTGACATCCCTAACACATTCCATAGAATTTCACTGATTAATTACTATATAAAGCCGTATCAGGTTGGTGATACAGAGCTTTCTTTTAAAAAGACATTCTTCCAACATTTTTCTGGTCCTTCTCATTCCTATTTTAAAAGTTTAACATGTTAGACTTCTTACACCCAGCTTCACTCTAGCTTTTATATGTGTTAGCCTGTGTGTGTGCACACGCACTGCACCTGGCACATCATATTAATATTATATGCACAAGATTAATATTGTACACCTTATATCAGGTGTAAATTCTGGTTAGTTATGTTAAATTTGTACAATTGTATTCTGTATTACATTTTTCCCCAGAGTGCAGTTCACACATTTACTTGTGGTAAGGTATATTCCCATAATTCTTTGCACAGTTGAACTCTGCTCTTGGATCATGCAAATACATGACCTGTCAGAAACAAGAGGCATGACTGGTAACTCTTGATACAGTTAGGATAGGGGTCCCAAACTCAAATCACCACAAGGGCCGCCTGAGGACTAGTATGTGAGCCTGAGGGCCGCACCACTGAAACCTTTCCAAGCAACAATACAAAGTATAGTCAAAATGAAGAGTAACATATATGCCAAGAGTAAGTAAGAAAGAATTACATCCATTCAAGAAGGAGGTAGTCAAGTAATTGACTATAGCTAGTCAAATTGCAAAAGGGAATAGAATTAGATCAATTAAGTACTTTTTCAACATGGATTATCTAGCTATAATAATAATAGTGCAGACACCTATTTTTTATATAAACAGATTACAGTACATGCACCAGTATATTCTAAATTACTCTGCATTATTTTGGGAGTTATTTGATTAGAGCAAGCTTCTCCTGTTGATATACATACAGGAGATGGATCAATAGAAAATAAATTCGATAAGAGACTGAAATTCTGTCTCTCCCCACATGGTGTCAGACTTTCACTTCACATTGCTGAGTAAAGTGAAAAATAGGAATGAACTCCTGACCTATCCAAATTTAAGGCATGAGATTTGGCAGGAGAAAATCCCATTTCATCAGATGCTTGAAGATGGAGAACTTACAGAATGGAAGCTCCCATTTCTTCCATGAAATCTCATGCATCGAATAAGTGTCACAGGACTCCTTGTTTATTTTGCTGAACTAGACTAACACAACTACCCCTCTGGAAATTCACCTATTCAAAATCAGTGACATTTTTTCCGCTGAGACCAGTGGAGCCAGTACTTCACCCAACCTTCTTAAAAAGCATTCTAAACTAAGCTACTGTACTCTGAGTCAGAATTTGGCAACTATATTCACAGGGGTCAAAGTGTAATTTGGCAGGCCCCGGAACCCTCCTAAATTTCTGGGCCCCCTTCCCACAGGTCCAGACCCTGTTCACACACAACATCTACTGCCTCCCAAATGCCTTCCCCCCCCCACCCCAGCTATTGCCTCACAAATGCCTGCCCCCAACCCAACTACTGCCCCACAAACACCTGCCCCCCACTTATTGCCCCCAAAACACCTGTCACACATCAGACCCCTCCTCCCCTATGTCCTCCTCAGCCCCAATCCCCATTCCCTAAACTCCCTGCCCCCATGTCCCCACTCCAGTCCTCCTCACCCCCCACCCCCAGCTCCCCTGTCTTCACTCCACCCCCTTCAGCCCCCCCAACCCTCTCCATATCTCCTCCGCTCACCATCCTGACCCCTTCTTCCCATACTCCCCATGCTTTACCCGCTGGCTGCCTGCCTGTCCCCAGCCTCACTCCCAGCCCCCTTACCCACATCACCAACATGGCTAAGTTGCTGGGCCAGGGGTGGGGAGGCTGCAGCACCAGCGAGAGGGCATGGGGCAGACTGGATCCAGACTGCACTGCACCACCTGGGTCCAGCAGGAATGGGGAGAGCTGGTGCAGGCTCTAGGAAAAGGAGGGAGGAGTGACTGGGTTCACCGCAGCCTGTAGCCCTTTTCCTCAGCCAGCCATGGGGGGAATGAGCCAGAATGTTGCATTCTGGCGTGTTCCCCAATTTTAGCAGCACTGGAATGCTGTCCCCCTACAAATAGGGGGCCCTGGAATGGTGTTCCGGGCATGAGCATCATTGCCCTGAGGAAAGACCCAGGGCCCTAGCCCTAGCCCTGTCCGCTGACCCTGGGCTCCTGTCACTGCCAGTCCGGTCCCTGATCCCTGGCTGGGAGAGGGAGGCACAGCCGCAGTGATACCCGGCCAGGGACCGGCCCAGGAGAGGCGGTGGGCCCACTGGCTGTTTGGGGCACTCAGAGCCGTCCCTAGGGGGGAGCGGGGCACAGGGCAAATCAGTTTGTGTGGGGCCCCCCCATTTTAAACTTTGCAGCGCAATGTTCCCTCTAAGCCAGTGGTTCCCAACCTGTGGTCCAGGGACCCCCACCGGTCCACAGACACTTTGTAGGGGGTCTGTGGGGCCTCTCCCCACCCGGGGCTGGAATCCAGCTACAGCCCTGATGCTCCCTGCTAGGGCTGCCTCTCCCCGTCTGTGACTGTATCCTGGCAGGGGGATGGAGCCACAGCAGCTCCCCAGCAGCGGCAAGGGCAGGGGACCACAGCTGCCATGGCTCAACTCCCCGGTGGTGCAGGCAATGGTGGTGGCAGCGCTGCTCACCAGCTGTCCCACTGGTGCAGGCCAGAGTCTGCCCATGCAGGCCAGATTACATAATCAGCCAGGGGGGGTCCGCAAAGATTTTTCTTTTGTTACAAAGGGGTCCCCAGCCTGAAAGAGGTTGGGAACCACTGCTCTAAGCTGATGATGCAGCTGAGCAAGTTCCCCGCTGGTTCTCCAGGCCCCAATGGGCTTCTTCCCTGCTGCCCACTGGCTCCCCAATAACTTGTGCACCCATAACTTGTTCAGCTGCATCATCAGCTTAGAGGGAACACTGGGCAGTGTCATAGTTTTTCTTTAATAAAATCATAAATTTCTAGCCCTCAGGCTAAAAAGTTGCAGAGAGAAGCAGAAAAACATGACCTGACTTTACTCTAAAGGCTCAAAACCCAGAAGTCAGAGAAAATAGCTCCCCCTCATTTATTATTTCTTTAAACATCTCTTTATTTTTAAGTGAGTTTTAATGATATATTTAAGCCAGACTTGTGACTATTTTTGATGTTTAGGGTAGGCTATAGTGAATGTATCACGGTGATGTTTCATCAACCTTACAGCCAAGTGGACAGGAACATCTGGAGGTACTCGTCTTTGTGGTTCTGATTTTCTGTTCAAGATGGGGACACAATTTTACAAGTTTAATAATTTTTCTTAGATCAAGTTTTTGTTAAATTGAAAATTCAGAGAGAGAGATGCTATTTTTGGATAATATCAAGAAATAAATTCTGGTCTTCTCTCATCTTAAAGCACTGGATTCTAGTTCTCTAATGTATGTTATTTCCTTTATGCTGCCTGACTCTCTCCTTTCCCATCTTATTTTAATATATGTATTTATACATTCCTCATTGCTTTGCAGGTGATTTACATAATGAAACTCAGGTACTGTTTGAGGATAAGAGGAAGAAACAAGGGACCTTTGGCCTCCTCTCAGATACCCTGACGTAAAACAAACAAGGAGTCTTGTGGCACTTTTAAAAGCTAACCAATAAATAAATCTGTTAAGTTTTTAAAAGTGCCACAGGATTCCTTGTTTGTTTCGCTAAACTAGACCCACAGGACCACAGTTGCTTTCCTCTTTGCCATGCTTTGGGACTGGAGGTCTGACTGCAATCAATGACAATGGGGCTTATTTCCAGTGCAGAAGGAAGGACAAAAAACTTCTTCAATGTGTTGATTGATGGGCATTAACCCTAAAAACCCAGTATTTCCATATGAGTGCTAGCCTGGGGTCTTCTCTCTCAGGTATAATAGATCATTATCTGCACAGAGAAGTTTGCTCAAAAAGACATCCCTGAAGACTGAAAAGTCTTGTTAAATGTAGAAGGAAAAAAGTTCTTTAATATCTCAAACACTTTCTGGAGATGCTGATGTAAATTCAAAGAGAAGGTCCTGTTTTGTAAAGGTTGGGGATGTGACATTCTCCTGACTTTGTCCCTATTTGCTTGACTGAGGCTGGCTCCATAAGTTTTATCTCAACACTTGCCCTTTCTCTTCCCTTTAGGGAGCAGTTGTGGGAAGGTGGCTACTTGAGAGTTCCTGTAACCAAACGCTGCCTGTCCCAATTCCCTTCCCCCTTCCCTGACCAGCCGGAGCTGCTCCCTAGTCCCACAGCTTGAAAAAGCTCCCTGCTTCCTTACTCCAGCCGGCTGCGTGGGATCCCCCAAAAGCACGGGGCCTAGAGCGGTTGCCCCTCCTTAAGGACGGCCCTGGGGCCACTGGTGCCAGGACTCAAGGCACATGCCGCATGTGCCAGGCGCCAGTGACGCCCCAGTTCCAGGGCGTCCCCCTTACTTTAACCCCTGTTGTGGATGCTAGTGCCTGCACCTAGTGACCTCAGTGTGGCTACACAGTCTGGAGATCAGGGTAGACCTGAATCTTTAAAGCTAGCCTAGAGCAGCTAAGTGCACATTTCCACCAGCTTGTCCAGCTCTTCTCTTTCCTTCCTCTGCTCTCTTCTCTCCCTCCTCCCTGGCATTATGCTGTTAGTGATGTGTTTGAGTGTCGCTTTTCGTGACTCCTCCCACAGTGCCCTAGGGAAGGAATCAAGTTTTGTCAAAGAAGCCAGAGAGACAGTAGATGATTTCCGGGATTCGGAACTAGAGCTCAGTGAAAAGGCAGGTAAGAGCATTTTCACTCTGGCTTTTAACTAGACAACCTCCTTCTCTCCCTTTATTTTAATAAAGGTTCACTGAATTCCTTGCAAGTCTGACTGAAAGCGGCTTCCCTTTCTCTCTCCTGCACTTTGGGTTATACACACTTTACCTATCAGGGTTTCATAAGTTCCAAAGGGTAACCGTGTTAATCCAGTTCAGCAAAACAAACCAGTCCTATGGCACTAACTCATTTTTTTAAATTGCACTAGCATTCCTGGGAGAAAAATGCCACTTCAGCAGAGGCTTTGAAGCTGAGGAACTTCTCTTCCTATATATGCTGTTCCCCAGTCTTTGAATCTATACTACTACGTTGATTTGCTGTAACCCTCTGGCTGAATCCTATGTTTTACACCTCCCTGCAAATATTTTCCTCCCATTCTGTAAATTTGCCATCTTCAAAGCCTCTGACGAAGTGGGATGTTCTGCCAGGAAAGCTCATGGGATAAAAAAATTTGTTAAGTCTTTAAAAGTGCCACAGGGTTTAATAGTTGCAAAAGGTCAGTGGTGTTAGTCTAGTTCAGTAAAACCAGGGTCTGTGGCATGTAAAGACTAACAGTTTTCTCTTTGTTGGACAGGAGGCTGATCAGATGGTTTCTTAGTTTTCCTGAGAGTGTGGGGTTTAGTTAGAGTGATATCAAGGACTCTTTTGGGCTGGGGTGGTGTGTGCCTTTTTGGTTGTTTTTCTACAGCAGACTTCCTTTATTATTGCGGGGGGGGGGGTAAAGTTAGTTTCAGTTTCTCAGTCAGCACCATGTTGCAAAAGCCAGTTTTTTGCAATGTCTTAGCACTTCCTGATGGTGGAAACATGCCTTTTATATTCCTCCCCCATCCAGCCCCAAGTGCACGTCAGGCTGGGTGTCTTACAAGCAGTTTACACCGCCCCACTGGGTTTCAGCCACACCTTTTCCCTAGAAATTTTTTTTTTTTTTTGTCCTGCTGGGGCCTTGAAGGAGTGACATCTGCTGCAAGCCACAGGAGCGAGACAGATCCCTGCCAGTCACGCTCTCCTTAGTGTGGAACTGGATCTGGAGCAGAGGTTGCTGTCTTGTTACTGGTGCCACCACCAGCAGGAGTGACTCCGAATCGCTGCTGAGGCCGGGAGGGGAGCAATGTTCCCTCGAATTACTCGTAGACTGTGTGTGCAAACAATTTCTTTGTGTGCACAAAAACATTTCTTTGTGAGCACCAATATTAGCACTATTGAATTTTTTTGTGCGCAGGTTTCATGACCAGTATGCGTTTGCACACGTTGCACAGCTTAGAGGGAACAGTGGAGGGGAGGCTTGTGCATGGGGAGAGGGAGGCAGTACTGGCCTCTGCCTGAGCCGGAGCTCAGTGCAAGGGAGGGGATGTCTGTCTGGCTGCTGGCAGGTCTATTACATAAATAATTTCCTCCCCCTGGACTGCCTCCTCCACTGTTCCCTTTTAGTGGCTGGCTGTTTACACAAGGCAGTAGACCTTTTTCGCTTCCGCCCAGGACGTGAGGCGATGAGGAGCACCTCCTCCCCTGCTTGCTGCCCTAACAGGAATTTGCTCACACTCCCAGGCTGGGAGAGCCATGGGGATTTCCATACCCGGCTGCTCCCTCCCTAGAGTGGCAGGGGAAAGTAATGAAACACCCCCCTCCCCACCTTGTAATTTAGTCTCCGGCTTCCTAGCCTTGCATTCTAGTTTTTTACTGACAATGAGCCCAAGATCATTCGTTTGGCTGGCTTTGAAAATTTCCAGCAGGGCAGCGGTGTTGGTCTGTGTACAGCAAAAGCAATGAGAGTCCTGGAGCACCTTAAAGACTAACATATTTCTTTGGGCATAAACTTTCATAGGCCCCAACCCAAACTGTTAGTCCTTAAGGTGCCGTGGACTTTCATTTTTCCTGACAGTGAACTTTTTACTGAGATCACTGAAAACATCATCATATCAGGCATGTCTACACTGCAAAGGTTTTTCAGGATAAGAAGCCTTATCCCAAAAAACCTTTTCCATGTCCCAGGAGCCATTTTGGTCTTTCAAAAAAAGTGCTCTCATATTTTGAAACGCCAGATTGCTTTTTTTTTGAAAGCACTAAACCTTGTTTCTTTTCAAGAAAAGGGGTTTTTGAAAAAGCTCTCTTGAAAAAAAGCTGTCACTGGACACGGCAATGACTTTTTTCAAAAAAAGCCTGCCTGTCTTTTCCATTGGCTTGTTTTCACATCTTTAAAAAAAAAAAAAGCTGCCTGTTTTTGGGACAAAGAGTTATCCCCAGACTCTGTTCCCAAAATAGCATTTCTTTGAAAAAGCTTTTTTTGCAAATACTCTGCAGTGTAGACATAGCCATCATGATATTATAATACTGTCACACTTCAGGAAGCACAGCAGGGAGCAGTGGAGAAGGCTAGGAAAGGAGCGGTAGGGATCCCACCACAGGTAGGATCAGGCAGAGGGACTCCAGGTACAATGGTGCATTTGTTGCAGCCCCCATCCTGTGGAGCAGGGAGGGGCCTGCTGCACATTTTCCCCTACAGGTGCTCAGCCACAGCAGCTAATGGGAGAAAATTGTAGGCTAGGTTCATTTCTATAATGCAGGCAGCTTACAGTAATTTCTCTGGACACTGATCCAGAGAAGCAGCCTAAGTAAGTGGAAGGAGGCAGGGGAAACAGAGTAAGAGGGAAAGACTAAGGGAAGTAAGCATGGGTGTATGTGGGGCTTTGGCTTATAAAGAAAAAAATGTTCTGTTTAAAACAGGAGGGTGTTGCAATCCTGGTGAATCCGATTCTATTCTGATGCAGTGTAACTTGTCTGGGGCTTTCCTCAGCGTCCACCACTGAGCCGACTCTTCGAGCGGCCCCTGTTTCAGTCCCACTCTGTTCCCAGCCAGCATACCTGAGCTGGCTCCACAGCTCCAGGACACCATCCTGACTCAGACAGAGCCCTGCCTGGCTCAGCATTCCCCTCCTGCTGTGCAAGGGGCAAGGGAGTGGGACTCAGCTTCTGTCAGAGGGCTGCATTGGGCACTGAGCTCTGTGCATAAACGGATTCTCATGACACTTATAAAGATACAAAATTTATTTATTGCATGAGCTTTTGTGGGAGAAAATCCCACTTTGGCAGACACTCTCCCCTAGTTTTCTGAGTCTCTCCTCAGCGCTCGGTTAGCTAGCTGTCACTTCCCCAGGTCAGCACCCAGAGGGCCAGGCAGGAGCTGATTGGCTGCTAGCCATTACTAAAGAGACTCACAACTGCAGCAGCAAATAAGTAGCTGCTAGTGAGGGAGAGATTTTTACAAGCACTTTCTTTTAATATGGACTCAGGGATAGGAAGTTTGCATACTTTCTATGAAGGGTTGGCTTGGCAACCCTTCTGCCACTGTAGGGGCATCCCTTGCTACGTACCTACCCTATCTGGTTTTTGGTAAAAAGGCACCTCATTCAATGTTTCAGGAAGTGCAGGATTCTAATGGCACAGCGGCTCCTGAAGCATAAAACATATAGTTACTCTCCTGAAGGTTGGGGACAGAGCATAGTGACAGGGAGGGGCCCCAGGAAAAGGTACTCAAAGGAGGTTTTGAGACGCACTGATTTGTGGGCAAGCTAAACCTGCACAAAGGCACAGCTGCCTTTTCCCCCACTAGCCCTAGGGCGACCTGACTGCAAGTGTCAAAAAAAATCAGGACAGGATCTAGGAGGCAGGGGGAGGACTAATAGGCCCCTATATAAGAAATACCCAAACATTGAGACAATCTCCATAAAGTCAGGAAATCTGGTTACGTGGCAGGTCTCTGGCCAGTGGAAATGCATGCTTTTAGGGGGGTCAATGTAAGCCGCGTTATGTCAACCTCCATTGTCAGTGTACACCAGGCCTCAGTTAATGAAACAGAATTACTGTTTTTCTTAAGTGGTTATTCATTTCTGGTTACTTCACTACAAAGGAGAATTGACATACCACAAGTCCTTCAACACAATGAGCCATATAACCATGTTGAGTACATCCTTTATGAGGTTTCAAATTAGTTGTATGAAAACTGGCATTTAAAACTCAGAACTGAAATTTAAGTAATGCCTCTAACACCTAAGTAATTGTTTTGGTGATAAGAAATTTTAGCTTTAGGACTTGTCTTTTAACAGGCTCAGTGTATTTTGATCATAATACAAAATGCATCATTCAATACTTCACAGTACTGGTGAGAATCTCCATGAGAATATTGTACAGGTCATCAAAGGGAACAGGAGATCCGCAGTAGGGTTCAGTCTGCAAGGTGAGGGCTACATCCTGAGTTGTGAAATAAGAAACTGGGCTTACAGAAGAATAATCTTACAGTGATACAGAATTATTCTTTGTGCAGTAAAAACAAACAAGGAGTCTTTTGGCACTTTTAAAGACTAACAAATGTATTTGTCACATGAGCTTTTGTGGGACAAAATACCACTTTGTCAGATGCTTTGAACACAACTATCCCTTTGGTCCTTGTGCAGTGACCCTTTAAATACAGAGATTGCATGTTCATCTTATAAAGTATTGTCATTCACATGTTTTGGGGTTTTTAATGCAACTTATTTATTTCTCCTGGAGTTTTGTTTCCTTGGGCTGAAATCATTGGCAAAAGAGGTGAAGTGTATTTAAATCCAAAGCCTCAAAGAGGTATTTAGGTGCCTAAAGTCAGTGGGAATTAGGTATCCACATATCTTTTAGGCTCTGAGCATGTGTGTGTAATCCCAAAAGGTGCTAAGTACTTCCTGTGAGGCACTGAGTTCACTGGACTCCCATTGCAAGAGGTCCTCAGCGCTTTGATGTATTCAGCCCAAGTTGGTGCTGGCCCTCACCCAAAGGGAATTTCACTCTTATAATGTCAAACAAGCCATGTTTCAACATTTAGTCCTTTAAAATAGGCAACTGTTTGTTTCAATATATGTTTTTAAAAATATCAGTTCAGAGATCCAGATTTGGCCCTCTTTACTTACACTAAAGTCAGGGGTTAAAATAAGTGGGAACATACCAAAACGGCATTCTAGGGCCCACTAGTTTTAGCGGTCCAGTGTTCTGGGGCCCCTAAAAATAGAAAGCCGAGCCAGAACGCTGCATTCACCAGTGCAGGGAGACCAGGGAGGTGTTAGCCGGCCTGGCTCCCCTGTGTGTGCGCAGGCTGCACTAGAGGCAGAAGCCTCAAAGTGCAGCCTGGAGCCGGGGGGCCGTGGGGACGACATTAGGGACAATTCTCCCTCACCCCAGTGCGCTGCCCTGTCCCCATCGCAGGGCACCCAAGCTGCATTCCCAGCCCACCAGGGGCCCTCCTGTTTGGTGACCGGGGTCCTGGCCTCGCCCCCCGCCTCCCTCAGCATTGGAGCATCATGCCCCACCAGGTGGCAGGCTCCAGCCACAGGCTTGTCCCCGCTGGCCTTCAAGCCCCCTGTTTTGCTGCTGCCCAGGGCCTCGCAATGGCCCACCTCCCTGCTCCGTGCTGCACTGGGAGTGGCCCCAATCCTGTGACCCTGGTGTGGACAGAGCCCTGCACCTGCCACAACGCCAGCAGGGAGTCAGGTGTGGAGTGGGTATTGTAGGCTGCGGTTGGGTATTGGAGGCAGGGTGTGAATTTTGGGGGCAGGTATGGGGGGGCCAGGGGAATATTGAGGACAGGGGAGTGGATATTTTGCTCTGGGTAGTGGGGAGAAGGTGTGGATTTTGGGGGTGGGTATTGGAGGTGGGGGACTGTTGGGGATGCAGGGGTTAAAGTAAGAGGAACACCCCTGATTGCAGTTCTAGGTCCCACAAATTTGGGGGCCCAGCATTCCAGGGCCCCTAAAAATAGAAAAATCCAGTGGAATGTGTGTTCCCCCCTGTCCTGGCTCTTGGCAGGCCCTACACCCCACCATTGTTAAATCGCAATAACACTTATTGTGTTATGCAGTATTTGCTAGTTTGTGACAATAATTGATATTGATATAAACACCATATAAAATTATAAATATTTTTATGGAGTGATAACCAATGCACATGGTACTGAGAAGTGGTTGCAAATGCCTACCTGCACTGGGACCCACACATGCACGAAGGGGGACCAGATGATACAGGAAGGGGGCTCCCTGATTAGGAGGGTTGGTTCCAGGGCCTGCCAAATTATACTTTAACCCCTGATTAAAGTCAATGGACTACACTGTCTTGTTTATACTTGTATACATAATCAAGAGTAAGTAGAGGAGAGGTGTTATCCAGTGTAGTCCTTCCCTGATACAAACTAGGGTGGTGCCAAGAGTTTATCTGGAACCAAACTTAAGGCTTGTGACTAGTTCTCCGAAAACTGCAGCTCAGTGCTCAGGAGCAGTAAAAAAGGCTAACAAAGTCAGGAGCTATCAGAAATGGGACAGAAGATATCATAACGCCACTGCAGTGGAACCTGAAGAATTACAGTCACCAGAGTTGAAAACTGACCACACACCACATTTGGAACCAGATGTATTCAATCAGATAGTAGCAGGGAGTGGGGAGGAGCTGTAACTACAATACAGTACTGTGTTAAATGGGAAAGCAGAAGAATAATAAAGTTTCAAAGCTGTATTGTCAATGTTCATTTGTAAACTTCTTGAAGAACAACCATAATGCTTTGTTCAGAGCTATGAGCATTTCTGAGTTACGAATAACCTCTATTCCCAAGTTGTTTATAACTCTGAGGTTCAGCTGTATATAAATACATGGTGCCCCATCTCAAAAGGATATTGTGGAACTGGAAGAGGTTCAGAGACAAACAAAGAGATCAAGAGTATGGAAGGGTTTCTGTCTGAAGAGACACTAAAAAGATTGGTTTAGAAAAGAGATAGCTAAAGAGAAATAAGGAGAGATCTGTAAAATCATGAAAATGGAGAAATGATGGGTGTAAATGCAAGGGCATCCCTGGTGCCTGGCACAGGGGGCACGGGCCCCAAGGCCCAGTGCTAGTGCCTTGAATGGCTGGCACACCCCCTGCTTCTCCCAGCCCTGTACCTGGCCGGGTATTTGGGGCCGGGCTGGCTGCAGCAGCGCCTGCCCCTCCCAGCCCAGATAACCCATGGCAGCCACTGCCTCACCTGGCCTCATCCCTGGCTGAGGATTGGGGGACCAGGCTGGCAGCAGCAGGAGCCTGCGGCCCCAAAGCCAAATTGGGTTCAGGGCCGGGGGGTCTCCTCCTGGGGCAGCGACGCTCCTGGGTAAACAAATAGGGAAATATCGTTTACCCTTTCCTAGAATACAAAAAACAGCATCACCCTTTGAAATTAGTTGGTGGGTTTACTGGAAACAGGAAGAAGTATTTTTTCATACAATGCACAATTAACCTGTGGAACTCACTGCCATGTCATGTGGTGCTCAATTATATAACTGGGTTCCAAAAAGAACTAGATAACTTCATGGAGGATAATTGTATCACTGGCCATTAACCAAGAGGGTAAGGGATGCAACCTCATGCATAGGGTGACCTTGAACCTCTGACTGCCAAAAGCACAGAATGGAAGAAGGGTGGATCATGCCAACAGATCCGTATACTCTCCCTGAAAGCTCCTGTACTGGGTCACTACTAGAGACAGGATATTGGGCTAGATGTCCCATTGTCTGACACATTAGAGCAGTTCTTTTGTTCTAAAGCTTGTCTGCACCCAAAGTGTACTTACTTTAATTATCTAAATCCTCTGAATCCCTCGTTCTCCTCAGGGGTAAAGTTTTTGTCCTCAAGCTCTTCACAGTTCTCCATCAATCCAACTCTGACCGAATCTCTTATCACATTTTTCCTATCCCCTTTCCTTGCTAATGATGTTCGTCTTGATATCCCCCCCCCCCGTCATTTTTCATTCCTATCATGATTTTTTCCATGGTTAATCCCACATGTTTAATGGCATACAACTCAATTTTATCTGCCTTAGAGTCCAGCTTGACAAGATATTTCTGATATTCACAGCAAGTGAACATAGTTCATTGCTAAGCCTTACTCTGAGCTGCCCTACGTACTATTTTATCAGCATGACTACTTGCTGACCTGAAGTTGCTTAAATTCATAAGCAATTAAGGACAGGATCAGGACCTTAGATTGTAAGCAATCTGGGGCAGAAATAGTCTGCACCAAGGAAGTTTTACATCACTGGATAATTCCAAGTTTCAGCAGAATTGGTATTGTGTTAAAGGCCTGATTTTCAAAAGTGTACATGCAGTGCTTTCATGTGCCTACTGGTTATTTGGGTAAGAAATGGTTGGTTAGCTATGTACTTGACAAACTACATGTGCAAGTACCTGATTTAGAGCAGCAAGTCACAGCAGGTGCACAGTCGAGTGCATGCAGTTTGAAAAAAGTCAGATTACCCCCCAAATATAGTTAAATTTGGACCTTTTTATTTACCTTCTGATTTGAGTCCTTAGGGGTCAGATTTTCAAGCATTTCTGTGCCACCACAAGGTCTAAGAACTATATTTATTTTTAAAACGCAAGGGAAGAATCTCATGTATTCACTCACGATCCAGGACTCTAAGAAAAGACACCAAGACTTACAGTAAAATCAAGAGTTTTACTTAAGGTCTTTGGCAGAGCTTGGACTAGAACCTAGGTTCTTCTGACTTTCAGTTCCATAAGACTGTTTCCTCTTGTGCAAAAATCCAGCCTGAGGAAAATTTTGGGTTGGTTAAATGCTACTAGAGTATGAAAAGATAGATCATTTGATAAATTTAGGTGACGAGAATATACAATACAAATACTTTGTCTTCATATAGCATGACCTTTTACCTAAAGATCTTAAAAGTGTTTTATAAGTTTAGTTAAGCCTCCCAGCTTCCTTATGAAATCAATGACATGAATGCCATATAGCAGGCGTGGCCAAACTGCAGCTCAGGAGCCGCATGTGGCTCTCGAATGAAAAAGAGTGGCTCGTGGAAGAACATCAGGAAATCAATTTAGTAGGTAAAAGTATATGGCTATATGACTCAGTGCAGCTCTCAAAGGTCTAATAATCAACTTGTGTGGCTCTGTAGTTCCATAAGTTTGGCCATCCCGGCCATATAGCCAGTATAGCTAAGCTGACAACCATGTGTGGCAGAGACTTACCTTCTGTCCATGTGGCTGGAGCCTTTGCCTCAGTTTCCTCACTTGTAGGGTAGGATCTCTCTCCTGCTAATCTGGAACAGCATCCTTTCGAAGTATGAAAGTCAAATAAGAGAAGACTCCCACAGAACATATCAGCACCCTGTTCTCTTCTCAAGTAGTAGGTTCTCCCACAGGATTCCACATCATTTCAGCAGCATTTGGCCTTCAGGGCCTGAAAAACTCAAGCCTGGGCCTTTTGACACATGAGCAGGCAGGCACCAGCTGCAGCAACACACCCTTCTCTTTCTCCACAGCTACTTCCTCTGCCCTCTTCAACAATTAAAAACAGTGCTTTGCCCAGCTCCCTAAGCAAAAACTCCTCCTCGTTTAGGTTCCTTATCAAGAGGCAGGCAGGTTGCCTTGTAATCTGGGGGTGCTAGTCATGTAAAGGTAAAAGCTCCTTTACTGATTCTGCCCTATTTCTGTTTGAAGGCAGCTGCCACAGACCAGCCTTATCAGCATCAACAGATTCTTCAGTCAGGTTCCAGACACCCATTCTCTGCCCCACTCCTTAACACCATTGCTTGCTGTCTTAATAGCCTGATCTGCTGCAGTTGTTAGCAGCCAACCCTTGACAACAATAGCCAATTGCCAGGTCTGTGTACTTGGGCTATAGCTTTTCATACATATGAATTAAAGCCCCTAGTCAAGATCTGAAGGAGAAGAGAGCTACCCAGTAAGCCTCTTAAACCTTGTCTTCACAAAATAAATACATAAATAAATATTTTTTTTCAAAAAGGCCATGATACTCTTAACTCAAGCTAGTTAAAACAAGGTAAAATCC
This sequence comes from Podocnemis expansa, assembly GCA_007922195.1. Classification (NCBI taxonomy): domain Eukaryota; kingdom Metazoa; phylum Chordata; order Testudines; family Podocnemididae; genus Podocnemis; species Podocnemis expansa. Next base: position 7,826,696 of record ML682060.1, on the reverse strand, counting down.
CAGTGAAGACAAGACAGTTTGTAGTTTTCACCCAAGATAGCAGGTTGAGTTAAAGTTTAATGTGAAAATTGCAAACAGCCTTATCTTCATTTGGAGTTTTACCTTCTCTTAAGTCAACTCAGGTTAGCTAGCTCAAGTCAAAGGCACATACTTTTTTTTCCCCCATAGTCAAGACAATACGAGAAGGTACTGAGTCACCCTCTCATCTCACAAAAGACTAAGAACTCTGTGACTTTCTTTATGGTGTATGCAGGGATCCTCACAAGGAATCTTGCTCCTTTCATACTGTCCCTTTGTTCTTAGGGAAAGAGGTTATTTACACTCTGGTAGCCCTTTCCATCATGCCTTCCACTGATAGCCTCTAATGCTATCAAGCTAAGACAGCCTTTTTCAGAATTCTAGCCATTCGGGATTGAAATTGGGGTAAGGCTGCACTCTTAGGCTATGTCTACATCTCGTTTTTTAGTTCAGACTTCCTGGTCTGAACTAAAAAAGTCCAAGGTTAGTCTGAACTAGATTCAGGCTACTTGAGACTAAGCATGGCTTTTTAGTTTGAACTAGCCATGCGTCCTAGTTCGAACTACCTTTTTGAACTAGTAAGTGTGGCTAGTTTGAACTAATGGCTTAGTTTGAAGTTTCTTAGTTTGAACTAAGCCATAGTCCATGTCTACCTTGTGCCTAGTTCAAACTTAAAGTTTGAACTAAGTGCTTAGTCTGGACTAACTAGTCAAATTTATTAGTTCGGACTAAGCTTTGCTTAGTCTGAACTACAGAATTTCTTAGTTTGAACCAGGCAAAGCCTAGTGTAGACCTGAACTAACTGGGTAGTGTAGACATAGCCTTAGAGATGCCTTAAGAGCCAGTACCCCCTGTTATACCACGAGAAGAGAAACTCTTCTGCTCTTCACAAACCACAATCTCTGTATATGCTGAGTGTTCACGCTATTTACAATTCCAAAAGGGTAGCCATGTTAGTCTCGTCCAGCAAGACACACAAGGGCTGTGTTCACACACACAGGGTTATTTCGAAACAAGTTGTGTCGAAACAACTTGTTTCGAAACAACACCTTATTTCGAAATATCTTATTTCGAATTAACAAAATGTTAATTCGAAATAAGAAAAAAAGCGGGAAACGAAATAGCAAGTTCACAGTGTGAACATGCTATTTCATTACCCCTGGGGGTGAGCCGCTGCTGGCTCACCCTGCAGCCCCAGAAAGGGGGCTGCAGGCACCAGCAGGGGGTGAGCCGCTGCGGGGTGGCTCAGCCCCCCCGCCAGAGCTGCCCCC
>ML682060.1:7720580-7825007 GCA_007922195.1 Podocnemis expansa | reverse complement strand
GTTTTTTTTTTGTTTCGAAACAACGAGGTTGTTTCGAAACAAAAGTGCCGTGTGAACACAGCCAAGGAGTCTGGTGGCACTAAAGACTATCAGATTTATTTATTGCATGAGCTTTTGTGGGCAAAAATCCCTGAAGAAGTGGGATTTTCTCCCACAAAAACTGACGCAATAAATAAATCTGTTAGTCTGTAAAAGTGCCACCAGATTCCTTGTTTGTTTTACTATTTATGGTGTGTTTATTCATAATTCATCAGTGTGTTAAAGCAGGATCTCTAGATTCTGGGACTAGTGATCTGAAGGAAATAAGAAAAAGTGTAATTCTGCTATCTTTACTCAAATTGAGTAAAATTTTATTCTGTTGATTGTCAGTTGGTGTCAGGCACCTAGGCACTTCCGAAAATTCCACTTTGTCTATCTGTATCTTTAGGCACCTAAATACATTTGAACATCTGACTCTTAACTTCTTGGGTCCTGGTATTCTCATCTATAAAGTAGGGGTAACAATACCCCTACTATACATTACAAACTGAGGACTAATTAATTAATGTTTATACAATGCATTATGATCTCCAGTAGAAGAACAAAATGCTATTACGATCTAAATGTTAGAGTGACAATAAGCCCCAATAAACCACAACTTGTGATCTTTGGACTTAATTCTATGAGGGACTGAGCATGTTCAGGTTTGAGTTGGGGCTGTTTACCTGTCATTCTGTGATACTGATATAAATAAACCAGACACTATGTATCCCAGGCTCTCAAAGATGCTTTCTCATCTAACTCCCATTGATTTCAATGGAAGTTAGGCATCAGAAAACCTGTGAGGATCTGGGCCTACCTGCATAACTAGATCTTAATTTTTTGTGACAGATGAATGTTGGATGATGACAGTCTGTCTTCTCTCTTCATGTTATAGATCCAGGAGTATTTGATCATTTTAACCTTAAGCTCCTAGAGGCTACAAACATGTCACTGGAAGATATTCACATGAACATGAAGGACTTGCTGCAGAAGGAAGAACTAGATGCTGGAGGATTTGGAATGGTATCTTTACGTTATCACAAGAAACACGGGCTTGTGGTATTAAAAACAGTGTATACGGGACCCCAGCGCACAGAGTAAGTTGGAGAGAGGCCGCTTGGTTCTTGTTTACACTAAGGCCCCTTTACAGCACTCTGGAAGTGCAAAGGGGCCTTACAGTTATACCCATTTTGAGCCCTTTTATATTGCCAAAGAGGCCTTAGAGCAGGGGTCTCAAACTCAAATCACCACAATGGCCACATGAGGACTATTACATTAGTCTGAGGGCCACACCACTGAAACCTTTTCATACAACAGTATTGCAAATATCAGTAACAACAGTGTCATTGTGGGCCTCAGGAATTAGCTTTAGGGGCCCTATGTGGCCCATGGGCCGTGTGCTTGAGACCTTTGCCTTAGAGTAAATGGCACTTACTGGTAAATGCAGAGAATATTTGCAGGATGTATATAATATGTGCAATGTCAAAGTAAGGCATGCTGAGATGCTAAGCTATGTCAAGATTCAGGGGCCCCATACCATAAAAAACAAAGAGAAAAAATTTTATTATATTGCAATAGAAGGGTAATGAAAAAATAAATGATAAACCATTATATTTGCATATAGACATGGGCAAAGATGCAATGAAAAACAATTAAATAAAACACATCTTGCAAAAAGCCTTATTTGCATTATCAATTTCAATTTGTTAAATCTTCTTAGTTATCTCCAACATATTTAGAAGGCCCTCATAATGTGAGGCCCTTAGCGATGGCTTATTTGGCCTGTGCCTAAATCCGGCACTGATATGTGCAGCACATTGCTGGATAGTAAAATCTCCAAACCACAGATGATACAGGATGTGTTCTATGTTAGAGGTAAAAGTGATTTATAGTTTATTAAGGGGGTGGAATTTGCTATTAGTACATTGCATTTCATCAGTGAAATATTGCACAGAGAATTCATCTTCACTACCTGTCTTAACTATTATGTACTATCTCTATGTTTAGCATTGCTTTGCTTCACCCCAGCAGCAGCTGCTGTGATCTCTGCATTGTACATCTCTGCCTCAGTGACAGTTGTAAAGTGCTTTTACTTTTACTTTTTAAAAGGGAAGCAGTGTGGCCTAGTAGATATAGCGCTAGACTTGAAATTGGATTCAGGTCCCTGCTTTGCCACCAATATTCTGTTCGACTTTGGGTGAGTTATTTCCCTCCTCAGTGGCTCAGTTTCCCTATTTATAAAATGGGGATGATGATATTACTGATCTTGTTTGTGAAGCAAATCGAGATCTAAAGTGAAAAAAGAGATTATAAAACATTTAAAATCTTTGTAAGAAAGATGTGGATATTGCAGGCATCATTGGACTTTCCAGGACAGTTTTAATTTTTCCTCCTATGTTAACCTTTTTAAAGTACTGCCTCATCTTTACAATGAAGTTCCCCATTTTCTTGAGAATTTACTGAGTTTCTCATGGGGTTCTTTAAAGCAAATAAGCACTTGGGCTTAAATGAAGGCAAAAATCAACTGGGTGGTATATTTTTTAAGCTTGCAAATGAAAAACACAAGCAGGCACTTAACAGCGAATGTCCAGATAGAAGTAGCAGGAAGACAATTTCTGTCATTTCAACTAACTCTGCCCAGCACTGCATCGCTAAGAGCCTCTGTCTTGAGCTTAAAAACTAAGGGCTTGAAGTTAAGCCCACTAGATTTAATATAAAGACTTTGGTTCAGGCCCAAAGTCCATTAGCTAGAAGCAGTAATAGAGTGGTAAACCTCTTATGTGGACCATTCATTGTAAGGACAAAAATCTCCAAATTCCTCTATCTTGGTATCAAACTGAACTGAAACTATGAAACAGTTCCCAATTTAGTTTTAAGAGCAGAATGTGAATGAAGAAACTCTGGTGGCCCACAGACTGCTGCAGTGCTTTTCTTCCCCACTCTCTTGCTGTCTTCATTACTTTGCTCTCCTGTGCTACCTCAAATCTTTAAGTTTCTTTTTACTTAAAATGTTGATCAGAAGCCTAATTGAGCCTTGTATAGCTGAAAGGAGCCCAGCCTCCTCTGTATTACAGTAGTGTGACAATCTAGGCTGGGAGGAGGTAGTTTCCCTTTGAATCACAGGCTGGGAGTATGTTAGTACACAACGGTACTGCTGGGAAGCTGCTACTTCCTCTTGCAGTATGGGCACAATTCTTTTTCTCATCATTAACTTTACTCCACCCCATTAACCAAACACTCACCGAGGGATTTAATTGTAGCCTCCTTCGATGAGCACCTTGCTGTGCGTTCTTGACTGGTTGCGTACAGCATGAAAAGGTCTAGCTGACCAATCGGCATGTGGCTTTGGACAATCAGTGTTCTGCACCATTATTAATCCATACCAATTAGGCTTACGAACATTCAGTATCCACAAGCAGAGCATAATTGGTGCCTGGGCTTCCTCTAGGGTTGGCAGTTCATAGCCCTGGCACCTCTGGATTTCTGGCCAGCAGGTGCTGTTCTCTAGCTGTCCAGCTGTGAAGGCAGCAGCCACTGCTCTCTATCCACCCAGCTAGCACTTAATTTGTGCTAGAGCTTGCCAGCACCTCTTTCATTCCAACTCAAGCACTGTTCACTACCGTGCTTGAATGAGCCCACTGTAATAAATCCTTTCTGAAATTAACTTTTTAGTTAGTCCCTGAATACTAGCAGTTTTCTAAAAAGTCTACACTTAACAGCATTCCTGTGGTGGAGCAGAAAGTTTCTGCCATTGGTATATGTACTTCATTTTCCTGTGAGGTGGTAGCCAGGTTGGCAGGAGCAAGCACAGTCTCCATTGGGGTAGACAGGTCAAGTATTATTAAGTCCTAGTCTATACTGAGGGCAAATTCAGCAGCAGTCAACTGCCAGTTACTCAAGGAACGTAAAATTGCTGCTGTCAGTGTAGACATACTCTTAGTCTATTTTCCATATACTTGAGTGCAGTGGTTAAATCAACAACAGTTAGCAGTGTAGACCAAGCCCCTCATATTTGCATCCAAATCCCTGCACTAACTATCTGAAGTAATCTTATTTCTCTTTCTGGTTCCCTGTCCTTCTCCTTCTCTATATGTGTGTTTTAGGCATCTTACTTTGAAACCTTCCAATGAGACAGTGTATCACCAACTTTTGAAAGCTTAGCTCCCCTGTGGGAATACAAAGCCAGTTGTGACCTACATTGGTTCCACAATATGTTGTTTAAGGCCTCCCCATATTTTACAATTTTAATGAAGTTAAAGTGTATTTATGCTAAGCAATGACTTATAAAGTTTGTTCATTGGCATCTGCGTTCATGCCTGCTGAGATATTCATACCTCACAGATCTATTGTTGCAGGCTGTCTAGAACAATTGTCCCCAGACTTTTTACATCATGTACTACTCTTACCCTGTCCATTCCCTCCCCTCACCTGGAATTGGGATGACGGTCAAGGGCCGACGCCAGGAGTGGGGCCATGGTTGCTATGGTCATGAACTAAGCCCGGGTGCTGAGGTTGTGGCTGTGGGGACCAGGAGTTGGGGCCACAGCTAGGAGGTGGAACCATTCAAAGCAAAGTTTGAGGCAGAGTGGGGCTGGGTGACAGTTCTTTCCTTCTCACACATGTGGGGGCTAGCCTGAGCATTGCTACACTCCCTCCCCAAACATTTCTGCACGCTCCCTGCAAAGGGGAATGCCCCACCATTTGGGGACTTCTGGTCTGGAAACTCAGGCAGACATTTCTATATCAGTTACACCTAGGGCAAGGTTTGACAGTTTCCTTCAAACCCATAACAAATGAGACTAACTTTTTATTTTAAATGAAAGAGATTCCATAAAACAGTTGTGATATCTGTCTTTGTGTCACCTTCCTCTAGCTAATTCTTCATTAGGACACTTTGGAAAGTGCCCTTTTAAAAGACTGACTTGCTTAGAAATTCTAACTACATTGTTCTATTTATAGCTATAGAGAGCGCAGTGATAAATCTAAAGCAGTTGGCTTTGGTATCGTCGTGCATGTGTCTGTAATATATCAAGCCAATTAAAAGCCATTCCTCAAACGTTAATTTCTGCAAAACTCAAAAAAAGTTAAAGGCTGATTTTCAGCAAGTTTGTAAGCTGGCTAGATACATGCAAGTCAGAGACACGAGTACACACATTGGCTATGTCTGTGTTTAGATTGTTAAATCAAATTAACTTAAATAAAACTAATAATTATTAAATCCAATTAAGTTAAATCAAATTAACACGGCTCCACTAGAAACCCAAATCAAACTATCATGTCCATGGACAGGACTTGCTAGTTCGATTTAGGAAAGGGGCACCATGGGAGGTGTGGCAGCTAGCCCCCAAGAAGGGCCATGCCCCCCACCCAATATATGGAAAGAGGAAGGCACCCTGGGGGGAAGAAGGAGCAAAAAGTGTTAATTCAAACTAATGGTTAGTTTGAATTAACACAGCTACACTGGGCTAAATCAAACTAATACGTTCAATTTAACTATCATTACGAATATAAGGGAGTTTTCAATTTCAAAATGACCTTTCCTGATTTTGAATTGAGGGAGGTCCTTATTTCAAACTAAGGAGAGCTAGCGTAGCCATGCAATACTTTAAATCAAATTAATCATCATTAATTCAATTTAATATGTAAGTGTATACATAGCCATCTAGCACTGCACACACAAAGCATGGATATTTGCAAGCTTACTAAAAATCAGGCCATAAATTGAGTATGTGGATAAACTACTGGTAGTTAAGTAGGCAACAGATATAAAAGTTGACACACCAGAGGCTCAGATCATGTAAACAGAATTCAGTGGATTTAAACCAACTGAGCATCTGGCCCACCTTAAGAGGTCATGAAAATTGACTTATTCTTCTGGCCAGCACTTTCACTATGGATCAAGAGATTATTTCTATCTTAGTATACTTTTGCCAGTGTGACACTTGTACACAATGCAATCCTGTCATTTCCACTTCACAGATATAATGCTTCCCTTCTTGAAGAAGGCAGGATTATGCGCAAATTAAGTCATGATCGGGTGGTGAAATTACTGGGCATTATTCTGGAAGATGGGAACTACTCTCTGGTGATGGAGTATGTACACAAGGGGAACTTGATGAAAGTACTAAAAACAGTGAGTAGTGAATTCAGTCTCTCCTATGATGCTGCTGAATATCTTAAAAATCATATAAAAGGGTTTATGAGAGATTTTTCTTTCTGCTTTTATTCAGCATGGTGGAAAAAGTCAGTGATTTGCTTGCTTTAAGCTTTGGTTTAGGAACAACTTCGTTGCTTACACTTTATTCATAAGAGGAAACGAAAGCCAACTGGCTGATGAGGATTGATAAGAAGCATGAAAAGAACAGGATGTGGCTCCTTTTGCCAAAAGAAATAATGATATGCAAGGAATCTTCAATTTCTGATCCTCTTTTCCCTGCTGCAGGGCCAGTGCAGCCCATCTGTATAGCAACAGCAGCAGAACTTCGTGGTTCTGCACAGTGTGGGGGAAAGTCTAGAGGCCATTGAAAGGCTATTTCTGCACTGCGTGCTCTAGGACAGTGGTTTACAACCAGTGGGCCATAGCACACTGAGAACTGTCTATGTGTACTGTGAAATTTTGTACAAAGGTAATGAAAATCAATGAAAAGCAGTTTCATTTTAACCGATATTCTATCCAACCAAAATTATAACTCATAAAAATTGTGAAAATTAATCATCACTTTAAAAGCAAAGTATTGGTCTTTTGATTCTAAAATGTGAACATTTGAAATGCAAGTGCCCAAAGGATGAAATTGAGATGAAGTGTATTTTTTTTGCAGTGGATATGAAACATTAATGCATTTGATCCTTCTTTAGCTTGTTGTATTCACTGTGTTGAACATTCAATTCAGCAGGAAAAAGTGGGTGTGCTGTGGAATTGTTTGGCTCATGGACCATGTTACTGAGAATTGCTGCTCTAGAATGTGTTTCTACATGGCTCTGTGGAAAGTGGGGTTGGAAAGGTTTCCAGAAATAGTTAATAAATCTGCCATTCTGTGAATCCCTTATCTCTCTTATCTCTCAGACACCATTTGTATATTCTCTTTTATTTACACTGTGTGCAGGAAGGGCAGCATTTTACCACATTGAGTTAGATCTTGGCTCTAACATAGCAGTAGCCTTCGTCAAACTCATCTCAGCCTCTTTTAGTAATTAGGCCAAATTCTACTCTCTGACACATTCCTTCACTTCCCACTGAAATCTGAAAGTTTTGCAGATGTATCTGGTGAGTCATACAGGGCCAACCTATGTCTCATCTGAGTTCCACCAGAGCAAATATGGAGTTACTCCAGACTTCCTATGGTGATACTGAGGAATCTAGATCTTAGAACAGGGGTCTCAAACTCAAATCGCCATGAGGGCCACATGAGGACTATAGCCCCAGGGCTGCACCACTGAAACCTTTCCATACAACCATATTGCCAATATCAGTAACAATAGTGTCATTGCGGGCCGCAGGAAATAGGTTTAGGGGCCACATGCGGCCCATGGGCCGTGTGTTTGAGACCCCTACCTTAGAAGGACTTCAGTGATTTTTAATCACTAGTTTGAGCAAAGGGACTGTGGGAGGTTAAGGGAGGAAGCCTTTCAGAAGATTATTTGTTTCATTTAATGATGTATTATGAAATAGTTTTAATAACATATATTTTCTTTTCTTCATCTTAGTCCACTATTCCCCAGTCTGTGAAAGGACGGTTCATCTTGGAGATCATTGAAGGAATGCTTTATTTAAATGAGCAAGGCTTGGTACACAAAGACCTGAAACCAGAAAACATCCTTGTAGATGACGACTTTCACATTAAGGTACTGTTAGAATTTAAACACGGAACACTTATGATTTGGGTGATGGCATGGCACCTGCCGTATAGGCTTGAGGTCATCAGGGATTAAAAACCAGTAATTCAGTAGCCTGTCAAAAAAATCAGTTTTAATAGCCCATCTTTAAAAAGCAATGGTCCACTGACAGGCTAATCCTGAAATGTTCATTAACTGTCTGTGCCAAAAGTACGTGGCATGGAAAGTAGAGAGAAAACACTGGCTTGGCTCACCTGCTTATTTTATACCTTAATTTCTTTACTGGTTATTAAGTTTAGACAAACATCAAACACAATGAGAGAAAACAGAAATACCAGAATAGCACAACAAACTGCCTTAGGGCAAGGATCACACCTTTATTCCTGTCTCATCATTGTTATCTCTTCTTGCCCTTTCCTTCTTCCTGCCCTTTCCCTTTTTAACCTTTTCTTTTTTATATTCCTCTTTCCCTCTCTTTCCTATTTTTAGATGTTAGCCAGCAGCTACAGAAGAAAAGCTGTGAGACAGACCTTCACAGATGTGTTTTATAGGCCTGATCCAAAGCTCATTGCAATCAGTTGTTTTTCTACTGACTTAAAGGTGCTTTGAATCAAATCCCCATGCACAGTTGCTACGTAAATCTGAGTAGGAGTTGCAGAAACCCACATCTTTTGTCCTGTGGACATCTGTCCTGTGACGACAAAACTGCTGAAACAGTCTCCTGTCTTTACTTGCAATTATTTAATGAGTGCCCTGTAAGGAAAGCTCTGTTGCTCAATATTTGTCACATGAGCTAATGATAAGTGACTTGACAAGGCTAAGCAAACAGCATATGCAAAACTACAGAGAGGATAAGAGAAGCTAGCTACAGAGGAATCAAATGACTAAGACCCCCCCCCAGCTATACTGCAAATACAACTAGGTAACTGATCTTACATTTTGGTCTTGTTTACATGGATGGAGCCAAACCAAGTGCTCATAATCATGTTACTAAAACATACTGAAGTGCTGAGGCCACATTCAGCGATGGGTCAGACTTCCTCTAAGCTGGTTTGGATAACATGATGGTTACAGCAGCAAGTGACCAGTCTACACAGTCTCCCCAACATTGCTAACATCTGTAAAGATGAACCAGTGTTCTAGAGAAGATTGGGCGAAGGGCGCAGAAACAGAGCATTGACTGATATGTCTCCCATAACAAGGTCCATCCTTGGGGGGCCAGGAGGGACTGTCCTGGGCCTGTGCTGCTGCTCCTTCACTGCTGTGCTGCTCCCCACCCCCACCCTGCTATCAGCAGGATGAAGGCAAGGGATGGGGTGGGAGTGTGAAGCCCGGACTCTGGTCCAGCCCTCCTCTCCCCCAGTGTGGAACAGCCAGGACGCCCCAGAGGACTTAGGGGTCCTAGGGCAGATTTGATGTGAGGTGCTCCCTTCCCTGTTCCATACACAGAACTTATTCCACCTCTGCCCAGGCCTAGGTCTTCTGCTATCTCAGCTCACTCCAGCCACTTGCCCAATTACCAAGCTCCTCTTGGTTTATCCAGCCCCAATGTTCCCCAGGATGTATAGAGTCAGAAGCTGAGGGAGGGGCCAGGGCAGGGGGTCCCCTTCTTGCTGGGGGCTGGGGCAGGTTGCCTTTGTGCCCTGCCCCCACAGGTGGCCCAGGGAACAGCCGGACTTGGGGCATGGCAGGGAAGCAGTACATGGGCTCTGGGGTGACCTGCCCCACCCCCAGTGGCCATGCAGCTGGCCCAGGAGATGGTGGGAGGGAGCATAGGGCCTGGCTCTCCCCCAGTGCGGGATGGGACCGGGGACCCCACAGGCCAATTGACCCTGGGTCCTGCCCCCCCCCGGGACAATCCTGCCCATAACATACACCTAATAGATTTCCTTCTCCATGCCGCTATCTAGCATATATCTACCTGTACACCTTATATACCATTTCTAAATTTGGCCCACTAAGGAGCTGTAGGAAGGTTATTAATAGCATCATAGCCTTAGGTGAAGGAGTTCATAGGGATAAGAAAACACAAAAAGGATTACAATAAAGCTTACAACTAGATCTAAAATTATAAATGTTAATAGTTATGCATTAAAATTAATAAAGGACATACACCATTAAAATCATATTGACAAGTTCCAAAGGGGCAGCTGTGTTAGTCTAGTTCAGCAAAACAAACAAGGAGTCCTGTGGCACTTTTAAAGACTAACAAATTTATTTATCGCATGAGCATCTGATGAAGTAGAATTTTCTCCCAAGAAAGCTTATGTGATAAATGAATTTGTTAGTCTTTAAAAGTGCCACAAGACTGCTTGTTTGTTGTTCATTAAACCATATGTGATTGCTGTGTCACTTGCCTTTTCCTTATTTTAGTGACTGCCCATGCAAATAGAGCAATAGACTGCTTGGATCACAGAATGTTGTCAGCTCCTAACAAATATTCTGTTTCCCTGAACAGTCAATAGAAAAAGACACCTGGGACAAAAACACAGAAAGACGTTTTCACCTCAAGTGGCAATTTAGATTACATTCTGATAAATAATTTCCTAAACTACGTGGACAGAAATGGTTACATTTCTCATTGCCAGAATTTTGACCTTCTAAATAAGATGTCTGTGTGGACTGAAATACAGAGAACTCTAATGGTTCTCCTTAGCAGTTATTACTCAAAGGCTATGTCCACACTTAGGCAGTTAAATCGATTTAAGTTAAATCAATTTAATAAAATTGCCATAAAAATCATTGGCTCTGCCTACATTGGAGACCATTTTCAAAAAACTTTTTTTCAAAAAAATTATTTCAAAATATATTAGAAATAATTATCTCGAAATAATTTTTTTCAAAAATGCTGTTTCGGGAGAATGGTGCAGGAACCAGGTTGTTATCCCAAAATACTGTGGCTTTTTTTTTTTTTTTTTTTTTTGAATGTGAAAGTCTACACCGGACTTTCTTTTTTGAAAAAAAGAAAGGCAATGGAAAAGATAGGCAGGCTTTTTCGAAAAAAGCCTTTGCTGCATCTGGCGATGGCTTTTTTCGAAAAAGCTATCTGGAAAAAGGCTTTTTTTAGAAATGTAACCAGGTTTAGTGTTGCTAAAAAGGCATGGCAGTATTTCAAGATACCGGCATGCTTTTTTGAAAAAGCTAAACCTGACAGCTTTTTCAAAATAAAAAGCCTTTTTCGAGAGAGCTTTTTCGAAAAAAGCCATCACCGGATGCAGCAAAGGCTTTTTTTTGAAAAAGCCTGCCTATCTTTTCCGTTGCCTTTCTTTTTTTTGCAGAAGAAGAAAGTCCAGTGTAGGCTTTCAGTTTGGGGGGGGGGGGCAATAAAAGCCACAGTATTTTGGGATAACAAGCCAGTCCCCGGACTGTTCTCCTGAAATAGCATTTTTGAAAAAAATTATTTTGAGATCATTATTTTGAATATATTTTGAAATAATTTTTTTGAAAAAAGTTTTTTCAAAAGTGGTCTCCAATGTAGACACAGCCATTACATCGATTTAATTTAAATCGATTTAACAGGTCCCCACTGGAAACTCAAATCGAATGAGCATGTCCGTGGAAAGGACTTGCTAGTTTGGTTTAAGAGAGGGGCACCATGGGAAGTGTGGCAGGATGGCCCCCTAGACAGGCCATGCCCCCACCCAATATATATAAAAAGGACAACACCCTTGGAAGGAGAAGGGCAAGTGTTAAATCGAAATAATGGTTAAATTGACATAACACAACCACACAGCGTTATTTCAAAATAACAGTTTCAATTTAACCATCATTTTGATATAATACTAGGTTTTATTATATCAAAATGACTCTCCTTATTGCAAGATAAGGGAGCTCCTTATCTCGATATAAGAAAACATAGTGTGGACCTGCAGTCTTTTAAATCAAAATAGTCTGCATTTTTTCGATTTAAAGTCTCAGTGTGGACATACCCAAACTGTCTAAATACCTGACATCCCAATGAGCTTTTAACAAGGAGAAACCAAATAAGGTGGCATTGGAAGTTGAAAACTCTGCCATATCCATTTGCTTATGAATATCTTCTCTTCTCAACCTGCTTATGAATTTCACATTTTTAAACAGAAAACTAATAATTTCCAATTCTGGGTACCTAGAGAATGCAGAGAGTTCTGAAAATACTAACCATGTAATGTATGTGAAAAAGTCTTACTGAGCTGCCCTGTGGGGTGTAACGTTGCCAACCTCTGTGGGTGCATGCTATGGAGACTAAGCTAAGTGTTAATATTGCTTCACTGCACTTTGGACAGAACAGTATTCATACCTGTTTCAGCATTAAGAGCAGCTGGGGTGCTATTTGGAAGAATAAGAATCTTCCTAAGAGATTTGTTCTGAATAACCTCCATTCCTGGAGGGTGGATATTTTTGCACGATACAAAATCCAAGTATATACTTTGGTCACAAACACTCTTAAGGAGTGGTGCAATTAAATGGTCCCCAGGAGTCCAGGAAAAATGTAACACAGCTTGCTGAACTTGAAGCCTTCTCTTTTGTTGCCTGAATATGTTTATCACACTGACTGTTTTGTGTGAATCAGATATCCAGATAGGGGAAAGAGCTAAGTTGTTCAAAATATTGCCTATTGAGTCTCAATTTATGCAACCTCTGTCTAACTAGATAGTTACTTTAGTTTTTGAGTAAGTTATCAGGAGGCCCTCATGTTGACAGTATAAACTAAATGAGATCACAAAATGCTTCAGACCCAGTGGTATTTATTTAATAATAAGAGAGTGATTCATAATCGGTGGTAGGAGAAAGGAAATACTGATGCCATTTTAATGCTAAAACAACTTTGATATAAAAGTTAAAAAGAAGAGGAGCTAAGAGACATCCTTTTTGAATCCCCTTCGTAACTGGGATGGGATTGGTCAATCCCCATCCAGGTCTATCCTAATTTTAGCCACTGTTCATCTGTGAAGAGATTATAAAAGAAAAAGTAAACAAGCATCTATGCCACCTGTCACATTGTCTGGAGTGGCTCGTGACCCCTACTTCAAATGCCTGAAGTGCCTGCTTCCGAGCAGACTGTGAAAAATAGGGCAGACACCCTAAAGTGCTGGTGTCTTACAAAATTAGAATTCACCAACCCAGTAACAAACAGTGGCGGCACTGGTGCTGGGCACCAGAGGGCTCATGCCCTGAGTCTCAGCAGCAGTGGCGGGGGCCTGGGGCCAGGCTGCCCACGGCAGTGGCTGTCTTCCCCAGCCCCATCCCTGGCTGGAGGTCCAGAGCCGGGCCGTCTGCTGTGGTGGCTCAGTTCCCTGGCCCCATCCCTGGCTGGGGGTCCAGGGCCAGGCTGACGGCGGCAGGAGCCCAATCTGGGCCCTGTGTGGGGGACTGGATCAGGCCAGGGTAACAGTCTCACCGTGGAGTCAGCAATAGTCCCCTTAAGACTCATCTTGCCACCCAGACAAACTGGACTTTGTGATGAATGGTGACTTTCATAAAAAACAAAAAAAAAACCAAAAAACCCCACACCATTCAGGTTATGGCCCATCCCAAGAGACAAGTCATTTACTCCAGATCAATTAGTACCCTAGATACTGCACCAAAGACAATGCCTGTAGCAATGAACAATCTACAAGTTTATTAACTATGAAAAAGAAAAATTATTTACAGGTTAAGGCATGCTCACACACACAAATGAGTCACTATCTAAATCCTGAGAATGAGTTGTAATCTGTCAATTAAGAGTGTCTCTCTACAGGCAGCCCCTGGGAACCTTAGGCTTCAGTTTAGAGTCTCTGGCCCAGGTCAGAGTTCAAACAGCCAAAAAAATGGGGAAAAAAAGTTTCCTGTGACTTTGTTTCATTTCCTTCATTCAGCCTTTGAGCCCACAGGAGGAGCTTTCTTGCATGAAATATATTTCAGGTGCAATAGGGCCATTAATTAATCCTCTACGTTGTGGTGTTCCTTGATGGAGCATCTGATTTTGCTGGTTCTTCTGGATGGGTAGGCAAGACTATTTCCATGAGTGGGTTCTCAAGTTCAAAGCTAGTATTTTCAAAGTTATTAAAAAAAATGTTTTGCTTTATAACAGACATTGCAAGAGAGATTAGTGCATGCAGCAATTTAAAAGTATTTCACAGAGTCTATACACAAAAAATAGCTTTAAGACTAATATCATTTTGAGCAAAACTAACATACAGGTGACTGGTAAGGTTCTTACCTTATGTCTGCAACCTGGACAAGAGCTGGCACTTGACCAGGGATCTTCAACTTGCCCCATACACAGTCCCTATAAATAGAATCAAACCCTGATTTTTAAATCAACAGAAGGTACATACAGTTCCTTCTCCTTCCCTCAAAAGATGCACATATTGATGAATCAAATAAGCAGGAATAAAACAATGATCTGTAGAGAAGCAGCCATTACAGAAACCATGTTGTTCCTTTGCAAATAAATTATTTTTCTCCCCTATCCTCTAATTTTCCCCAAAGGATAAAATGTGTAAATTTTTAAAGCAATATCCAATAAACTAATTGGGCTGTAACTCCCCAGGACTTTTATACCCTTTTTTTTAAATGAAGTGGCCCACCCTGAAGGCAAAATCCCTGTGTTATTTACATTCAAGAATAGTTTAGTGAAGACAGATGATCACCAGTCAATATCCTTCTCAACAATTCTGCAAAAATAAAAACATCCTCTTAAAACCATCCTCTGGCACTTTATTACAGTGTTGATCAATTAAAAATATAACTTTCTCACTGGATACTGTGCTGTGATCCATGCTGAGGGGAGCACAGAATGGAAGCTACCAAATTGGTGGGTTACTTACCAGTAATCGTCCTTCTTCGAGACGGGCTGCTCGGATTCATTCAGTAATATGTGTGTGTGCCTCAGAGCACAATTGGTCAGAAACCTTTCTAGCCCTAGCCTGCCAAAACAGGGCTGGCAGCCAATGCCCCCATCCACCCCTTGGCTATATATATGGCTGCACCCCTGCCCCTCCTCAGTCCCTAAAAGTCGCCAACTCTGAGTTACAGGGATGGCGAGAGGGTTCTGAATGAATCTGAGCAGCCGTCTTGAAAAAGGACAGTTACCAGTAAGTTACCCACCGTTCTTCTTTGAGGGCTGCTCAGATACATTCAGTAATAGGTGACTGCTAGCCGTACTGAAGGATGGCACGTGGAGTTGGGCTGTTTGCCCACCTTCAGCGTGGCTGCCTCTGAAACGGCCAAACCCCAGGCCTGGAGGAGCCAGCAGGATGAAAACTGCCTGGCCTAAGTGGGGAAGGACTGAGGCCTATAGCCCTTGAGCGTACCCTGCCTATGACCCACAGGGCAGAGGGAGGCCTAGAGTCACAGTATTGTTGAAAGAGATATGGTAGCAACATCGCAAATTGGTTGGGTGCTGCCTTGTGAAGGACATAAGAGTCTGGTGCTAAAGCACCTGGCAAAACAAGAACAGGGTGCATCCCTTGGCCTTAGGCCCATGACGCACGCCTTAGCTGCTTTGATAGAAAGGCTAAGGTGGAGTCCAGAGTTGCTGGCCGACTGACCTATACCAGGAATCAGTAAGAGAGAGAGAGAGAAGGAGAGAAGACCCCTCTACTAACGCAACTAAGGGGAAAAAGGGGTACGGGGTTGTGTGGATAACCACCCAGCAAGAATAGTTTATCTGGGGGGCAAATGCCAACACTGCAGCTGAGGTACCAAATGTCCTTTCAGAGGCCCATGAAGGTGTGGGCATTGGTGGCCAAAGGGACGGGGAGAACATGGGGCCGGGGGACGTTTGCATGAGCCCACTGTGCTAAGGGGCCAAACCAACACTTTTGAAATGCCAACGGGAAGAGAAGTTCCCATAGTTGGGATATAGGAGGAACCAGCCCCACTTGGCTGGTTGTGGGTTGGAAGGAGGGGGAAGGCATAAAGTGAAGCAGTGCCCCATGTGTAAGGTATATCACCTCCGCAACCGAGTGCCACCCTTTGCTAGGTGGGAGGAGGATGGATAAAGGTCCTGAGTGGATCAAGGCCATAAACTTTCCCCATGGAACATACAAAAGGAGAGAAGGGAGGAATGGTTTCAAAGGCCTCCCAAGTACTAAATAGAAGGAATCATGAAGGGGCGATAGGGTTTGGGATGGGAATGTTTATTTCCCTCTGATAAGTACCCCAGAGCCAAGGTGGACACAGGAGGATAATCCTCCTGGGGAAAAAAAAGGATGCCACCTTACAGAAAGAGGGGGTGCTAACAAAGCTAAGGGGTTGTTCACTGCTCTGGGCCTGAACTAGACAAAGCTGGGAAGAAACATGTGGATCCCGGATTAGGGTATCGATGACTATTTGTTGAAAACGCAAGGAAGAAGAAGAGAACTGCTACCAGTCAATGGCTGTACCAGTGGCTCTTGTGGGGTTGGTGGGTGAGAACCTAGCACCAAAGATTAGGGCCAAGGAGCTCTCCACAATGCTTTGGTGAAAAAAACTTTGTAATTGAGAAAAGCTATCTGCCCAACTGGGTGAATATTGCCGCTAACTGGGAAGGGGTGAAGAAGGCAACATAAGGGGTCTGTCCCAAGAAGGATTCCCGTCCCCACGGGAAGGCCCTGGAGTCATTAGATCTACCTTTCTAGGTGTAGAAGGGGTGTGGGGTTATCAGCATTGTGAGGGGTGAGGTGCCCTTGGGTTGTGCAAGCACAGGGGCCGAAAATGACACAACTCACTGAAGGAGTGCACTTGGTCCTACGTACAGTCTGGAGTGTTGCCCCAGGGGGAACCAGGCTGGAACTACACCAATCTCCAATATGGCAGAGTGTGAGGGGAGATGCGTTCACATTGGGGAACTGGCAAAGTCGAAGGCCCCTGCTTTGGAGTATGGAAGAAGAGTAGGCACATGGGTAGGGCAGACGCCTGGCAAGGGAGTGCCTATCAGCTCCTGACTAGACGCCTACTAAGGCGGTTAAGGCAATGCCCACCAATGCAACCTCAGGGGCCAAGACCGTAAGGAAACGAGTAAGGCCTGATGGAACCTGGACTGATGAACGCTATCAGATGGGAAGATAAGGGGACCACAGGGCCCACCCTGACAGCAAGCCAGTTGGTCCTAGGGGGACAGTAGTCACTGAGACACTCTGAAAAAAAGGGAGAGGTCGGCATCTGGTATTGGGATCACCTGTGTTATCCTCTCTTTTTTTTTTGAGGAAGGAGCCCAACCCCTCCTTCAAAGTAGAGGACCCCAAGCTGGAAAACTCTTAATCCATACCTGAGAGTATGGCATGGTCCATTAGAAGAAGCCCTGTGGAGGTGTCCCATTGTGCCTCCTGGCCATGGCCTAATGAAGTATGGACTGTACGGGGGGGAGCAGGGGGGGAGCAGCCCTTCAAATACCATGACCCGAAGGGTACTGGTATTCGCACTTGTG
Organism: Podocnemis expansa; assembly: GCA_007922195.1. NCBI lineage: Eukaryota > Metazoa > Chordata > Testudines > Podocnemididae > Podocnemis > Podocnemis expansa. The sequence continues at coordinate 7,807,777 of ML682060.1, read as the reverse complement.
GCCTGGTGGAGGGGGAGGGCAGCAGGTCTTTGGGATAGGGAAGCATGGTTCACAAGCCCTATCCCAGGTGTGTCCCATAAGCTATCGGGGTACGGGCTGCCCAGGGGGGTTGCCGGGAGGGCACTCTTAAGGGAATGCCACACAGGATCCCGAAGGGTATCCCAATAGAGCCACCACAGTTATTTTTCTCAGGGAGTGATTTGTGATGTGTAGTGCCCTGCAACCAAGTTGTGTTCCCCTTTGAAAGCAAGGGATATAAGTTTGATCCCGTCACCCTCTGAGGGCTCCATGAACGGTATGCAGAAGGGTATAAAGCCCCAGCATCATGTTAGCCCAATTTACCTTCAGGGCAAGGGATGGGAGGCTCTGGGGGAGGGGAGGGGGCAGGTTAGGGTGTCCTCCGCAGTCCTAGGTGGGGAGAAGGACCCTAAAGAAAACAAAACCTGCAGGGCGAAGAGATTGAGCGATGCGCCTTACGGGCTGGGAGGGCAGCTAGAGAGCCAGGAGAGTAGCATGCCCAGGTGTTTTAGGTCCCCTCAGGGTTCCTGGGCAACGCGGAAGGTGCTATCCAACCCTTCCACAAAGAGGGACTCCCCCCTTGCAAGGGAGGTCCATTATAACCTGCTGGGAGGAGGGGGGCGCACTTGCCTCCTGGAGCCGTGATGCACATCTCAGGATCACAGCAGAAGCCATTAAGCGGCTTGCCATGTCCGAGGCATCCCAGATGGATAACAGCAGATCTTGGGACACCAGCCTACCCTCTTCAACAAAAGCATTGTAGTCCGTTCTGTTCTCTTGGAGGAGTAGGTGCCTGAATTTATTCATGGACTCTCATATGTCCATGACATACCTGGCTGCCAGAGCTTGGTGGTTGGCTATTCTGAGCTGGAAGGCAGAGAAGGAATAAGCGTTCCAGCCTAAGAGGTCTAATTCCCTTGCCTCTTTAAACCTCAGGATAGGGTCATGGGGAAACTGTCCGGGGTCTAAGGCCGCTTCCTCCACCCCTGGAGATAGTGGGTGAGGAAGGCAAAATCTTCCACAGGGACCTGGTACTTCTGTCCCGCAGTATTGGAGACTGGGGCAATGGAGCCAGGAGTTTGCCATGGCACCATAGCAATCTCCTGCACACTAGGTGTTATGGGCTGAGAAGGTGACATGAGTCCAGGGCTAAAGAGAGTGTCGCGAGGTCCCACAAAGGAGCGAGCCTACAACCCCACATCAGTGCACACACGGCGGAGAAAATCAAAATGCACCGTGAGGTCCCCTGTATAGGAGCAGGGCCTGGGGTCCAGGGCCGTGTCAGGTCTGGAGAACGTGGTGCCAGACTAGGCCAGTTGGTACCATGGGAGAGTGGTGGGGTCTCCTGAGACCACTCATGGGGTTGGTACCGAGGACTGTGGGTGGCACCATCTGTTCTCTTTCGAGACCCCTTCCTCGGGACACAGGGATCAAGAAGGTTCCCAGGGCCTCATTGGGCTCGGTTTCAGCACTGTGGGAGGGGATTTAGTCAGCAGTGCTGGCAGAGACAAAGTGATATGGCACCGAGGGGAGGCTCTTGGGCTCTGTCCTCTAATGGTACTGAGGGCCTCTTCCTGGGCACCTGTTTCTGGTGCCGAGGAGCTCGGTACTGAGACTGGAGAGGGAGATCGCTGCCTTTCTCAGGGCAACCAGGCAGCCAAAAGGAAGGCTGGTTTGCCCCTCTTTCTGCACGGTCCCGAGGTAGGAGGCATTGGCAAGAGGAGAAGCACCTTTGCCGCCCCAAAGGCCTCCAGGGTGGAGGGAACTGGTACTGGCTCCTGCCAGTCCCAAGGAGGCATGGAGCAGTGCCAACGCTTCGGTACCAAGGCTGGTACCAAGCATGGCTTTTGCTCTCTGGGAGAGTGGCCCCGGGACGGTTCTGGTGCTGAATTGGCACACGGTGCCACATGTAGCCCTGAAGCTTCCAAGATAGGCTGCTGCACTTGCTCTGAGGCCAACGCATGGCACCTTTGCTCTCTGTCTTCTATGGTCCTAGGTTTAAAGGACCAACAGATAGAGCATTCAGTGACCAGATGGGCTTCACCCAGGCACTGGAGGCACTTCCTGTGGGGATCATCTCACGGGAAGGCCTTGCTGCAAGTAGCACAAGTTTTGAACAGTGGCATGGTAGGCAGCAGGGAGGAGCGTTGTTCCTGTTCCATAGCCAAGCGCTGTGTGGGAGCGCTTTCCCATGAAACGATGTCTATGAAGAGGTTCTCCTAGTCGAGTGAGTGGCTCATACACAAGGCAAACGTTAGGCTGCTTGCGCTGTCTCAAGGAGTGGGCTGTTCTGATACCGTCACTGAGGGCGGAAAAACGGAACTGAAGAGGGGCAGGGCTGCAGCCATAAATATAGCCATAGGGTGGCCGCGGGCATTGGCCGCCGGCCCTTTTTTGACAGGCTAGGGCTAAAAAGGTTTCCGACCAATTGTGCACTGAGGCACGTACACCTATTACTGAATGCACCGAGCAGCGCTCAAAGAGTCACCAATGGTGCCAAAAAGTTAATCCATGACTTACTGTTATTGAACAGAGAAAAATATTTCTACCAAATGTGTTTGAGGCTCCTCTATTATTCCTGATCTTCCTGGAATGTGTTGTGACCAAGTTCAAAATGTACAGTGATTTTCATCTTGGCAACCAATTCAGATTCCTTCCACAATGCCATTCTATGTTCCAACATTTTTTCTTTCAGCAATCTTTTATAAAGCTTTCTAAAATTAACTTGATTTTGGATGGAGTCCCATAAGCTATGTTTCCTGACTTCCCCTGCCATAATCTGTAGCTGTTTTTTTTTAATGATGAAAACAATCACAACAATTATTTTATTCTTCAAAGGGAAAGTGTAGTCCTTTTATCTGTAATGTATGTACATCATCATACATACATTAAAGGATATAATTCCATAACTAAGGTCTAAATACTGTTTTTTTTTAACTCAAGCAGATAACTAGAGGAGAGCATCTCTTTAATTTTAAATTTAACCGATGACTCCACTCAATTTGCCTCACAAAAGGCTTTGAAATTAGAAGAAAGATATTGTCAAACAGGCATAAACTGATGTCTGGGGAACATAAATTAACCCAGAATGAATTGATGGTTGCTATCAGATGCAAGGACCATTGTAAAGCTAGAGAAACAAGGCTAATCTAAAATACAAACTAAAATATAGTGAATCACAATGTCCCCTTTATGAGAGGTGTAGATCAGTAGTTCCCAACCTTTTCAAGTCTGAGGACCCTTTTCTAACATCAAAAAATTTAATGGAGCCCCCAAATGATAATAATTGCCCTTTTAGTATTTTATTGATTAAGTAAGTACATAATAACAAACAGCTAATGATTCAGTAACACTTTTAAGTGAATTTGTATTTGTATTTTATTAATCACAACAGCATCTACCTACATTTAAAGATACTAACAAATGACTAAGAAATTTATTGCATGAGCTTTCGTGGGAGAAAATCCCACTTCATCACTTTGTTAGTCTTTAAGTGCCACAGGACTTCTTGCTTGTTTTACCAAATTTTGTATTTTAACTCTAGCTCCTTTTCCTAAGATGGAAAGTGACTAAGAAAAAGACACTGATTTTAAAAATGAAGTTGAGCAACTGCCTACATAGTTGCAAGCAATTCTGCACATGGTTCGCATGTACAATTATTGTATTTGCACATGAAAACCAAGTATTTGTACTGAAAGATGGCCCATCAGATGCATGCTTGGCCATTTGATTGGACAAATAACCAATTAGTAGTTTGTGGTAACTGCCTATATAAACTTCAGAACTAGAAGCACTTTAAAAGTGATGATTTTACTGAAGTATCTAATTGTCAGCAGTTTTCCCCTTGTACTTCTGTATATTTGCTGTAACTTCAATTATACAGGTGCTGAGATAGTTACTACTGCCTAAAGGCTAGAATGACACTTTAGTCACATAGCCATGAGTATAAATTTACCAAAAAGGAGCAGACAGATGTCTCAATGCCTTTGAAAGCAAATATCTTTAAACAATATTGGGTATTATGTGTAATGAATTAATGAAGAATTCCAAGCTTTGTCAGATTTAACAATCCTTAATCTCTAAAGATGTCCCTGCAAGTGGACATTCATTAAGAAAGGAGAGGGAGTGTTTGCCAGGGCAAGTGTGCCATAGAGCAGCTGCAGGAAAATACCAAAGGGGCCACCTGAAAGAATCCCTTGTTATACATAGCTTGGAGGACATCTGCTCTGCAGCATCAGTAGACATACCTGCAGCTGCTGGCCCACAGAGGCTGCCTTCCTGCACTTTTGTGTCTGACAGACTGTGTTGAAGCCTTGTAGAGGAGGGAGTGAGCATACCCAGTGACTCTGTGAAGCAGAGCTGTAACTACTGCAGAGGGAAAGGGGCTTTGCCTTGGGTGCCAATTTAAAAAGGTGCTGCAGGGAAGCCATCGACTCTGCCACCTGTGGCTGCGGCAGGGAACTGATCCACTTGGTAGGTCCTGCCGAGGCAGGGGGAAGTGATCCCCCACTGTGGCTGGAGCCGGCAGGGGGGATCACTTCCCTGCCGCAGCCAGACCCGGCAGCAGGGGGTCCCTTCTCCCTATTGTGGCAGGGTAGGGACCCCTGTTGCTGCCTCTGGCCGCAGCAGGGAAGCGATCTCCTCTGCTTGCTCTGTCTGTGGCAAGGGATCGCTTCCCCCTGCTGCAGCCAGACGCAGTGGGGGCGATCCCTTCCCCTGCTGCAGCCAGAGGCAGTGGGGGGCGATCCCTTCCCCCTGCTGCAGCCAGACGCAGTGGGGGCGATCCCTTCCCCCTGCTCCAGCCAGAGGCAGAAGAGGGGATTGTTTCTTTGCCATGGCCAGAGGCAGCAGGGGTTGTCCCTTCTCCCTGTGGTGGCAGGGTAGGGACCCCCTTGCCAGCTCTGGCCGCAGGGGGAGGAAAGAGTCACACACACACACACCCCCACTGCTGCAGAGATGGGCCCTGGATCGGGGCCAGGGGAGTGCCTTTGGGACTGCTTGCCCCCAGCACTAGAACGGTGGGTTACCGATGTAACCGTCATTCTTTGAGACGGGCTGCTCACATACATTCAGTTACAAGCATATAAGTGCCACAACGCACAGTATCTCGGAAAGTGTTTAGCCTTAGCCTGTCAGGTCAGGGCACACGGCCAACGTCCCCTCTGTGCTGTGACCGCAGCTATATAGGTCACCATGACCCTCACCCTCCCAGTGCTTTATTCCTTCGCCAACTCCAGTTAGTGGTGACGGTGGGAGGGATCTGAATGTATGTGAGCAGCCCATCTTGAAGAAGGACGGTTACATCAGTAACCCACCGTTCTTCAAGCTCTGCTCACATCATTCAGTTACAGGTGACTGTTAGCCATACCCAAGGATGGTGAGAGGAGTTACAGCTTACCGACACTGAGTACAGCTCTGCCCAATGTGGCATCCTCTCTAGCCTGTTGGACAATAGCGTAGTGTGTCATGAAGGTATGCACTGATGACTACGTAGCTGCCCTGCAGATCTCCTGGATTGGGACCTGGGCAAGGAAGGCCGTTGACGAAGCCTGGGCCCTGGTTGAATGAGCCCTGATATTCCCCAGGAGGGGCATATTCAACCTTCTATAGCAGTCTTTAATGTAGTTCACAATCCAGTTGGAAATGCACTGTGACAATACTAGAAGTCCTTTTTTATGTTCTGTGACTGCTATGAACAATTGGGAGGTTCTGCGGAATGGGCGTGTGCTTGATATATGTTAAGAGCGCCCTTTTGATGTCAAGGGTGTGCCACTTCCCCTGGTTCTCAGTAACCTACGGGTCTGGGAAGAACACTGGCAGGCAGATGTCCTGATTAAGGTGAAATGGAGAGACCACCTTAGGAATGAAGGATGGATGCAGGCGGAGTACCACCTTATCAGGGAAGAACCTCATGTATGGGTGTTCTGAAGAAAGGGCCTTCATTTTGGGATACCTTCTGGCTGAGGTAATCGCTACCAGAAAGGCCACCTTCCAGGCAAGGACCAGCAGAGTGCATGAGTCCAGAGGTTCATAAGGAGGCTCCATTAGGCTACGGAGCACCACATTAAGGTCCCATTGTGGAACAGGTTCACAGGGTTGCGGGAAGACTCTTTCAAACCCCTTCAGGAATCTGGTGGAGGTAGGGTGGGAAAAGACAGGAACACCTTCCACCTTATCATAGAATCCTGAAATCGCTGCCAGATGGAGTCTCAGTGAGGAAAGGGAGAGGCCCTTATCCCTGAGGTCTAGAAGGTAATCAAGAATTAAGTGTATAGGGGCTGATATAGGTACAGATCCCTTACCTATTGCCCAGTGGCAAAAGTGTTTCCAGTTGGCTGTATAAGTGGCTCTAGTGGAGGGTCTCCTACTACCGATTAGGACCCTCTTGACCCTATCTGAGCACAGTCTTTCCTGCTCATTTAGCCATGGAGTCTCCAGGCTATAAGGTGCAGGAGACTGGGGTTCAGGTGCCGCAGGCACCCCAAATTCTGTTTCAGGAGGCCCACCCAAAGGATAAGGTGGACTGGTGCATCTTTAGACAGATCTTGTAGGATCGAGTACCAGTGTTGTCTGGGCTAATCCAGAGCTATTTATATCATGTTTGCTCTGTCCCTCTTTACCTTCAGGAGGATGCTGTACAGCAGCGGGATTGGTGGGAAGGCATACAGCAGGGGTCCATGCCAATGGAGCAGGAAGGCATCCGTTAGCAAACCATCCTCCTGACCCCTGAGGGAGCAGAAGCAACAACATTTGCAGTTCTGTCATGCCGTGAATAGGTCCACTTGAGGTGTTCCCCACCTGTTGACTAGGTGGGATACCACTGTGTTGTGGAGGGACCACTCATGGTGGGCTAGAAGGGTTCTGCTAAGTGAGTCTGCTGGCCTGTTATCCACCCCAGGCAGGTGAGCTGCCACCAGGGTGAAATTGTACCTCAGGGCTAGTTCTCAGAGTCTAGTTGCCTCCATGCAGAGAGCTGGGGAACAGTCACCCCCCTGGTGGTTCATGTAGACAAAAGCTTTGGTGTTGTCCGTTAGGAGCTGGACCATTTTGCCTTTTATCCTGTCCAGAAAGGTCCTGCAGGCTAGTGTGATAGCCTGCAGCTCCTTCATATTTATGTGAAGGGGTCTATTCCTGGAGGACCAGTGTTCTTGGGTGAAAAGTCCCCCAGATATGTGGGCTCCCCACCCCAAGTCTGAGGCATCAGTGATCAGGGTCACTGTAGGGTCTGACACCTTGAAGAGGATTCCTCCCATAGCAAAGAGGGGATCCCTCCAGATCTCTAGTGTCCCCAGGACGTCTTGGGGAACCAACAGTACCTTGCACAGAGGGTGTCTCTGGGGGCGGAACACTGTGGACAGCCATATCTGTAACAGTCTCATTCTCAGGCAGGCCATCCTTATCACTGAAGTGGAGGCCACCATGTGCCTGAGGATCTGGAGACAGCATCAGGCCATGGTTACCTGGGAATCCTGCAGCTCCGCAATGATGGTGCAAATGGACCGAAATCTTGAGGGGGGGGCAAGAAGGCCCTCCCTTTTTTGGAAGCTAGGATTACTCCTATGAACTCTATGTCCTGGGATGGAGAGAGTTTTGACTTTTGTCCATTTATGCAAAGCCCCAGGTACTTGCACAGCCAACTCACAACTTTGATGCTGTTTGACCTGGGCTTTTGATCTCCTTTTAATTAGCCAAATGTCTAGGTAGGCATATATCTTTATAACCTCCTGGTGCAGGTGTGCAGCAACTGCCACCATGCACTTTGTGAACGTCCTGGGGTCGAAGGACAGCCCGAAAGGGAGTGACGTGAACTGGAAGTGTCTTCCCCCCACTATGAACCTTAGAAACCTTCTGTGACAGGGGCGTATCGCTATGTGAAAATAAGTGTCCTTTAGATCGAGGGCTGTAAACCAATCCCTGTAATCCAGAGATGGGATGATCTGTAGTAGGGAAACCATATGGAATTTTATTTGCCTTATATGCTTGTTTAGAGCTCTGAGGTCTAGGATGGGTCTCAGATTTCCATTTGGCCTGGGAACTAGAAAGTAGCAGGAGTAAAACCCCTTTCCCCGCTCCAATCTTGGGACCTTCTCTATGGCCCCGAGGGAGAGGATTTTTTCACACTCTCTCGAGCATCTGGTCTAGCTCCTAGCTCCCAAGATTTAAAGTGAGGGAGCGGTTTTCTTTCTCAAGGCGTGGAGCAGAATTGTATGAGATACCCCTTTGAGACCATGTCCAGCACCCATTGGTTGGTTGTGATGTTGGCCCAGTGATGAAAGTACCAGCCCAAATGGTTGGCAAAGGTTAGGGTCAAGGCTGTGGTCCCGCTGCCCTTGGGCTGACTGTCAAAAGCGCTGCTTCTGTCCCGCTGAATGTGCAGTACGTTGTCCCTGATGACCGGCCTGGAAGGCCTGGGATTTTTGGCCTCTACCCAGTCAGATCTTATCCCTATCCAGACCCCCGTATTGGCGCTGGGGGTACTGGTAGGACCAGGCACGGGAGGCCTGAATCTGGGTCTGCTGTTGCAGCTGCTGAGGTTGTTGCTGGAGCAGCTGCTGAGACTGGAAGGCGCACCTAACAGGTGGTGCTGTGTACATGCCTAGGGACTTCAGGTTGGCCCTAGAGTCCTTCATGCCATGCAGCTTTGAGTCCGTGGACTAGGCAAAGAGGGCAGGGCCTTCGAATGGAAGGTCCTGTATGATCTCCTCCAGGGACAGGCTGGAGCCTTGAATCCAGGCCGCTCGCCTCAGAGCCACAGCAGAGGCCATATTGCGCGAGGCTGTGCCAGATGCATCCCAGGAGGTCATAAGGGCATCTCTAGAGGCCAAGACCCCTTCTTCCACCACCTCTTCGAAGTCCCTCCAGCGGTCCATAGGGACGCAATCATGGAAGCTCTCCAGAGGTTGAACACATATTTCCCCATGAGGGCTTGGTTTTTGGCAATGTGCAGCTGTGAGGCGGAGGTGGATAAACCTTCCTGACAAATAGATCAAGTTTCTTTGAATCCTTGTTCTTAGGAGTAGACCCCGGTTGGCCCTGCCTTTCCTTCTAGTTAACTGTGTTCACCACCATGGACCCTGGTGTAGGGTGATGGAAGAGGAACGCGAACTTATTGGAGGGAACATGGTACCTCCAATCTGCCACCTTGGACAAGGGAGGGATTGATGATGGGGTTTGCCATCGTGTCCTCGCAATACTGTACACCCCTTCATGGAGGAGTACAGAAACCTTTGCAGGTGGCATCACCCATGTCAAAGAGGGGGTCACACTCCTCCTTGACCACCCCCAAGTCTAAGTTGAAGTTTGCTGCCATATGACAAAGCAGCTCCTGCTGTGTGGAGGGGTCTTTGGAAGGTAACCTTGTCCGGGGAAGAGGATGAAAGGACCCGTGATCTACTGCACCCGGTGGAGTCTGGGTTGGGTTCATCGTCAGATAAGTCCAATGAGTTGGGAGTTCGGGTCGACAACGGCACCGATAGGTGCCAGGAGACAGGGTCATCATTGGCCATCCAATCCAGCCATTCCTATGACCAGTCTTTGGAGGAACCTAGGGTCTTGGGTCAATGGGAGCAGGAGCAGGCCCCTTCCCTCTGTGTGCCCTCCGGCCCCACATCACCATGTCTGGAACTCCGTGGCATCATCTGCATTGGGGTTGCCAGGGCCGTGCCACCTCTTGGTGGGGGCATCGGGGAGCCAGACAGGTTCTGGTGCAGAATTCACATGTGGGGCCAGCAGAGCATTCAGTGTGAGATGTATCCAGCACTGGCTGAGATGCCCGATCTTGGGCAAGGTTGCACAACCTCTGCTCCCTGTCCTTGTGGGTCCTCTGCTTAAAGGACTTGCAGATGGAGCAATTTTCCGCTAGGTGTGACTCACCAAGGCACATGAGACATTTCTCATGGGCTTTGTCGATTAGGAAGGCTTTGCAGCATGATGGGCAAGGCTTAAACCCCAGGATTGTTATCATGAATGAACAAGGACAGGCACTTGGTTCCACAAGTTTCGGCTGTTCCGATACTGTTGCTGAGGGCAAAAAGAAGGAACTGGGAGGGTCAGGGTCACGGCCACCTATATAGCTGCGGTCGCAGCACAGAAGGGATGTTGGCCGCTTGCCCTAACCTCACAGGCTAAGGCTAAAGACTTTCCGAGCTAAAGTGCACAGTGAGACATATACACCTGTAACTGAATGATGTGAGCAGTGCTCGAAGAAGAACCCTTAGTCATGGCCCTGCTGTGAAACACTTTGCAGCGAAGGGTTAGAAAGTGACCTTGTCCTAAAATGAGGGCACCTGCCCCCCATATGCACAGACCTAAAGTCAGTGAGAGCTCAGGACATGCTCACTAACAAAGCCCATGGTAGGTCTTTAAGCTTACCTTCCACCTTGGGCAGGTAAGGGGGGAGGGGCTGGAAGCCTGCCCTCATTCCAGCAAAGTGTCCTCATTATCTTTGTGAAATGTGCATGTGAATAGGATGCTTGGAGAGCTGGCTGTGGATGGAGATGAGATGGAGCTCAGGGAAAGGACACTGTGGTATTTTCTCTCTTGAAAGCTCATGTGATAAATCAATCAATCAAATCATAGGGCTGGAAAGGACCTCGTGAGATCATCAAGTCTAACCCCCTGGGAATTGAACCCAGGACCTTCTACATGTTAAGCAGAGGTGCTAGCCACTTTGTTAGTCTTTAAGTGCTACAAAACTTGCTTTTTTTTCCTGCTATTCTGTTTCCCTGCATTTATGCTGTGATGTTTCTGTGACTTTAAGATTTTAAATGGGCCCAGCTCCAGGCAGTGCCTGCGGACTCCTTCCAGTAACTCTGCAGCCCCCAGTGGTCCAGGGACTTTAGGTTGGGAACCACTGGAATAGATGAAATGGCCCACCATGTCATTACTAACCCTACCACTTTGACCTCCCAGCCTAAATCTATCCAAAAAATCACCAGTGTTATCTAGCCTGCTGTATTTATCATGTTATCTATAAAATTTTGTGGAGAAGAGGCAAAAAATGCATCATTAAATGCACTATTTGATAAATTTAGCCATTCCTTTACCTTCCACATCCTATCAAGGATTAAAATCACCTAAAAATACTAAATTTGCCACCAGTTGGTTTCCAGTAAACATCTCAATAAGAGATTCTAACTCTGCCCAGTAGGGGGATCCCAGTGAAGGCAAATAAGAATTGAAAGCAACTAAAATATTCTTGTCCAGGGAATAGATACTCTAAGCTTGAAGAAAAAGTTAATATACTAGCTCTAGGACTAATCTCTCGCATTTAGTTTAATAGAAACAGAAGGGGCTAGATCATCACTAGGCTACCCTTCTTAACGTGGTTGACCAGATCCTTTGAAACTAAATTCAGAGTATAGGAGATAAAACAATTTATCTTCAGTGATCCAGGTGTCTTGTGAAAAATACTAAATCAAATTGCACTAAATCATAGATTCTAGATCATGGGCTTTATTTGGAAGCCATTGCTGTTGTTCCATGATATAATCATAATAAAAGCTTTTTTATAGGTCCAGAGAGCACCATCTTGTCTAGTCATTTCCTTGTCAGCAGTCTCAATTGATAGGTTATCAGTACAAATTATCCCATGAGTATACAGTTCTAAATATGTCTCTTAAGTTTCCATTCTTTGATTACCTGTTATCTTCTCTGTTTTTGAATCTAAGGCCTGCCCATCTGGGTGCACCTGTACCATTAGATAAAGTCCAACAGAATTTTGGGGTAGAGTCCTTATTCTTTCTTCTAACGTTTAATCTAGGAGGAGCAGTTCAAATAGTCATTCTTAAACTGGTCCCTTTTATCCTTATCTATGCAATGAAACAAAGAAGATTTCTGATACCCCAGTTCCTCTTGACCATCCACTGATTTTTAAAGGCTGCCAACACACAATCTGTAAGAATTACACCAGAAAGTCTTTTAACCTTTACAATTTGATCTCCAGCTGCAGAGTAAAATATGGATCGTTCACAGTAGTTTAAAGCTGACATCATAAATGAGCCACATCTCCACCCATAAGTTAGGAATGCTGAGGCTTGTCTGTTCTAAAGCTTTTATCTGGGCTAGGAATATGTGCACTCTTGAACACAGACTCAAGGGGATACAATGTATGGGGATGCAAACTGATTTACAGGGGAGAGCCAATTTTAATGTTATTTGCCATGGCTCCAACCAAAGCGCTGCTGTAGTGACTATGTACAGAAGTGAGATCAAATCCATTGTTCCACTCTGAAGCTAGGGATAGCAAACACATGATTTTAAACAATTTTCTTTAGAGACTTCAAACTCTTGGCATATCTGTCATGGGCTCCCAAGCATGACCTTGTAATCCAAGGATTCTTTGATTTCAGAAATGTCCAAATAAACATTCTGAACCCTTATACATTGTTTGCAGATGTCAGGTAAAGAACCCATAGAAAAGTTTGTATTCAATTCTGTTGATATGTTAAAAAAAAAAAATCTGAGTCTCAAAGTATATTTTTGAGGAGAGTTCAGGCATCCATCCAAACAGTTGTCCTGGGCCAACTGACCTAGCCCTGGCTCCTGTAGCACAACCTCACAGTCAAGCTTTGTCTAAGACCTGGGACAAAATCCCAAAGGCCTCAGACCCATTGTAGGGTGATTGATCTCCAAACACCCCTTCCTTAGAAGATAATGGCTTACTCTGCACCTACACCCCATCAATTCTATTATCTTCTCTAAAAAAGGGGATATGAATCTGTACTTTTAGACTGAGCAAGGGAACAAATAGGAGCACTTGTAGGCAGGACCATCTCCTGGGAATGGGGAGGGCCAGCCCAGAGCAGAGGCCAGGTTCCACTCTCCCACCTCAGCCCTACTGCCTTCAGCTTTGCACCGAAGGCACAGGGGCCAAGACAGAGGACAGTGCGGCAGTGGGGGAAGGCAGCAGGGTGGGCCCCGTGCTCTCACGCCCTTCCCCCTCCCCCAAGGACAGCCCTTCTTGTAGGTGCAGGAGAGCTGCTGTACCAAGCTTTATGGGTTTGCTGATGGATAACAACAACGGTTAGTATATTTAAGTAACTTGTACCGGCCCCTTCTGTTGTGATTTATGGAATACTCATCAGCCACATATCCAGCCTGTAACTTTTTTCTGTTTGCACTAAAAGACTCACCCGGCACTTGGGATCTTACCCTGTGCCAGGCTCAAGGACTTCAAATCGCCTACCCCTCTGTTAGATCCAAATCACCCTCATAGTGTGGTACAGAAATCAAAGCAGGGGAGGGGTGCATGTGTGGCTGCACTGCAAGAGCTAGTCCCCGCTGGAGATCTGTAGCAACCAGGCAGGGAGAGGGAGGGAGCCAGTGAGCCCTGCAATACAGTACATCATTTTCCAACCAGCTCCAGGCTCTGGCCTAATCCCCACTCTACATAGATCACTGAGGATGATTTAATTTGCTCTCTTTTAATTACACTTATTGAAGAGTTTGAATTTTGATATCCCATTTTAATAAATATTCCCTAGTGTTTAAGAAACCTTGAGTAACATATGAAACGATTTGGTCCATATCTCCCTTTTATTAGTCACATCCTCCATTTTTAGTAGCTCTGATCTGACCTCTTTTGCAGATTGCAGATCTTGGAGTTGCCTCCTTTAAAAACTGGAGTAGACTGACCAAAGAAGAGACCAGCCGTCAGAGGAAAATCAAGAACACTTCCAAGACTGCATCCAGGAGCACCGCTGGCACGCTTTTCTACATGGCCCCGGAACACTTACACTCAGTTAATACAAAACCTGTAGAGAAGTCAGACGTTTATAGTTTTGGCATAGTACTGTGGGCAATTTTTGCCAACAAAGAGCCATATGAAAGTAAGTTACTTGGAAGAGACCTGTATTGCTAAATGAAACAAGGAATTGTGTGGCACTTTAAGACTAACAGATTTATTTTTCGCATGAGCTTTCGTGGGAGAAAATCCCACTTCATCAGATGCTTCAAAGATTTCTTCTTCTTCCTCTTCTTCTTCAAAGATATCATCTTTGAAGCATCTGATGAAGTGGGATTTTCTCCCACGAAAGCTCATGCAAAAAATAAATCTGTTAGTCTTAAAGTACCACACAACTCCTTGTTTCTTTTTTGCTGGACTAGACTAACACGGCTATCCCTTTGGAAACTGCTAAATGAGTTTGCTTTAAGGAAGCTATAGGATTAAGACATAGTAATACCTAGCATATAGTATTTTCAAAATAGCCTATAAGCTTTAAACAAGTCCTTGGCTTCACTTGAGAATAGTCCTTATTTACCATTCAGTGACCAATAATGGGGACAGCTGCAACAATACTACTCTTCAAATGTGGAGAAGGATATCTAGATATTGCATTGATAGAGCTCATTCAAGTTTACCCTACTTGAATCAGGGCTAGCCACTAACTACGTGATGTGGACAAAGAGCCACTAAGGTCATATTACTTGGAAGTTTAGTCACACTTGAATTTGGGGTTCCAAAGCTGAACGCAGTATTTCCTTTAAGAGTGCTGCTCCCAACTGGTCATGTGCTGCTCTCAACGATAAAGCTGGTGTTAGTTTCTGATATACCTCACTCCCAGAGATTGGTGATGATACTCTGTCATTCTCCCGAAATCCAGACAGACTACATTCAAGTTTTGAGAACCATTTCCACTTTAAACCCCTATTGTTTTCTATTTTAGTTAGACATTGCTAGATTAGTAAAACCCTGGAATCTGGATGAAGACACTAGTTGGGGATGTTTACTAATAAAATGACTACTTTGTGTTGGATCCCCACACATTACAGATGCTACTAAACTTATTAACTATTCATTCCCATTCTGTATAACTCCCTTCTTCATGCCACTCCCACCAATACCACCTTTGTTTCCATTTTTCTCATTTTTCCCATTTCTTTCTCTTCCTTTCTTCCACATACTTCTGTTGCACTAATCACGTATCCTCTGAGGGATTAGAAACTTCTGATTTGCCGAGTTGATGCTACATTCCAGTTGGCTATACCATACTGCACTCTGCATTAATAGCCTGTTCCAAACCTGTTTGCGCTAAACCCTACAGCAGATAGTCAAATACTAAATACGTCTGGGTCAAATTTTCAAAAGGCAGATTCATAAGTCTTACCTGTAGCATCTGCACTTCACTTACAAGTTAGGTTGATATATCAGTTAGTGGTATGAAAAGTCAACATCCAACTGATGCAGCAATGCCAGCCTAATCCTGGCATAAATACAGCTGTGTCGATGGAAGACTTCTTTCACTGATGTAACTAACATTGCTTATAGAGTTGGTGTTCCTACAGTGGAAGAAAAAGCTTTTGTCAAGGTTGGCTGTGTCTATGCTGTACAATTATATCTTCATATCTGTAGCAACATAGTTATGCCTCCAAAGGGTGGACATACCTTTGAGTGTTACGTGCATAAATCTTGCATTTGCTCACTGGACACATACTCCTCAGATATGCTAAATTCTGCTACTTTGGGCCTGAAAGGGACCAGAGAAGCACCTATGAGAATCCTTCCAGGGCAGGGAGCCACTTTTGCCAGTGGAGAGCCAGCTTAAGAAATCTTTCGCAGGCTGGCCCATAGGCCTGTGGGAAGCAGAGCAGAAAGTGGAGCAGGCTTAGGGGCTGGTTTAACTCACATGTGCGTCCAACTAGGCCCCTGAACAGCCCTGGAACACAGGAACAGTAAGATGACTTAAAACTGCCTTTGTTGCCGCCTCCCTATTTTTACTCCAAATACCAGAAAAAAAGCAACAAAGTCAGGCCCATGAGAGTTCAGTTCTACAACTCTAACTCACACTGACTAGGAATGACTTATGGAAGAAAGCCTCACTAAACTCACACTATGTACTTTCATCATGAGTTGGAGCTTCAGTCAGGCCCATAGAGTAAGCATTTTCATGTCCCAACAGAGTTGTAAGTGTGACTGAGGCTCCTTCTCTTGAAAGCCTTCTTTGCAGTTTCTACCGTCTTTCACAAGGAAACCACCCACACTCTACCATTTTCATATGAGGGGATGACCTTTTGTGGTAGCAAAATCCTGTGATAAAGAATTTGATCTGAGATTTTGTTTTTCAGACGCTATAAATGAAACACACATTTGCTTTGGCATCATGAATGGGGACAGGCCAAACACAGATGAGATTAAAGACAGTTGTCCGAAGGAAATTATTGACCTAATGAAGCACTGTTGGCAACAAATGCCAGAGAATCGGCCGACCTTTGCAGGTAAACATTACTTCAGGGTTACTTTTCTTTGGACATCAAAAACAAGCTTAATTCTTCCTTTGTAAAAGTCATAGTTGTTTTTGAGAGGTTTTTGTGCTTTAGGTTTCTTTTTTAAAAAAATGTAGTTGTGTCCTCATACAAACAAGTCAAGTATATTGCCTGAAGTCTGGGCTGCATTGTCTGTAGATATACATGGACATGGCTTCATTGACTTCAGTGGAGTTATACCAACATATCCCATTTGAGGACCTGTCAGCCTAATACCATCAGAGGATAACCTTCCTCTTTAAAGCAAAAATGTTTAATACTGGGAGACACCACCTCAGAAGACTGGGCCTAAGAAACTCAGCCTTTCAAGATCAGGCTTCACAAACTGTCTGATGTAACCTGCTCCAAGCTATCATGTTGAGTACTTTAATAACCATTTGCTATAGCTAGCTAATTCTCCTCAAATATGTGGGCCTTTCCATTGCCTTGAGAGGGTTTGGGATGAGGCTTCTAGCATTTCAGCAGCAAAAAGCTGCTGCTCCAGTTCCATCTTCTTGACTCCTTTCTTCCTTGCTCTCAGTAGACTGATGACTAAAACAAAGAAGAGTTACCTGTAGCCATAGACATGTGGCCCTGGCCTTCCTGGCTTCCTCCTTGATACAAGAGATTCACAGCTGTCTTATTTCAAGCCACCTGCATTCATTTATGTACAGTGTATATAGTCTGTTCCCAGTTTCTGCCCCAGGAACTCTAGGGGCTCAGAGGCTTCTGGCTGTTTGTCTCTCCTGGCCAGCAGGTAGACTGACTCACAGTCATCCCCCTGCTTGACCACACCTCATCCTGCTGGTTTCCTGCACTGGCCTATATACCTTCTGTTGCCAGGTCACCAGCTGTTCACATTTGACTGGCTAGTCAGGGCTCTAGCTCAGCCTAATCAGGGCAGCCAATTGCTATCTGGCTTGGCTCTGTCGTTGTGATTCCTGGCTCTGCTGACCTGCACTGCATCAGCCCATCCTGCTGGCTTAGTACCATAGGAGCAGCTGAGGGTTTCTCTACTCTGTCACACTACAACAGGTAAAAGTGTTGATTCCGGGCAGCAGCACTGGCTCTTTAGACAGCTGTCTGGTATGCAGTGTGCATAAATTTAGAGGTTCATTGCACAAATATACACCACTACACCTTTTTAGTTGTGCAGTACCCTGCTGGGGCCCTACATACTATCCCATTCTCAAACCCGCATATTCTGCTGCTAAAACATCAGGTTCTACTAGCACTTGGTCTCTGTGCCTCCATTTCGCCATCAATAAAATAGGGATAATCATAGTAGAACCCTTCATGAAGAAGGTAAGTATTATTATGAAACTGTTATGAGCAGACCCAGTCAATGGAACCACTCACAGAGCAAGACACTCCATTTTGGGGTGTAGTTTGTATGAGAAGTGTTTTGCAGATTTCGATTGCCCTGGCACAGGTGAGGTGACAGAATGGATGAGATGAAGGAGAAGGCATCTCCCTCCATTTGCATGCCCTGCAAAAGGACCTGTCTATAATCACAATTCTTGTGCTTGGGGGGAGGACAGAAACCTGCTCCATCTATGCATCCTAGAGGGGGTTCCCCAAAGAATAGGGGCCCATTACACAGCTAATTTCATACAGCCCTTAAAAAGCAAAGAGCATATGCTCTGGTGCCATCTGATAACTAACGCTCCCCTGGCTCAGGCCAATGATTACCTGGCACAATGGCTATGTCTACATTGGCCCAAGTTAGTTCGGACTTGCAAGTATGAGCTAAGAAGTCTGAGGTTAGTCTGAACTAACCCCTGACTTTTTAGTTTAAACTAACTTGCCCATTCTAGTTCAAATAGAATGCGCAGTTAATTTGAATTAATGGCTTCGTTCAAACTTTTTAAATTGAAACTAAGCCTTAGTTCAGGTCTTGAAGTCCGAACTAAGCTTGGTACTTATTAGTTTGGACTAAGCTTTGCCTAGTTGAACTAAGAAATTTCTTAGATCAGACTAGGCAAAGCCTAGTGCAGCCAAGGACAGGAGCGTCACTGGCACCTGGCACAGGAGGCATGTGCCCTAAGTCCCGGTGCCAGTGCTCTGAATGTCTTCAACCCCTGCCCAGCCCAGGATCTGGGCCAGGCCACCTGTGGCAGCCCGGGGTCCTGACTCTGGATTGGGGCCTGGGGGTGGGGATGGAGCCCCGGGGGTGGGGCCCGGGCCCAAGCCTGGGTCTTTTCCTGGGGCAACAACACTCCTGGCCAAGGGCTAAATTAGTCCAGACTACGCCTCCTTAGTCCAGACTAATTTGCCAATATAGATATAACAATTAGTCCCTGAAGCTGTATAGAATTATATCTTTGTCTTTCTTTCTGGTATATTAAACATTTTATTTTTGGCATACATTTTTTATTTTAGACAGACTCTTGCACAGGGGTCTCGTATCCATCAGCTCGCTCTACTTTAGCGCCTGTCTTATCCTCAGAAGGGTTTCCTGTGCCACCACCTTCACCATACAGTTCCATCAGCTTGCCCAGTTCAAACCTGGGCTTCTTAAGCGTTTTCACTTGGTGGACATACACATCATGAAGAGGGTAGATGGACTGACAAGCTTTTTCTATGCCTTTGCCAGTGCAGTCTGGAATCAGCTTATTGACAACTTCTTTCAGGTCATTAGTCTGCACCTCACGTGTCATGATTTCCATCATCTTCTTGCAAATTTGGCGGACCTATTGGTGCTGGGCCTTGCTAAGACACTATAGGAGCTTAGAACATAGGGAGCAAAGTCTATTGCTGTTGGACAATCCTGGGTGTCACTCACTGTCTTTCTAGTCTCCTCTCTTAAAGTCACAATCTGTGGGGTGTTTGTGGTGGAGTAGATAGATGTTTTTTAAATAGTCCAATTGCAACTGAATATATACAATACTTCAAATTGAACAAGAATTCAGTTCTTATTAAAGTCATTTTAAGGCTAAGTCAGCCCTGCTAATATAGCTTAAATTTTTTTGAGCTCACTCTCATTTTTAAAAATGTAGGTAACTGATTCATTGGATAACATTTGGTGAAAGTGGGCTGAGCAGCAAGTCATCATTATTTGCCATTTAAAACTTCTTTCCCCAAACCTTTTCCTTTCCTGCAGAAATTAGTCAGAAGTACAAGCCATTCTACTATGAGCATCTACAAAAAAATGTCGAAGATGATTTGAGAAAGATAAAAGTAAGTAGCAGTCTCAGTGCTTCCTAATATAACTTGTAAGTAAAAAAGATCACACACACACACACACACACACACACACACACACAGAGCCAGATTCTGCTACTCTTACTCACACTACACAATACCTTATTCAAACACCACTCCCTATATTTCCAGAAGGTCTGCTTGTGGAGTAAATTGCTACTCAGTACAAGTGTGGGTGGCAGAATTCAACCCGTTAAAGGTAAAAAAGCCCTGTGAGGTAGACTCTAACTGCCAAAGAGTAGAACTTTTCTCTGTTAGGATTCCTGTTGAAGTCACATTTAAGTTAGTTTTATACTAGCATTACTCCATTGACATTGATGAAAATCAAAAGAGACTATGTACAAGCTATTGTCCAGTGTGTCTTAAGGTGGCTGAATCCGTTCCATAGTTTATGAAGAATTACTGCTGAGGGCTTTTTTAAATATGTACACTTTACTATACGTTTATATAGTACCTTACACAGAGCACCCTGAACCTGCCTGAGACCTCTAAGTACTACTGTAATCTTAATAATAGAAGTCAGGATATTCAAAGTTTTGAGTCATCCCTCAGTTGTAACTTTGTTCCCTGTTCTTTCACTGGATGCAGTTTACAAACTACAGTACTCTACAGAAGATGCTTTCCTGATTTGGGAAACAATGAAGACGAACTTACTTTCTGACAAATGCTTTGGGTCAGATTGTGGAGCGTTTAGTCACAGTGGAAAGTATTTATTTCTCATTTGGGAAATCCGTGCAGTAGCTTTGAAGATGTATGCAGTGCACTTTGGCAAGATAGCACAGCTTTGCAAAATAAAGATGATGAAACAGAGAAATATTTTTCTAGAAGTGATTCTACCATGCATACTAATTCTGAGGAGTAAATACTTACTTTATGGGAGCACCCCAAAGCCCCAGTTATGATTGTTCTGGGCTCTGCACAAGCACAGAGAGACAAGTGGTGCCCTGAAGGGTTTAGAGTCTACAACCAGAAAAAGACAAGGGGTGGGAAGTATGGAAGCAACATACAAGCAAATTAATACAGTGAAGTCTTGGTGCAGCTGTTACTTGATTATATTGGAGACTTTTATCATATCATATGGCTGGAAGGGACCTCGTGAGATCATTGAGTCCAACCCCCTGGGAATTGAACCCAGGACCTTCTGCATGTTAAGCAGAGGTTTTCTTGTTTGGTTTTTGAGTTGTTCCATTCTCTACAAATAGTTCCTTTGAAATTAGACAAGGGTGGAGCGTGCTGCCCTCCTTACCAAGGGGGCTTCTCCTGGAATAGGTACGACACAGTTATATAAGGAGGGTGCCAGGGGGTTGGACTCGATGATCTCATGAGGTCCCTTCCAGCCCTATGATTTGATTGATTGATTGATTGATCAGGCTGTACAAGAAGGCGGAAATGAAATTTTGAACTTTGAATGCCTGGGATCAGATATGTTTACACAAAAAGGTTGTTGGAGGTTTCTTAATTTGTGAAAAGACTTCCTGGTGAGACAGTGAGTAATGTCTTTTGAGAAGTTCAAGAGCAATGATTCAAATCTCAAAGTCCTTAATCGGGTAAAATTCCAGCTGACTTCAAGCTTTACTTGAGTAAGGACATCACAAAGGCACAAATGGCTGGAACATCAAAATGTCAGAATAAAGGGGATCATTCCTTGGGTCTTGCAAAACAAAGACAAGGATTTGCAAAGGTGAAAGTGCAGTGACACAGTGTGAAACATTCTTTCTAAAAGTCTGCACCAAGCTTCTGTCCTCACCCTCCACCCTCCCCTTCAGACTGTTTTCAGAACAAAGCCAAACTCACAGATTACTTTTTTCCTTGCTAAGGTCTACATGTAAGCCCATAAAATAGGCACGATTCTGCTACTCTTACACCAAGCAGCGAGCAGTCTTATAGCTTACAATAAGAAAGACTGTCTTGTGGACATAGGCCTGAGTTGGGAGAAGTGCAGTGAGTCACAATAGTTCATTGAGACCACTCATGGAGTAAGGGGTATTCAATGGGAATAAGGGCACAGCTTGGCCAGATCAGAGAATCATGCCCTATATTTACACAGCAGTCACTCCAGCCTTCCTTGAAAGCAGACATTGCTTGTCAGTAAACTGAACCTCACTAGTAAGCAACCCCAGCAAAGTAACGGTTATGTCCACCCGCATTCTACCACCAAAGAACAGAAGAGCTGTTCACTTGGGTTATGCACTGTGGGGATGTGTTTGGTTTCTATTGTAAAGATGCTTCCTTTGCTTAAACTTTCACCTGCTGCTTGATATTTTTTTTTTCTGTATACAGAAAGTGTACCCAGAGCCATCTGAACTTGTGAAGAGGATGCAGTCCCTTCAGATAGATTCTGTAGCAGAACAGCCAAGTAATGGGCATGCACAAACAGGTTATTACTGCCAGTTGTCACTTCATAATACTTTATTTCATGTTTCCTGCTTAGGGTAAAACTGAGGACAAAGAATCAGCAATTTTAGTATAAAGCTATTATGAACAAACCCAGTTGTTTAGAATTAAGGGAAGACTCTGGAGCGCTGAATGCAAAGTTCAGATGCATCTGCCATTCCAAAATGTAAATCATAAAAACACAATCTTAATCACTATTTCCAAGCATCAATTTGAAAAATAGATTACTTTTTAACAGCTTTTGTATTTTTCTGCATCTGTATTTAATCTGTTCAATATTTGATTTGTCTATTGCCACATTATTAATGACATCATTAGTTCACTTTAATATCACTTAGCCTTTACTCTGTTCACTCCACCAATCTTTTGTTTTGGCTTTAGGCTTCAGTTTCACAATAATTAGTTTATCAGTGCCCTGAAAACAATTAGAGTGAAAAACTAGAAGGTGTTACTTGATTTAAGAGCTTGCGCCCCCTTGATTCTGCTTTGGACAACATGGGGTTGGGGATGGTTGCTCCATTTATCTGTTCCTTCCTGAGTCACATAACCTATCAAATTCTGGTTTGTGTGTGTTTGACAGCTTTGAGGTGTTATGTAGTTGTAGACAGTGATATAGCCCCCCTCCCCCCCTGTATGTCTGTAGTGGAAGATGCACATGTACTTTTTGCACCAAAGTACCCTGTTAGCAGGGGGAAAGGATCAAATCTGTAGCACTGTTTTACAGGCTCACCAGCCTAGAGTGCCCCCTTATGGTCTTTCAGATGGTCTCATGTTAGATACCCCCAACAGGTTTCTCCAGTGTCCCATTCCTTCCAGGGTCTCCATTGTCCTTACAAGTCCCAAACAATGTAGTAAATCCCATATAAGCAACCCAGATGTCTTCTGGGTCTCTCACCAGTCCTGGTCTCTCTGCCAAGCAGCAACAAAACAAAAAAGACACCATTAAACCACTCCCACCTATGTGGGGCATGTGATTACAGTCTCTTTCTAGTTGCCATCTTTCTTCCTGACTCACAAAGCTCATCCTCCTACCTGCATTTTCCCATTTTGACCTCTCTTCCTAGCTCTTCCCAGCCCCCTCTCTTGGGACACCTCCCCTCAACTGCTCTGACTTCTTTCCTTAAGGCCTCCTTAAACACAACTCACCCTTTCCAGCTGTACTCAGGCAGTGCGAATAAGACTTTTAGGCACCAGTTAATCCCTTTCCAGCTGTGACAATGTGCTTTACTCATCAGAGGTATGGTACCTCCTCCTGGCCATTTTGGGGAATAGCAACAGTTCAAACTATTCTTCAGTACAGATAATGGATTTTAGCAAGACAGCAGCAGTTCTAATTATGTTTTCCTAGAAAGAATATTACAGTGTAGCAACACCGCATTACAAAGTCTCTCATCCTTTAAGAACCGTTTGTGCTTGTGAAAAGTGCTAACTTGACAAATTTGCAGATTAAAGTCATTGCTTTATCAAGCAAATAGGCACAGTGTAGCCAATGGCAGTGAAAGATTATTAATTTGCTGCAATTTCATAACCCATGGCAAGAAGTCTCCAAGCCTGGGTGTACAGACCTGTGCTCACATTACAGCCCTAAGTTCAGTGTAGACCAGGGTTGTCAAACACGTGGCCTGAACCTCTTCCATCTGGCCCATAATTGCACTCCACAGAACCAGTCTCTCCCCCAACAGAGAGTGTGGTCATGCATACCCAGTGCCCCACAATGCCACAAGAGTGTCAGGTCTTGCAACATCATGGATCTCTGGGTATGCGAGATTGCACTCTGTGAGACCACACTCTTTCCCTAACACGCATGCACGCGCGCGCGCGCACACACACACACACACACACACACAAACATACACACACCATGAGAGAAAGAGAGAGAGTGAGTTGTATCATGGAACACAGTTTTGCATACGCAGCACTCCACGATGCCATGAGAATGCCATATTATTTTGATTTATGGTATGTATGGCCCACTTGAAGTACCTATGAGTCAAATCTGGCCCACAATAGCAAATGAGTTTGATGCCGCTGGTGTAGGCATTGCAGCCTCCCCAGATATCGGAGCCCAAACTCCACTTTGAGTCTCAGGTTCATTGTTGGGAGTTTTAAAACTCAGTGTAGCCATTTCCTGAGTCCCCACAGAACCTCGCCAATGTGCCTCAAACCTTGGGTCGTTGACAGTCTATACCATTCAATTCTAGTGCCTGAATGTTGAGAGTGCTGTCAATGACAATTACCACCTATGGTGAGAAATTTTGTTTTTTCTCTTGCAGTGGTGATATCCAGGGGTTAAAGTATAATTTGGCAGAAGCCGGAAGCCTCTTAATTTTCACACAGGTCCAGGCTTCCCCTCAAAAACCCCAACTAATGCCCCCCAAATGCCTGTCTCCCCACCCCAGCTACTGCCCCCCCCAAAACATCTGCCTCCCCACCCCACTACTGCACCCCACCCCAGCTACTGCCCCACAAACACCTCCCCCATCAGACCCCTCTTTCCCCATGTCTTCTGCAATCCCCATTCCCTAAGCTTCCTGCCCCCACGTCTCCATTCCAGCCCTCCTAACCCCCTACCCCCCAGCTCCCCCATCTTCACTTCACTCCCTTCAGCCTCTAACCCCCTCCACACCTTCCTGGACCCCTTGTCCCCATTGCCCCACTCCCCCCCTTCAGCCCCTCCAACTCCTCCACACCTCCCCAGCCCTCCCCCCATGCCCTTTCCCTGATGGGAGCCTGACTGTCCTCACCCCCCAGGGCCCCTTACCCGTGCCACTGAGGACCCGGACTGGGCCAGGGGGAGGGAGGCCGTGGTGCTGGCTGGCAAGAGGGTGATAGGCCCAAGACTGGGCCCGGATTGCACGCGCTGCCCAGGCCCAGCAAAAAGGGCCAGGGCCACCACAGGCCCTGTGAAAACAGCAGTTGGGGGGAGTGGCTGGGCTCGCCCCAGCCCGCAGCCCCTTCCCTGAGCCAGCCCGGGGATCGAATGTGCCAGAATGCTGAGTTCTGGTGCATTCTTTATTTTTAGGGGGTCCCAGAATGCAGCATTCCAGCATGTTCCCCTATTTTTAGGGGGCCCTGGAACCCCATTACTTTAACCCTTGATATTTATCTACTCAAAAACAGACTAAATCAACCAAGTCACATTTACCATGCAGGAGCCATCATGTAGTAATAATTTTCATTGATCACCGACCTGGACTGGATTCAAACACATATTCTAGGGATGGAAATGGCAGCATTCCTTATACCACTACCTGCCTATCCAGGCCCATGCACCCTTTGTTCAAATGCTACAGTGCCCTTTTGGAGCACCATTATTTTCAGTGAAGTCCATCATCAGCAAGACAATTTTGAAGCTCCATGTTGTTGCTGTAATCTTTTCAAATCTCAATAGGAGATTATGTTCAGACCCCCAGCTACAAACAACACGGTAAAAAAGCAGGTTTTGACATATTGGTTCAATCTTGTGGCACTATGAAATGCTCTCAAGTTAGAAGTCTAAATCAGAATTTGAACAATCCAATTCAGGCAAAACTTCTGTTGTCTCTAAAGAAAGCTGTGTGCACCTATCTAGAATAGACTGTCTGTATGATTTATGTGAAAATCATGGACTAGTTCCTTCTTTTCCACTAGACATGAAATGTTCTTTATTAAAATGTATTCTGTGACCTCAAAAACAAGCTAGACAGGGTGCGAAAATCACAGAGCAAAGTTCATTAAAAATACAGAATGATGTATTCATGAAGGCTACTTAGAATTTTTCTGTGATAGGACCACTGAAAGAAACATGACTTTAGTGCTATGTAAAGTAGCACAAACAGTGAAATTCTGTGATTTCCCCATTGTATCACTCCAACTTTGTGCCACACAAATCCACTGGAGACAAATTTGTGAACCAGGCCCTCTAAAGTGGATCCAGGAACTTTCGTTCTTCCCTTCTTGACCCACCTGATGTGTTGTCTAGTATTTCTGTACCATGCTTTGCTTAGAGGTAGCTGTAGTTCATTGGTTCGTGAAAAAATTATTATCCTTATACACAGGGCCGTCCCTAGGGTCGGGTGTGCAGGGCGGCCGCCCAGGGCCCCGCGCTCTGGAGGGCCCCACATGGCCACACTGCTGCTCCTTCCCGCCCCCCGCCCGCCCCGGGGGGGGGGGGGGGCGGGGCGGGCAGAAGGGGGGGTCGGTTCAGCACTGCCGGTCTGGCCACCTCCCTTCCCTGCCACGTGCGCTGGTCTGCGCTCTGTGCTGGAGCAGTAGGGAGGAGGCGGGAGGCAGCACTGCACCAGTATTGCTGTCCCCTCACCCCCCCCCCCCCGCCATGGCTGCACTGCCTCCCACCCCCTCCCCGCTGCTCTGGCACAGAGCTGAGAGCAGCAAGCGTGGCAGGGTGGGGGAGGCAGACCGGCAGCACTGCACCGGGCCACACTTTCGGCCACTCACCGGGTCCCCGGCATGGGGGGGAGTGCAGGCCCTGCAGAGGGCGATTTGCCTGGGGCCCCGCACCCCCTAGGAATGGCCGTGCCGATACATATAGTCTATAGGGCTGAACGTGCAGGAATGAAGTCATGGAGCTTTTCTCAATGATTTCAGTATGATCAGACACAGTTTATAAAGTGGTTTGTGATCATTCTTTGTAAAAAGTCTTATGTAAAGGGTACATCTTATACAGTATTGTCTTTTCTAGAAAGCACTACCTTTGGTTACATATTATGGATTATGTTTCTTTTAATCTAAAAACTAAAAGACCCGTTGCAGCTCTGCTTGCAAGGTACAGAATTTCATAAAGTGCTGTAGGCCAGGAACATTTTTAATAAGAAAAACATGGCTTTGTTTTCTCATTTTAGAACATAAGTATTACAAAACCTCTGTGTATGCAACATTCCTGGTCCTATGGACCAAATGAGGCACCAATGCAAAGCAAACTTGAGAGGCTGCCATATATAACTATGTGTGAACACTTCATCTTGCAAGAAAACATCAGTAGTTGTAGTGTTTGTCCCTGCGCCTTGTTGATGGTCATTGCCAAAGCTACTTGCTTGGGGAATTGGCTCCTTTGACAGTTGAAGGAGAAAGTCTGTAGGCTGAAGTGCTAAGCGTGGAATGAGCACCATCAGATTTGTTCCTCCCACCATTGCTACCTGGAGTCCACCATTAACAACACAATTCAAGCACGTATTACAAAGACCGTCCTGTGGTGCCAAATCATGCGGTAACATAAACAGCATGCCAGGTTTTTACTGAACATTTTCAATGCAGTTATTTGGAATTTGCTAACATTCTGCAACTTTCCACATATATCTGAAATGTTCCATACATTTCTTCAACTTTCAGTTTCTTTCTGGGAGACTGTAGAGTATTCTGGGGAGGGATCTGGAACATTCTGGCCTTTGCCCCAAATTTCTGGAACTGTTCAGTCCTGGTCGTCACTGGCACAGGGCATATGCGGTGGGCCCTGGGTATCGCTGAATTTCTCTCCCTGGCAGGCAGAGATGCAGACAGCCCGCTTCTGCTTCTGTGCCTGTCCAGGAGAAGAGCTTAGCTGAAGAGATTGTGCTGCCCTGCATTATGTGACAAACACATGTGTTGCAGGGCGGGAGAAGAGGGAAATTTAAATCTCTTCCTTTTCAGTCCAGCGTCGTCAAGCCTCACAGCATGGCCCATGCCAGTGGGCAAGGGGGAGAGAAAGGAGAGCTGAAGTGAGGGGAATGGGAGAGGGGTAAGAGTGGGTCCAACTGGCCGGCTCAGGGCTCAGCACTCAGGCCCAGCACCAGGTACAACTCTGGGTCCAGTGCATTTCAGGAGCTGAAAGTAGGGATTGACTGGGTCTGATGGTCGGCTCAGGGTCTGATGGTCAGGGCCAGCACTCAGGCCGAGGGCTGCCATAGCTTGGCACTCCGGGGCCAGCCAGGGACAGAGCTCAGACCTAGGGCCAGCAGTGGGGGTGACTGGGGGCCTGCAGTCGGCGCTAAGGCCAGGGGCTGCCAGCACTCAGACCAGATCAGACCCACGATGGGTGAAGAGGGGTAGTGGGAGTGTGGCGGTGGGGCCCCTCTGCCAGCGCCCCGAGTGGTTCTTTTGGGCAGTGATGCCCTTGGCTCCAGGGTTTTCTATAACTTTCCATGGCTGCTCACACAGCAAAAATAATAACATAGATAGATGCTAGATTCTGTCATGGCATTGTTGAGATGTAAGTGAAAACTACAGTTTTACCTTTGCATTATGAGATAATTTACTTATTTAATTTCCCTTCCATGCTGCAGATCAGCCCAATTCGCTACACAGCTCTCAGGGTCTTATGACAGGCACTGTGAATGAAGCTTTATTTGCTGCCTCTCCACGAAACCAGCCCGTTGAGAGCTGCGAGAACTCCTTTGAGGCCTCTATGAGCCTTCATAGAAAACTGCAGGATGAATTAAACTATCATAACTGTGGTAGCCGGATGGATAATTCAGAAAGCCAACCTGTGGTATACAGTGCTGAAAAGACAGAGGAGGAAAGAAAACGTAGGGTATCCTACGATCCATTTGCAAGGACACCTGTTCCACCGATGAATGAATCATACCTGAAAGCTGAAAGCAGGGGATCTAAAGCCAGTCCCTATAAGAATGTGACCCATTACAATCATTTACAAAGATCACCATCACCTGCAGCAACTCCAACAAGGGAAAATTTACCACAACTTCCAAATATTGGGTTTGGGACAAGGCCTATAAATCTGACAAGAGGATATACAGAGGATCTCTATGGATCAAATTCAGCCAATACATTTAGTCTGAATAAACCCCCTGTGCCTGAATCGGGCCGAGACCAGCAGCCACAAGCATCCACACCTTGGCTTCCAATGAGTCAGAATACAGGGGCAGGTAGGTGAGATATTTGTCTTATTACTTTTTTGGCTAAAACACAAACAGTACTCCTTTTGTTATCTTCCAGAGGTGAAATGGCCAGTGATTATTTTATAGTTCACATATGAATGGGGACCTGATTTCTTATTCTCAAGCTGGGCACATACAGAGGATGGAGGACAGCAGAATCCCTAAAGCTGTGCTTTTACAGCTGGTTGAAAAACAGACAAGTATCATAGGGAAGGACACATCTGAGATACTACGAGGACACTCTGAAACAAAATATGAAGGCCGGTAAGAGTGATACCAACAATTGAAAGGATTTCACCCTGGAGAGGGCCAGCCGGAGGCAGTGCTGTCACTTAGCTGTTAAAATCTTTGGAATCAAACAAGCGAGTAGCAGGGAAGAAAAGAGAGAAAGGAGGAAGGCCATCTCAGTAACTCCATTGACAGCAGATTTTACCTGCAATATCTGAAGTCACATCTCTGGATCAAGGATTGGCCTTTTTTCAGACCAGTGCACACACAGATAAACTTAGTCACAAAGGGTCACCGATAAAACTCATTTGTCAACATCCATGGGAGACAAGATGCATAAAAATGTACACTGCACTAGGCTGCTGCACACTGGCACACCATAGGTGCTGCTGCCACATGAAAAAAATATTCCATGTTTAATATTTTGAACAGCAGTAGGTCAAATTGCACTACAGATGTTAGTGTGCAGCAGCAGCGTGCACAGGGTGACTTAGGGCATGACGGGCTAATGTGCTGTATATTCCCACCCTGGCCTACCATGCATGCACTAAGGCTCGGTATAGGCAAGCATTTAGAATCAGGTGACGTGCCAGCACTTTCATTTACTCGTTATGTTACCTGAGGCTTGAATTTTTGAATTTGAGTATCTAAAATTAGGTACCTAAATCCTGTACTGGGATCTGCTAGCTGGGAACTCTGCAGACTTTGCATAAAAGTAAAGTATACACTAGAGAATCTTCACATAGAGCAGTGGTTCCCAACCTCGGGTGTGGGGACCCCTGGGGGTCTGCGGATTTATTGCAAGGGGTCCATGAATACTTCCAGCCCCAATCACTGTTGGCCAGTGGCAGGTGCCCCAGGCCCAATCCAGCCCCAGCCACTGCCGGCCAGCGATTCATATCGGAGAGGGCCCTAAAATTCTAAATGAATTGTATTTGCCTGCTGAGAGCAGCCTCACCCTAGATATGTCCCCACCACTTGTGAGCAGGCAGGGGCCGGGTCCTCCACTGCCCTTCTACAGCACCACTGCCTGCAGTCAGTCTCCAATAACAACTATTTCTATTTGGGGATCTGCAACATTTTTTGACATTAAAAAGGGGTCCTCATGCTCAAAAAGGTAGGGGACCACTGTTATAGAGGTATAGTCTTCACTGACAGCAGTAAATTTACTGCAATTAGATCAGTCTTTCCAATTGACTGATCAGGTCTGTGAAGACCTGCTCTGCTGATCAGGGAAAGAGAAGCTTTTCCCTTGGACTCAATGCATTGAAGACACCGCAGTAAGTAGGCTAGGCAGTCGAAGGGAGACAGGCAAGGTATTTTAAATACTTTGCATATGTCCCTTCAATTACTGCTGCAATCTCTCCACTTGAGTAGACCTGGCCAGAAGCAGCTCTTAGGCACTTTGCTAATCCATGATGTATTTAATTAAATATACTTTTACTTGATTGGTTTAAAAGCTTTTTGGATAGTAGCACCTTTGTTCCCCTCTTTGTATCTACAGGCATTGACTGTGTTCTTCTACTTATCATAAATATTACAACAGTTTTAAAATACTTGTGCCTTCAAGTTTTTGATAACTGAATATTTTTGGCATTTGTGTATCTTATAATTGTTCAGGTAAGATGGAATCCAACCCTTTTAAGGTGGCAAATTTTGCATATACTCCTACTCCACCGGCACAACACCGACTAAGCATAGGTAAGTGCTGTAGCATGATATTTCCTAAAGGCTGACAATATCCATGCTAACCCGATGCCATATTTTTCTGATCAGCTTTACTAAAAAGTGAAACTGAAGTCTCAAACCCTGTGAACGAGATACCATGTAAAATAGAGATATCTTTAAAACATCATGTAGATGTGTTATAAAGGACAGTGGTAAAAAGTACCATGGCTCTGTGAGACATACTGTATGATTTTGCAAGTTTCGACAGACCTGTGAAATCATGACTTTGTACCTGATTCACTTTTTAAAGAAGCAAAAATATAAGCCAAATCGGAGTCTTCAAAAGCTTAAATTTTTCACTTGTATTTAAGCTATGTTCAAAAGAGCATTTTCAACTAAACAAGAAGCTGTAAAGGTAGTCAACCAATCACAGATGTGTGTATTGTTAATATTCACCAATGGCAGGGACATTGTTCTTTAATTTTATATTTTTTGCATGTAGTTGTTATTAATATTGATAAAAATCATGTATCTGATAATGTAAACTTATCTGGCACTTTACATGCTGAATATGACCAAGCTGTG
The DNA here is from genome assembly GCA_007922195.1 of Podocnemis expansa. Taxonomy (NCBI): domain Eukaryota; kingdom Metazoa; phylum Chordata; order Testudines; family Podocnemididae; genus Podocnemis; species Podocnemis expansa. The sequence continues at coordinate 7,776,566 of ML682060.1, read as the reverse complement.
TTCAATAAAGTATGCAGATATTTACTCTGGATGTACATAGGACATAGATCTGAGTAAAAAGGGGCCACTTATGCATAGCCTTTCTTCAGAGCAGGAATAACATTTTACTATCAGTTCTTGACAAGAAAAAACTGCTCAAACTTACCATGCAATCTTTTCATTAAGAGAATGCTCTTAGGGCAATTTAAAATGCAGTTAGCTAAGTATCCTTCAGGACTTATTATCATGATGTAAAATGAACTAATATGGTTGAACTTAAAAATAGCACTGATTTTACATATACATTTAAATGCGAAGATCTACTCTCAAGGTTATGATTCAGTTTTTATATTTGTAAAGTTCCAAAACCATGTTAGTCTAGTTCAGCAAAGCAAACAGGGAGTTTGATGGCACTTTTAAAGACTAATGAAAGCTCATGAGATTTAAAAAAAAAAAAAAAAAGTTAGTCTGTAAGAGTATGTCTACACCTACAATTTAGTTCAAATTAATGAGGATTAATTCGAACTAAATTAATGCATGGCTACACTGGCTTTCTTTACTTCGAACTAAGGAATTCCTTAGTTCAAAGTAATGAACGCCTACTTTGAAGTTATAAAACCCTGATTAACTCTGAAGTATTGGTTAATTTCAACTGATTAACCCAATGGAGCCACGTTAATTCAAACTAACCATTAGTTCGAATTAATGCAGTTCGACCTTCTTCATCCCAGGGTGCCTTCCTCTTTCTATGTATTGGGTAGAGGCATGGCCCTTCGTTGGTACCATGTTGCCGCACTTCCCATGGTGCCCCCATCCTAAATCAAACTACCAAATCCGGTCCATGGACATGCTAGTTCAGTTTGGGTTTCTAGTGGGCCCATGTTAGTTCTAATTAACTTAATTTGAATTAACCATTATTAGTTTGAATTAATTAATTCAAACTAAGTTAATTCAAACTAACTTCTTAAGTGTAGACATAGTCTAAATGTGCCATCAGACTCCTTGTTACATTTGTAAAGGATCTCAGAAATATTGTTTGTCCCTTTATCTTGATCTCAGTAAGCATATATTAGTAAGTGACTGTGTGCCATTATGATTTCCTGACCTTTATGAACTTCTAACCTCATCCATGACTGTTCAATAATTTAGCAGTCTATTATGCCTCCAAGGGACAGCCTGTCAGAGGGGACAAAGTACAAAGACAATTAACCATAGGGGAGCACCCAGAAGCATTTTGTCCAGGACTTCTCTAGCATGCAAGGGTTGTACATCTGCCTCTTACAGCCCTTCACAGAGCACAGCATGCTTTTACCCCCTAGAACCAGTCACATTGTGTTGGCCAGAGCATAGGTGGGAGTGAAGCCATCAGGTTCTGTATATGTTAAATCTGATACATGTAATATTAGAAAAAATCACTTAAATCCAATAGATATTCGCACAAGATTTGCAGACTGATCCTCAGCTGATATGAGTTGGTGTAGCACCACTGAAATCACAAGCTCCGAATTCTCCACTTCTTTCTTAATTTTCCCTCCTTCCATCACCTAGGCTTTTTTAAATAAAGGATCATCACCACCATTTTAAAATGTTGAGAGTCAAATGAGATTATATTATGTAAGTTCCTAGGGTCAGGAACTGTGACTGCCTCTGTATTTGTCCAACCCAAAGTACACCGAGGGCATCCAGGACATAAGCATCATAAATTAATAATGAAAAACATTTCCAGTGGCCAAAAGAAGTCCATTTCTAGTTTAAATACAAAATAATCTTGATGGCCGTATTTGGTTTAAATACAAAATAAATCAGTTATCTCACTGATCAAAGAAGCTTCCTTCCTTGCCCTTGCCCTTGCCCTTGTATATCTTGAATTCTAAAGTGTATATACTTCATTACAGATCAATCTTAAATTGCTTTTACACAGATGAACATACAAAATTCACCATATATAACAGTAGTGGAATTCAAATTGGAGCTTACAATCACATGGAGATTGAAGACCAGAATCTACATATAAGCAATTTCCCGGTCAACACACAAAAATCTGATGTGGATTATGAAAAGACGGGTATATTTGGTAAGAGCAATCCCTCTCCGGTTAGTGCTCCTCTTTTCAATAACTTCTCTGTTTCTTCTGTATTTCATCTTCTAGTCCCCGTTCTCCCCACTGTCTATGTACAGTCTGAAGGCTGACATCTGTCTCTGTCTGAGAACCTTCTCTAGAAAAAATACAGTGCATCTTGCTTTGCAGTACATTTCGAAGTTAGCCATTTTGGGCCTTTCTTTATTATGTAACATTACAGTTATGCAATACCTGAGACTGTCATCATGAGTGATGGTTTTTACTAAACGTGCTTTGTTATTACTACACCAGCACCCCTCTCAACTGTATTTCATCACCTCCTAGAAGATGATGTTCTCCCCCAGCTGCCTCTACCACCCGTGAAAGCTGACTGTAAGGCTGAGCACCACATCTAAACAAAGTGCACCATCTCCTGAGGCAGCAATTCCTCGCGCACATATGGATGAAAACAATCTCTAATCCTTTCATTACTAATGACTGTATTTTGGGAAGATGTTCAAAGAGAAGGGGAGTATAAACAATGCAATTTTCTTACACTCATCTTTCTTTTTGCAGATAGCACCGTCCTCCTTTCTGAAGAACACCTGAATCTAGTGAGAGAAAACTTGGCTAAACAGTGGAAACATTGTGCTCGTAAACTGGGTTTTAGTGAACCACAGATTGATGAAATTGACCATGACTATGAACGAGATGGACTCAAAGAAAAAGTTTACCAAATGTTGCAGAAATGGATCATGAGTGAAGGCTACAAAGGGCCTACAGTAGGAAAGCTGGCCAGAGCCCTCTATGGCTGCAAGAGAATAGATCTGCTTAATGATTTGATAAAAATGAACCAGGCATAGGTGAACTGGAAACTTCTTGAAATGGTGATGTCTTTTAGCTGAAGATCCTCTTCCTGAGAACATGAAACATTTCTATAAAAGTGCAGCATGAAAGATGCCTTTCTAGATCATGCACATACTTCTAGCAAGTAGTATACAGTAATCAGCAAATATATCCTGTAGCTCGAAACAGTTCATTTTTTGAAAAGATAAGACAACTATGAAATGCCTGTCCTCCCACAGGGGCCGGCGAGGAGAAACTTTACCTTTTATAGGGAAGATAATATATTTATCTAATCTTTTTCCAAGGAGAAAAAAAACTACAACAACATCTGCATTGTGTATGACTTGAGAAATAACAGGGGAAGGAAGACGTTGTCGGGTGCAGGGGGGATGGAGTTGGACCTGCTTTCGTCACAGAACTTTCACCTCAAAATGTGCCAGTAGCTGTGTTTAAGGTGCCTTACTGCTGCCTAAAAGAAGCATGCCTTTTATGCAAAATTCACATCAATGAGAGTGTATTAAGGATTTAGGAAAGACTGCATTTAAACCTTGGACTGATAAGACCAGACTTGTCAGCCAATATGTATGTCATCTTATTTTTTTAATGCCTTTTTTATAACTTTAATAAAAAATAATTTTATAATAAAAATATGAACTTTAAAAAGATATGAAGCATTGGCATGAGTAAAAATGTTAAGATTTTGTCACAATTGTTTTTAGTAAAAGTCATGGACAGGTTGTGGGCTATAAACAACAAATCATGGGAGCTGGGAGATGTATATGACTTTTACCAAAAATACTGGGGGGAGGATGGGCGCTGGGGGGAAGGAAGAAAAACAACTGTAGCCACACGGGGGGTGGGGGAACTGCCACCACCACAGTAGATGGTACACCCGCCCCCCATCCCCATTCCCAGCCAAAGCCAGGAAAGTCGAAAGGGATCCACAGCCCTCATTCCAGCCGTGGCCCCAACCATCGGTAGGATGGGGGTTTGAAATGCACACAGCCTGCTGTCTCCAATTTCAGCCCCAGCCACTGACTGCGCAAGCCAAAGATGTTCTGGCAGCCTGGTAAAGTCTCAAATATCTGACTGCTGAGATTACCATATCTAAGTCATATCGTTACTATCTGGTATAAAAACCACTGTACAATTGACATTGGAACTACCTGCCGGCTCACAAGATTATGATGATGTGTTTATTATTATTTATGAAGTTTTCAGTCTGTGATGGGTATCTTTCTTACATGTCTGAGTGAAAAAAGTTTTGCCAGCATAAGTGCAAGTGTAGACAAGCCCTGATATAGTTAAAGAGGCACAAACTTTTGTGGGTTGACAAGCCTAAAGACTTGTTTAGATGGGAAAGTTCTGCCAGTATACGATCAAATACGAACTTATATTAGTATAATTATACTGATACAACATCCATAAGGACACGCCTAATCAAATATTAGGTCTGGTCTATGCTACAAGAGTTCTGACAGCATAGCTCAGGTAAGTACGCAATAGTCACACTTCCAAAAAGCATAGCTATGCCAGCAGGACCTCCATGAAGAGTACTATCAGGCATGGTTACTGTGTCAACAGAAGAATGCTAGAAAGCTAGGTCGACCTAACTACATTTACACCCCTGAAACACCTGTGTAATCTGACCTAAATCCTATCTGGACAGTGCTTCTATCACCTAGCTATGCTTCTCAGAAGTGTGGATTTACTGCAGAAAAAAAAAGAACGCCTTTCCTCGCTACAGTAAGCGGTATACTACAACGGAGCAGCCACAGCAATAGCATTGTGCCGCTGTAGTGTAAACATAACCATTGTATCTGTACTAGGACTATGTCTACGCTTAGAAGGTTAGTTCAAATTAACTTAATTCAAATTAATCAATTTGAACTAATAATGATTACTTCAAATTAAGTTAATTTGAATTAATATGGCCACAGTAGAAACCCTAATTCGAACTAGCATGTCAATGCACAGCACTTGCTAGTTCGAATTAGATGGGGGCACTATTGCATAGGGAAAAAATCAAGCTGTGGCTAATTCGAACTAACAGTTTGAATTAACACAGCTACATTGGGTTAATTTGAACTAATGAGTTTGAAGTAACCATCACTTTGAAGTTAAACTAGGTTTTACAACTTCAAAGTTAGGTTTCATCAATTCAAACTAAGGCATTCATTGGTTCCAATTAATGAAAGCCAGTGTGGCCATGCATTTATTTTATTTGAATTGATCCTTATTAATTCAAATTAAATTGTAAGTGTAGACATACCCTAGGGGACTATGCTGCTATAGCTATGCAAGTATGGGCTTTAGTGCTCTACAGTGGGAACTTAAATAGGCATTGCTAAGTCTCTCAGGGGTGTGACATGCTAACCCCTGGTGTAGCCTGTGCTAGACAAAACTTCTATTGATCTAGCTATCACCTCCCAGAGAGGTGGACACCTGTGCTGGTGGGTGAGCCCATTCCTCTGGCATATGCATAGCTAGCGTCTACAGAGAAGTACAGTGTAGAGAAGGGGTCTCAAACTCAAATCATTATGAGGACGGCATGAGGACTAGTACGTTAGCCCGAGGGCCGCACCACTGAAACCTTTTCATAAAAGAATATTGATCACGATAGTGTTGCGAACTGTAGGCCATAGCTTTAGGGGCTGCATGCTGCCCACGGGCCGTGTGCTTGAGACCCCTGGTGTAGACAAACTAAGTAACCACCCTCAGTTGGTGCAGCATAACTCACCTGGATTAACAATAACGCCTCGAGGTTATACCAGTGAGAGCATGCGTGTCGCCCAGCTCATATTCTCATTGGGCAGGACGACCCTTGGCGTGGCAGGTGGCTGGCACAGACTCTCCTACAGCACCATGTGATGGCCCCCAAAGCCATCAGCAGAGGATGAGCCATTAGCTGTGGGGCAACACACTCGTTTTGCGCTGCTGGCCAGGGGTGGCCACGCCAGGACGCCATGCGTGGCAGTTCACTTGTCTTCGGGGCCCTGCTCTGATGGAAGGGCAGGCCTATGACAGGGGCTCAAACTATGCAGCCCCGAAAGCTATTTCCTGCAGCCCACGATGCCACTGTCGTTACCGATCCTGTTCTTTGAAAAGCTTTCAGCCGTCCAGCCCGGGGCTAACATACTAGTCCTCATGCGGGCCTTGTGGCGATTTGAGTCGGAGACCCCTGGCACATGGGGCAGGAGGTGGCTGAGCCAGTGCGGCCCATGGGGACCAGTTCGTGCAGTAGGGCGCCCCCTGGAGGCCTGCCCGGCCTTGTCCCATTTCTGCACCAGCCCAGCTCAGCAGCAGCGGCTCCCGGGAGCGGGGCAGGGCGGGGCGGGCTGTGACCCTGCAAGACTTTGCAGCGGGGCCCGGCTGGCGGCTGGCTGGGCGGAGATGGCAGCGGGGCTCCGTGACCGCAGGCTGCCGCGGCTTCTCTCCCAGCTGGCTCGGGCGCCCGGGCTCGCGGGCTCTGCTGCAGGCTCAGCCTGCCACAGGTACAGCGCGCCCGGCCCGGCCGGGGGTGGCAGCCCCCCACTGCTTTTGGGGGGCGCGGTGCTTTGTGGAAAGCTGGAGGATTGAAGGGGGTGTGGAGTATTTGGGGTGGAGAAAGCGGGGTCATTGGGGGAATGAAGGGGGGTCTTGGAGGTGGGGGGTTTGCAATAGCACGTGTACGGGATTGGGGGGGTGGTATCGCCTTAGCTTCCTTCTCGTGGGGTAAGGAGCTCTCACTCTTCTCCCCCCCTTCCTTCTCTTTCGGAGCCGAGCCATGGGCTGACTTTGCCGGCAAGCAGGGGGAGAGCTAGGGAAGAGAAGAGAAAGATACAGCTGCTTTTCAGAGCTGCCCCTGCCCATCCCACCATGCTCCGTGCCCTTGTCTTCAGCCAAAAGCTAAGGTTAGCAGCTGTCAGGCAAAAGGAGAAAGTGTCCTCCTTTTGATTTTCATGATCTCTGTCTAGCAGGCTTTTTAAAAATACATGGTTTTTCTTCTGGCTTTTTACTTAAAGTATGCTGGAACGCCCCAGAACACCCTATTTTTAGGAGGAAGTGTTGCAGGGCCCCCTAAAAACAGAAGAATCTTAGATCAATGCGACACTTTCTCCATGTGTCCTCACATGGTCTCCTTTTAGTACGTCCTCGTTCTCCTTTCCGTGCTTTGGCACCCGGTTACCCTAGCCAAAGCCCAGTCTGGTTTCTGGGGTGGCTGCCTGGAACTGACGTGCAGTTCCATGTTGATCACAATTTGCGCCCCATCTCTGCACAGCATAAGACTGCTGTATGACTTGGGGACACCACCAAAATGTGGTTTTGGCCACTGGAGGGTTCAAGGCTGAGCCGGGCTTTACTGTGATTTACTCATATCTTTTTAATATAGCTGCTCTTTTTCTTAAAAAGTGTAGTTCAAAAAGTGAGCTAAGGACATGCCATGCTTCTTACCCTAAAACTCAGACATTTAGCAGCATCATATTTGGCTATAAAACTTGGCTTATATCTATAGATAGTTACATGACTTACCAAGACGCTTAGGTGATCAATTTTAGTACTCAAATTGATTTATTAAAACATATCCCCTAATAGGTCAATAAAACTCATTATGGTATATGGCATAAGGGACTCTTCCAAAATGAGTCATAGCCCTGATAATCAGTTATGGACTTGTACCCCAATCTTCAAAGGATCCAGTAGATCATATAGATTTAGTTGCAGGATTCAGTCCTTTAATTTGGTACGCTTCTGTAAAATCTGTGCTGCCTGTTCGTGAACAAAATTCCTACTGCCATGCAGTTGGTCTAGAAGTCTGCATAGCCATTTGTTGTTCATTTGGGGTTGCTTTATGAATAAAAGATTTGAAGTAAAAGTAATTCAATCCTGAATGTAAACTTTGATTCAGAAATCTGACTGCCTCTGTTTAGCACAGAGGTAGGCATAATGCCAGAGCTTAATAAACAACAGAACAGTTTCACTACATCATTACATTGTTTTGGTGAGTGGCCTAGAAGGTATGTTCTCTCAACTTTAACGTTTTAAAGTAACATTCCTATGAACAAGAAAATAAAAATTGCATCGATTTCAATGGCACAAATCCTTTACTCAATGTATTTAAGGCAGATAAAGTATTAAAATAGATAAAGATCAGCCTTTAATTGTGCAAGCGGTGGGCAGTCCATACGTGTTTTTTATTTTTTAAAGTTAGTCAGTCATAAGAGAACTGCAACTCTTAAGACAGAAATTAATTGGAGAACAAGGTGCAAACTCCTATGTCTGCTTTTTGCCTAATGTTAGCGTAATACAGAGCTATGCAAGAAAATAAGAAATGTATAGTGAAAATTTGTAACAGTGTAATAGTAAAAGATTATTAATTATATTAAAGTACACCATTTTGTTATGAATATAAAGTGATAGAAAAATTATTTTTTGCCAATGTTTCATATTTGGTGCAGTTAAAAGGACAGTGGTAAACTGAGACTTAGAACTGTAGTGAAAATGATCTTTCATCCTCTTGAGCAAAACAAACCAAAAAGTCTTTTCAAGCTCTTTAAAATTTCAGTTGCCATAACTATCTCCCAGTTCATTTTAATGTTATTCCTTGACATCATTTCATGGTGAATAGACTATGGAATTACAATATCTCACTAACATCAGCTATCATTACTTATCTTGATTAATACCTCACGTCTAAGCTATAGCTATCTCTAAAGCTGTCTCTCAGTTATCCACAGAGTGACTATGTCAAAATTGCCATTTGTTAAAATGTAATTAGTTGAAGGAACATTTGAGGTCATGGTCTTTGCTTTTGGTGGCGTTCATCCTTTTATGGATACTGTAGACTACAATCCCCAAGGCTTATGCAATACTTCTTCTGCAGAGTAGGTTTGTGGGAAATGGCTTTTGCTACAAATGGCATGCATTTAAAATAAATAAATCCTGATGAAGAATACCCCTTCTAGTCAGGTTCAGTTCAAACTTTAGAACAGTGTTATAAATTTACTCAATATCCTTATAAAGTGTAAATACCCTAAGAGAAGCTTGTTTGCCCAATACTGTTATCTCCCTCTTTGCTTATGACTTATAATAAGCATTTTTGCTTAAATAGGAAAATGAATAAATATCTCAGTTCCTCATCCCATTTCTTTGCAAACACCACGAGCTCCTCCAGTATACAATGTTGGCTTAAAGCACACACTTTCTGCGATTACTGGCATCCTGTCCTTGGATCCAAATATTCCTTTGTGCAATACAGATTTGGTGCTATAATCCATAACATCTAATTCTAACTTTGCACATTTTACCTAATCAAAGTAAAATTAAAGTAGAACCTCAGAGTTATGAACACCAGAGTTATGAACTGCCAGTCAACCACACACCTCCATGTGGAACCAGAAATACTCAATCAGGCAACAGCAGAGACCACCCCCCCAAAAAGCAAATAGAGTATGGTACTGTCTTAAACATAAACTACTGAAAAAATAAAGGGAAAGCAGCATTTTTCTTCTGTGTAGTAAAGTTTCAAAGCTATATTGTCAGTGTTCAGTTGTAGCCTTTTGAAAAAAAAAAAACAATCCTAATGTTGTGTTCAGAGTTACAGGAGAATCTCAGGGTTACAAACACATTGGGAATGGAGCATTCCCAACACGTTCATAACTCTGGCTATGTCCGCATGTAGGTTTTAAAGCGAAACAATGATGGTTGAAAGTGGTGGGGGATGCCAGGCTCAGGGGGATCCTGTCCTTGGGGCTTTCTTTTCCCTGCCACTGGCTTTCCTGCGCACAGCCAGGCAGGGGACTGGGTGGCAACATGGCCCTGTCAGGGGTCCATGTTGCCACACCTCCCATGGTAACCCTCTCCTGAATTGAAATAGCAAGTCCTATGTCTGGACTTGCTATACTGAGATATATATTATCTCAATATGTATATCTCTGAAGAGCCAGCTCAATGGGAAGAACAAGATCCACGCTATCAACAGGTACGCCCTGCCAGTCATCAGATACCCTGCCGGTACAGTGAGCCGGCCAAAGGAGGACATGGAGGCTGCCGATGTGAAGACCCGGAAGCTCCTCACAATGTATGGAGGTTTCCACCCCAAATCCAACACCCAGAGGCTGTACACCAGCCGGAAAGAAAGCGGGCGGGGTTTGGTGAGTGTCAAAGCCACTGTCCTGGACGAAACCCAGAGCGTCCAGGAGTACATCAGTAAGATGGCACCCAAAGATGAGCTGCTGAGAGAATGCCTGAGGCAGCAGCAGACATGGGAGGAAGATCAAGCAGAAGAAGTGCCGTAGCAAGACAAGACCCTGCATGGGATGTACCATCGACAGATAGCTGAGGTGGCTGACATTGGGAAATCCTACCAGTGGCTGGAAAGGGCTGGACTAAAAGACAGCACTGAGGCACTGATCATAGCAGCACAAGAACAGGCACTGAGCACCAGATCCATTGAAGCAGGGGTCTACCACACTAGACAGGACCCAAGGTGCAGACTGTGCAGAGAGGCCTCAGAGACAGTCCAACACATAGTGGCAGGATGTAAGATGCAGGCAGGAACAGCATACACTGAACGGCACAACCAAGTAGCTGGCATTGTGTACAGGAACATCTGCACAGTGTATGGGCTAGACCCTCCCAAGACCATGCTTGAATGCCTTCCTAAGTAAAATATTTTTTCCAGTAGCAAGTGCTCCATTGACTGGTCTGGACTGAGAGTAGTAGGATAGAGTAGAGAATATGGCTGTGACTTTGCTGGAAGATAATAGGCGGACACAGGTAAAGATATATCTTGCCATAGGATAGAGTAGAGAATATGGCCGTGTCTTTGCTGGAAAATAATAGGTACGATTTTACATGGAAATAGTTAACTTGAATTAGCTTTCCATACATAAAATTCTGGTGGAGAGATGGCACAGGTAGGTACCTTGATATATCTAGTTGAGATAACACTAGCATTGTCTCTACTAGGATTTTACATTGACATAAGTAACTCAAGTTAACTCTCAATGTCAATGCACAGCCCTTTTTGTAGTAAGGATATAAACTGGTAGGGAAAAGCTCAGCTGTGCAGAGCTTTCTCAGGGACTGTCTCATATTGTGGAAAGAAATCCCACAGAAACCGACACAGGCCACCGTCACCAACCTTGTCACTTTCCACTCCAAGTGCAAGGTGCACTTTTGTTCATGCCTTCTCTTAACACAATACCTAACAAGCACACTGGAAAATCCACCACCCTATACACTCTAATCCCCCGAGGAGAGGACAAGAGAAAGGAAAAAAAAAAAAAATTTGACCAATATAGCATGCCACATACTACACTACTGGAAGGTAGATGATCAGAGCCACATAAGAACCTACAGAAAGGTGAATAAAAGAAAACTTTCACACTTGACTATTTGAATTCTTGTGAGGCAAGAGAAAAATATTCACTTTTCTGGATAAATCAAATTCTATTACAACTTGTTCCTATGTCCACAGATTACAATTAGATAACGCTTAGGATCTAAAGCCAGCTAACATTTGTGGTAGTAATATATATATTAAATATCAAATTAATTTACATTCCCAGAAGTCTGTTGTTTGGTTAGCAAAGGCCTAATTGTCATATAATGGTGATCTAAGAATTAACTGATGAGGGTATCAGAATTCCAAACTATGCAAATAAAAATATCTTTATGCTTTAGACTTCTCTGTTCTGTTAATTTTTCTACGCTTGTGGTGGATTTTTGTGATCTTGAAACATTATTTTTGCAGTTCTGCCTGTTGAACTATTTTACATAATAATATATTTTCTAATTGAACAATACCCTTCATTACACTGAATTGTATGGTGAGATCCCCCCACCCACCATTCTTTTCATTGCACAACTTGTAGGTCATAAGTAGTGATAAACCACATTCTGCAGTAGCAGAGAAAGAGGTTCAATTTGGAAGCATTTCAGTCATACAGTGACATTTCCTTTTATATTTGCTTGTTTATTTTTAAATACTTCTGTGAATGCTTAAAGCTGTGGTTACACTGATTCTCTATATTCAATCCTGATTTCACAGTCACATTTGCATATGAATTCCAATTCTGCAGTTTCTCTTTGAAAGCGGTAGCATTCTGTGTTTGATTCTCTCTCTCTCTCTCTCTCACATGCACACACACTTAAATGTGGCTGTGCTGTCACTATCTTGCATTAGTAATTACTGTGTATTCTACTGAATGCCTACCTGGTAATGAGATATTAGTTAGCTTGTTGAACAATTTTCTTTTTTCTTCCAGTACTTCAATAACATCTGGAAAAATCAAAGTGAATGGAGTGTATCTGCATTATCAACAGACGGGACAAGGGGATCATGCAGTTCTGCTGCTTCCTGGAATGTTAGGTCTGGTGTATTTGTTATATTAGCACTTGATTCAATACTTCTTAAAAATGTTTTCTAAAGCTATTTGTACTCCTTTTGTAAGATCTTTCTCAGCAATAGTTTACTTTCTTAATGCATTTTTAAGAACTAGAATGTGGTACATGGAAAAGTTATGAAAAATCAAAGTTATTTTAAACTCTTACTAGTTTCACCAAACAAGCAAGTCCTGTGGCACTTGTAAAGAATAACCAATTTATTTTTTGCATGAGCTTTCACGGGCAAAGTCCCACTTTGTCAGTTTTACAAAGTTATTCTTTTTAGAACACCAGAGACCTTATAAATGCAAGTATTTGAATCTACATTGCCTTGCACCTTCTCTAGTCACTCATGGTGGCACAAAGTGGGTATAAAATACTACCAGTCTGATTTAGCAATGTTGGATGTCTACTTTGCACAGGTGCAAAGCAGTGGAGACTCAGGTCCACTGTATAGAAATGATTAAATGAATGTAGAAGAATGTAGGTGTCTTAGCAATTCCAGCTGTAACAATGAACACAGTGAGACAGCATTTACACCTTGTTTAAGCAAGAGCTTGCTCATAAGGGGGAAAAATAACAGAGAAAATATTGGGTTTTTTGAATGAGTGTGTACATTCACCTTCTGGTTATGCTGCTGTGATTAAGCAGTGGTCATGGTCCATCATCAAGCTAAATCTCTTCACCCATAGGGGTCCGAACTATGTGAATCTATGATTCTTCATTAGAATAGCCTGCTTATTAGGTGAGAGTGAATATTTCCTGGTAGTAGTCTCCTTCAAACATAGAATACTACTGGCTACGTCTACGCTACAGAAATTGATTGATATACAATATATCGACTTTCAGCCAAGCAGTGGCTGACATCCACGCTGCTCTTCTTAGGTTGGTGGAGTGTGTCCTCAGCAGGATCACTTCCAGCATCCTAAGACCAGGGTGGGGGGAGCTGAAATCTCAGTTCGCTTCAGGGAGCTCTCAGGCTCATGGCTGTTCCTCTACCACTACAGATCCCCACTACCAGATGGGCATTGGCTTCAAGCCCCCCAAAGCTGCTTTGATCCCATGGCCAGGACAGTAGATGGGAGACAGCCACCTAAGTCCCAGCTGTGAGGCTGCAGCCGCCCTCATCCAAGCCACTAGCAGACTGCAGCCACCCATGGCTTGCTGAAACCCAGGTTGCCAGCAGGGCTGCAGCCACTCAGTTGTGAGCCCGGGTGCAGGAGCCTTCAGTCACATTGGCACCCAGGTTGCTGGCAAGCCTCAGGCAACTTCAGCCCCACTGCCACCCTGGGCTGTTAGCAAGCCCCAGACAATTGCAGCCCTGCTTTCTGCCCAGGACATTAGCAATCCCTGAGTCACTGCCACTCAGCTGCAAGCACAGGTGGCATCCTGGGGCATGAGCCAATCATAGCTTGTCCCAGCTGGCAGCCCAGGTTCCTGGGCTCACAACCAGGCAGCAGCTGCCTGTGACCTTAAGCCAGAGCTCAGCAGCTTGCACAGTGAGGACCCAGCCCCACCTGCTCACTGCTCTGTTAAAGTAGTAAAATTGAGAATGACGGCTCCTCCACCACTCCAGGGTGACAGAGTGTCTACACTGGTTGCAGTGTACAAACCAAGATTGTTTTGTTGATACACGCTAACTGATGTTGGCAAAACTCAGTAGCATAGACTAGGCCTACAGGTTTTTAATGCAAACCTGATCCTCTCTTAGTTGCAATTTCTAGTTACAGTAAGGCTGAGAAGGGTTCTTGGCTCTTGTGGATTCATCTCAACTTCCACATTATTTTAAGGTAGGGGTTCCTCCACCTCCTTGTGTAGCCTGTATAGAGTAATTGTACTGTGATGATTAATCTGTTGGAACATAATGTTTCTAGGGAGCGGTGAAACCGATTTTGGACAACAGCTCAAATCTATGAACAAGCAGCTGTTCACAATAGTAGCCTGGGATCCTCGGGGATATGGACGTTCCATCCCACCAGCTCGAGATTTTCCTCCGGATTTCTTTGAAAGGGATGCAAGAGATGCTGTTGATCTGATGCAGGTAAATCTGTTCTGAGATTAAAGTCTGATTTTCCTTAATGTAGGGGGAATGGGGTAAAGTGAAGGATTACATAAGTTACCGTAGTAATTGCTGACATCATGCAGAAGTGCTTAAAATAGCTGGAGATGCATTATTGCTGGGAAATTTGTTTTTTCTTCTATCAAACAGAAGATTTAGCCCTGGAAATTAATTACATCAGCAAACAGCACATACTTATTCCAAAATAGTTTGCTTCTGGATGTTTGTGATTTGAGAGTTTTATGAAATCCAGGTAAATGATATATAGAAAGCAATATCCATGTTTAATGACTGTACCCGAAGAGCTTTTTAGTGGTTATTTTATATCTTAGCTAAGAGGTTTGGCATTTTTGCCTTTAGCAAACCATTCCAGAAAACATCTGATCCTGCAGACTAAATTGACATGTTTCCACGGTTAAGGTCTATTCCTAAAATAGTTAGAATGAGGAGCCACAGGCTCCCTAAAGCCACAAGGAATATAATTTTATATATAATGTATATATCATACAGTTATAATTATATTTGGTGTAGTTTTAGAAATCCTCTAGCTCCTCATTCTAACTAATTTCAGGAATAGACCTTAACCGTGGAAACATGTCAATTTAGTTTTAAAGGAAACCCTAACACTAAAATGTTAACTGCTGTATTAAACAACTTGTGAATGGAATTCCTTATGCTAAACCATACAGTTTCTTTGACTATGTTAAGAATCCTGACAATGCAATATGCTCCAAAAATATCAGACAGGGTTTGGACATGGAAGCCAGTTGTATTTCTTTGAAGAACAGCAACTCTGCAGAACCATGGGGAATTGAAAATGCAGCCTTCCTGAAGTAAAGGAGATTAAATGAACCAAAATAAACAGCAAACACAGAAGTGCTTTTCCCCCACCCATAAAATTCAGCTGCTTCTTGATATACAGTCTACACAGAACAAACAAGGAGTCCCATAGCATTTAAAGACTAACAGAGAAATTTGTTTTACTGAACTTCAGGGGTCTCCAAACTTTTTCAGCTGAGGGTCAAATCTGCTTTTACTTAATTACCAGCAGGCCAGACCCTGCCCTGAACTAGGCAAACATGGCTGCCCCTTTGGAACTTAGTAGACACAGACTAACATACAAAGCTAGTATCACTTTGGCCAGCCAGAACAAAAATGCTACCCTGAATAGATGACAGGCATCCAGGTATGAAAGCTCAGAACTCCCTTCCTTCACCTGCTTATCTTCAAACACTTAATGAATGCGTGACAGAAGGAGGATGCTGTCCTCAAAGGAGTAGGTAATCAGATACCTTGTAATCAACCTGGTAAAAAGCATTCACATTTAAATCAGTGCTGAAGTTAAGAACATCACCGACTAGATTTCTTGTGGCAGAAAACTGTGTGATGTACTTTCCCCTTCTGAAGACTTGTTAGTTTTTATACATTAAGCACATATATCAAAAGACTGTTGAAATCTCACTTATGAATAGGTTTGGAAGGATTAGATTTTTACTTGTAAATGTCAAAATGTTCATCTTGCATATATTGATGAAAAAAATATTTCCCTCAATAGAAATATATAGGTAGGCAAAGAAAGAAAAATACTGCTTGAGAATTTACTAGAGTTTGCTTTAAGGCTGTTTAATATGTATATTTTGACATATGATGTTGACAGATCCTGTTTTCATGACTATAAAATGAATGTCAACATCTTGTCATTACGTAATTGTCTGATCCTGTATAATTTCCCACAACTGAAATTTAAATTGATAAAAATGAAAAAGTGCTTACAAGATGCATCGATATTGTCCATTGAGATTATGAAAAAAATATCAACTTGTGCCAAGCCTATATAGGAAGCATGGATTAACTTGTTTATACATTCTCACAAATACTGTACGATAGCACAGATCCTAAAGGATCAGCCCCAGTAATGAAGAGGAGGATTTCCAGAATGAGTACCCACATGGGGGGTTCCACAGGTATAGCAATTTAAATTCTCATTTTAGTTTACAGCAGTATAACCCTCCTGTGTGGACAAGCCCTCAGAACTATTGTTGCAGGCTTTCTGCATACTCTGGTCTTGACTATACTAGAAATCCTTTGCCATATAGCCTATGCTGGCAGAGCACCCTTGTGGTGATGCACTTTAGGCTGAAAATGCTACACCACCTGACAAGTGACATTAACTATGCCAACAGAAGTACTTTTCTGTTAGTATAGTTGTGTCCACAATGCAGGTTTTGCAGGCATAGCTTTGTTGACAGAGGGGTATGACCTTTGTCCACATTCCTAGCTGACATATCTAGATTGGCAAAACTAAGTAGTATAGACCAGTGGTTCCCAACATGGGGTCCGTAGAGTGGCTCCAGGGCGTCCGCGGACAGGCTGGGAGCTGGGCCAGATGCCACTGGAGTCTCGGGTTCCTGTGGACACCCAAGCTTCCAGCTGGCAGGGAGCTTCCCCCAGGCAGGGAGTTTTTAAAACTCCCACGTCCTGAGCACGCTTAGACCATGCTTAGGAGAGTAGCCTGGGGGGGGGGGGGGCCCCCGGCGGCACCCCCCCCCCCCCGGTAACGGCCGGGGCGGGGCCCCGGGGGGGGGAGGGATGGGCCAGCAGGCAGGGAATACTCAGGGAGAGGGCAGAGAGGCTCCCCCAGAGTGGCGAGGGCTGGATCCCATTGGTGGAGGCTCCCCGGAGCAGCGGAGACCACGTTCTCCTGGCAGGGGCGGGATCCTGCATGCGGAGGCTCCCCCAGAGTGGCGGGGGACACGTTCTGCCCGCAGGGACCACATTGTGCTCCGCAGCCGTGCCACTAACTTAAAAATGCAGCCAGAGGGGCGCAGTGTTGTTTTTTATTTAAAAAAAAAGGGGGGGATGGTCCTCAGCCTGGAAAACATTGGGAACCACTGGTGTAGACTAAACTCTGGCATCTGTTTCTGTATCTCTGGTATTTGGGTAGACTTGGTTCATAGTTTTGAAATTTTCTTCCCTACTTGCTGCTATGAACTTTTCCTAATAAAATGAACACTGAAATTCTAAAGAACAAAAGTAACAGCTTGAGACAGGTGCCAGTACTTTATATCATTGTCTACCATCTGAAATCAGAGCCATTTGAAAGCTAAAAGCCTCTTTCATACTACTAGTAAAATGTAATATAGGAAAACAACATTTTAAGTCCATTACACTGCACATTGCTCTGATGTCTACCACTAAATCAACGAATGACCAATACACACACTAGCATTGCTTTTGCTAAAATTTTCAGTAACAAGATGCATTAGTATAGATATTTAGATATTTAAACCTTCTGATACTTCAGAAATGAAGGGGGATTAGTTCACACTTCCATGACATTGTTTCTGACTGTAGACTCAGACTCAGGAAAAAAATACTGTATTTCTATTTCCCCCAAAATTTGTTAGAAAAATAATCATTGTCTTTCACAAATCCATTTATGTTCTTGCTTCTTGCAGCTTTGATTAGGTTTGCTTTAACTGTCAAAAATTAAACATTATTAAACTCCCTTTATTATATTCCACTACCAGACACACAAATCTCAATTATACCTCAGTTTGCTTATTTTAGTTCTGAGAGTCTTTACACTCCAGGCATACTAATTATAGCCTCCCTTTTATTGTTGAAAACGATTTGGATAAAAAAACCCCATTAACTCCAACACTGAGATGTCAGAGACACTTTATATTAAAGGAAGATACTCACAATGTTTAAAGTTTTCTGTATGCCTGATCAATTTTTTGTCATTCACTTAGGGGATTGTTGTCCCATATTTAGCTTTTGGGCATCATAATGTAACAGACTCTAACCTAGCTCTATTTGATGCAAATTCTTTAGGCACAAAAGATGGCCCTGCTTACAGAGATGTGATGCTGTGAAAAACTGTCTTGAACCATGTTTTCTGCCCTTGCCACCTTTAAAAGTTTTGAATTTCTCAGATAACTTTACTTAAGGTGTTGCCCTGAGGGAATCTGGGAAGCAGTTGCTACCTAGTGATTGCGATTTGCAATGCATGGTAATTTAATGTGTTTACTGAGGGCAGAATAGGTGTATTTTCAAGGTTCGTAGCAAGATATTAAATACAATCCCCTCAACATGTCAGTCTCATGATCAAGCCTGAAGCTACCTACTTAATTTCAATCTACGTTTTGGACATTTAGGGCCTGATCCACTTTGAATCCCTTTTACCCCAGTTGGGCAGCATAACAGGGACTTACATTCCAAAGGGGCAGCCATATTAGTCTAGTAAAGCAAAAAAAGCAAGGAGTCTTGTGGCACTTAAAGGCTAAGAGATTTATTTTTTGCATGAGCTTTTGTGGGAGAAAATCCCACTTTGTCTATATATGTATTCTGGAAATCTGACAGAGACAGGCAACAAAAACTGAGCAGTGTAGATGATGGTAGAGGCTCGACAGGCAGCAAGTGTCATTGTCTCACATTTGTTTAGTAAATTAATGAAACTACAGTACTTCAGTTTAACATTTTTATTGACGTTTGAATGAAAAGACATGTATGAATTACTTTTGAATTAAGGCACTTAGGGATGCTGATACTTTCAGCACCAAAAAACTGTTGTCCAGGCCTCATAAATTGCTGCTCAGTAAATACCATAACTTGCTCAGCTGCGTCATCAGCTTAGAGGGAACATTGGTGCAGACCAGGGCTCACCCTCATCTAAGATGCAGTGATCCATTGCCATACAGATTCATCAAATCTACAGGAAGGGACTCCAATAACCTCTAGTGGCATTACATTCACTGAAAATATATTCTGTAATCAGTGCAAGCAACTTTTATTTTAGGGTTTTTAAATTGCTGCCCGTTTTCTTGTAAAATCTAGCGCATGGGTCAGCAACCTTTGCCAACCCCCCTGCTAGCCTTGCCCAGTGCACCCTCAGTGGGTGCGGTGGTGAGGACAAAAGGGAGTGTGCCCAGGCCTCTGGTTCGGGGCCGGGGCCAGGGCCAGCTCCTGCCCTCACCAGCTGCTGGCCTCCGGGTCCTCTCTCCCCTGCTGGTGGGCAGCCTCTGGGTCTGGCCAGAGCCGCCTCTCTCCCCCACTGGCAGATGGCGGAGCCAGGAGTGGGGGGAGAGGAGGCAACCTGCTGTGCTCCCCTCCAGCCATGTCCAGTAGGGGGTGGGGCCAGCAGAGGGCTGGGAGCCATGTGTTGCTTCAGCTGGCCTGGAGCTGTGGCATGCGGCTGATTCTGCTCAGCACTGGGGGAGCAGGGCCAGCAGAAAAACCTGAGTGGCACCACATGCAGCTCAGGCTTGGCCACCATGCCATTTTTGGCACAGGTGCCGGGGGTGGCCGACCCCTGATCTAGTGTCAGCGTCAATAACTTTTGCTTTATTAAATAACTCAAACAATCATGGGGGAAAATGTAATTTCTTGTAGTCTAGGTATTTGAATTTGTCCTTAAGCTTTCCACCATTCAGCTAAGGAGTCTGTATTTCCATTTTAATTGTGCATGTTTATTGTAATTTAACTAAAGTTGAGATTCTAGTTGAATGTATTCGTTTCAAGAACCATCTGATTGCAGGTAGATACAACTCTTTAGTAGTGATGGCCAATGATTTTTACTATAATTTTCTAATATCAATCAAGGAACTGAACTTCAAGAAATTCTCTTTGCTGGGATGGAGTGATGGTGGGATCACTGCACTTGTTGCAGCTGCAAAATACCCAACTCTTATCCACAAGTTAGTTGTTTGGGGAGCAAACGCCACTGTTACTCAGGAGAACCTAACCGTTTACAGGGGTAAGTACTGATTAAGTGAAGGGAGAAATATGACAAATCACTCAGTCTCTTCTAGCATCATACTAATATCTGCTCTGTTATCTTTGTATTGATCCCTTAAAATAATTACAGACAGGTAACAAGTTAAAGGACATAGATCACAAAATTCCCCATCTCGGTAAATAAAGGAATTGATTAAGAATCTTCAGTGAAATAACCTCCCTTCTTCTCCCTATCCCCAAGATCACCACTGGTCCAATAAGACAAAATAAGGAAAAAAACTTCTCTTTGGGAATAACAATCTATTTTTTAAAAAGTGTGTAACGTCTAAGGGTATGCCCACACTGGAACCTTAGGTCAACTTAAGGAAGATTAAGTCGATATACAGACTCCTGCGACCACACTGGGCTTTTATTAAGTCGACTTAAGTACTTCCTTGAGCCGACTTTTACCACCACCTCTTAAGGTCAACTTAACACTTAAGTCAAACTGCTCAAGTAGACATAAGCCAGTGTAGATGGGGAAAGCCCTTAAATTGACCTAATTGGCCTCCAGGCTCCCTCCCAGAGTTCTTGGCCACCGGGGACAGCTACCCACAACACACCACTCCTCTATTGACCTAGCAACTGCCAATGTGGACACAGGCAGTCAACAGTTTTCAGTGTGGACTCTCTAAGTTCACTTAACAAGGTCGACTTAAAGTCAACTTAAAGTCAGCCTTGTTAGGTTGACTTAACAGAGCCTCCATTGTAGACTTACCCTAATATTCTAGCATATAGAGCAAGAACTTTCCCCTCCACAGGTCAGAATGCACAATCATGCAGAAAATAATGACATCAGAAAGGTCATAGGTGTGCAGGAGAGATGATCCAGGTTTCCAATCTCATTTTAGATCCATTAAAATATTTGGTGTATTAATAATAAAAAGGCTTTGCAAAGTAACGAGCTCCAGGATTTCTGATGTCTAGTTAACCGCATTCTTTGCGGCAAAACTAAGAGCAGGTCTATACTGCCTGCCCTTTTTGGTGGCAGTTGAACATAGATATGCAAGTTACTTAAAATAACTTGTGTATCCATGTTCAGCTTCTATAGTCCACCCCCCCTCCCCCAACACACACACCTTTGGCCTCCCTTTCAACCAGAGTTACCCAGTTGCCAGGGGGATGTTGCAGGATCAACTTGCTGATCAGCTGAGCAAGTCTTTGCAAACTTGATCAGTCAATCAGGAAGTTCAAACTGATGGCGGGTGAATTTGCTGCCATCAGTGAAGACCTGCCATAAGGCTGAAAACCTAAAGAAAGAAACTCAGCATGCAGAACAAAAATCTGATTTCAGTGACCTGAAAAATGTCTGGAAGAATGATTGCTTCTAGAAATTGCCTTGCTGTTTATTGAAAATTATTTGTAATTTGCTTTATATCCAAAGTTGATGCTTTTCTGGGCACCAAGTCTAATGGATAGGCAGAACCTAATTTAATAGCTTAGAATCAAGGGGCACATTGCTCTAGGTGTACAGAAGAAGAGATGTCTTCCTACTCATACAGCTCAAACTTTTCCAGCCTATACAGCAGTGTGGAAAAGGGGAACTAGGATGAGCAAAAAAAGAGAAGGCTGCACACACTTCCTTTGCCTTAAGCAAAGTGAAGTACTTTAGATGATATCTGTTCTACATTTAATTTGAAAGTCACATACCTTTTACAATGACTTAACAGGGATTTCCCTAACACCCCCTCTACACCCCCCCATAATTTCCCAACACCCCCTCCAGTTGTCAGCTAGTAACAGTGTTACACCAATTGAGTGAGCATCCCAACACACACACACACACACACCTCCCCCTACACCCCCCATAATTTCCAGTCCTGGGGAGAATACTGACTGTTAAGGAAGCTACTGCCATTTTACTAAAAAGGGACATAATTTGTGATAGTGGGAGTAAGAATGCATCCAGTGAAGGGACAATACCAGAACAAAAAGTGTTAGTGCACAAATTTGAAGCCCTGTGTTTCCAGGATGAGATAAAGTTCCAATTATATTAGTTGCTATTACAGTTGCACGACTACTAGGTATTTCACTGTCTCTTGTGTATGCTCCTGTATTGCTGATATCAAATTTGTGGGCTCAGTCCCATGCCACTGAATTCAGTGGTAGTTCTACCATGGATTTAAATGGTGCAGAATATGACCCTTTGGCATTCTTCTGCAAAACAGCCCATGCTACCAGTAAGCTCAGTTTTTTAAAGTCACAAGAGTTAATGGAGCAGATCCTCAGGAGATGTAAATTGGGGTAATTCACACACACATTATTCACATGCACTAACCTTGCCTTTTAAAAATTTAAGTCATTTGTTTTACATTCATCTTCAGAGCTTTTTAAAACATGACCTTGAAGATTTCACTTCATTTCTTTATGCATTATTGGCACAAAATGTTTATTTTGACAGAACTGAGATGTATTTAGTTAATAGCCTGCTAACTTTACTATAGCATATGCAAGAAACTTCATTTTAATTAAAAAAAAAAAAGGCTTTTACTTAGTGCTTGCTCTCTAAAGACAGGCACAGCCCAGGCACTGAATGTGCAAGCTTCCCAACGTTGCCTTGCCAGGGAACCTTTACTCTTGAACTGAAGGGTTTCCCTAGGCCCTAGGGCAGGGGTCTCAGACTCACAGCCGCTCCTAAAGTTAATTCCTGCAGCCCCTGACACTTACAATTTCTCAAATAATTGATGATGCAAGATTTAAAGTGTGTTTTATTTACTTACTCTTTGTCTTCCTGATGATACCTCCTTCCTGAAAGGAAGTAATTCGTGCTTACTCTTGGCATATATACGTTACTCTTTTTTTTCATTTTGACTATATTTAGTATCATTGTATGAAAAGGTTCTAGTGGTGTGGCCCTCGGGCTAACATACTAGTCCTCGTGCGGCCCTTGGGATGATTTGAGTTTGACACCCCTGCCCTAGGGGGAAGAGGGCTATCTGGTCTCCATTCCCTCTCAGCTTTTGGCTTCTCTAATATAACTGCCAACCAGAGCACCACATGAAATGGGGGAGACATCTATTCAATAACAACTGGACTAGTAATGACCTATGTTCCCTCTAAGATTGTGAAGGCCATACACACAACAAAATAAAGCACACACACAAAAATTTAATAGTGCTAATATTTTTGTGCTACTTTAAGAAGGTGGTTTCAAAGAGCATGTTTCAAATAAGTTTTGTAATTTATAAAATCATTTCCATCACCATATCAAAATAAAATTTAGAAATTATTTGCATCATACACACTTCGTTGCACTCAGAAGTTTGACCACACTCACTGAAGTGCACATAAATTTGGATACTGGTTCTGAAAATTTGCACAAAAGAAATTTTTTGTCCACACAGATTATGAAAAATTAGAGGGAACATTGGTAATGACCAATCACATTTCCCACAAGTCACTGAACAGCCTTTTTACAACAGCTTTTAGTCACTGTTGTCTGTGATTCATCAAAGATGTTGTATTCCATATTAGTGTCTACCTAACTGCTTAACTCTTTGGTTCTTCCCCCTCTATGAGAAGCCATTTTAAGAGCTCTCTGTTAGCAGCTGTCATTGCTATCCAGTGATTTGGGAGTGTTCAGCTCTCTTTCTGTCATGAAAGTATTAATCTTTGCTTCTTGAGTGTAAGACTGAATGGTAGTTGCCACTTTTGTGACATTTGCTAACATTACTAAGAGCTATACAAAGTTTCAAAACCTGTCAAGCAGATGAATGAAGTACAATTCCAGGTTATTTGTACAGCTTTATCTACCATGCAGTGAGTCAGCAGGACTCCACGCAGTAGGGAGTCCTGGTTTTCTAAGAATGTGGCACACACACCATGATGTCAGCCCGCTGCAATACCGCCTTCCTGCCATAACCAGGTACAGCTTCTAGCCAGAGGCTAGAGCAGAAACCTATCCTATAACTGGGCATTTATACCGTAGCTTGGACTTTTTAATAAAAAAATAGATATGATTTGAACTTCGACTCCAGATAATCATTCTTCCCTCCTCCTCTAGATTGTACCCTATCAGCAAGCTATTCTCTTGCACCCCCACCTCCCAAATGAAGCTATGCAGACAGAGAGCGCATTCAAGCATTCTCTGAGTTGTCCATCCATCCATCCCTTGCAAACACAGAAGCAAGGCAATTACTTGCAGTTTGAACTCAGAAAGAACTCTGATACAGACATTACACTTAGTTTGTTATTTTTCCCCATTCCAGATTTTTAAAAAAGCACTTTAGCAGAATTTTGAATATGAAATTTATATTTATCATTTGCTTTTCAAATGTACACAAATATTTATCTGGATGCTATTTGTTTATTGAAAGATTCTAATGTATTCAATATCACTTTACCTAGCTTTACGAGATGTTTCAAAATGGAATGAAGAGATAAGGAAACCAATGGAAGAAATGTATGGACATGAATACTTTGCAAAAACATATAAGGCATGGGTGGACAGAATATCTCACTTAGTTAACAGTCCAGATGGTAAGATTCCTGCACTTGCAGCAGCAGCAAAAATTTGGATAAAAATCTCAACATTGTTTTTAGCAACCAGAAAAAAAGACCTATATACACACTGCCCTGTGTTATGAGCCAGCTGAAAAAGGCAGTTACAATTCAGTAACACATATGGTATGGTATTTTTAAATTCAACTCTTAAAATCTTTAGGACTAACTCTCCAGGCAACATTGCAAACCAGATGGAATATAAATGCTGACCAGCAATTTTCTGACTAAATTCATAATAAAATTGCTTTAAAATTTCTATAAGAAAATGTTTCCTTGCATTTTGTGTCTTCAGATCCAGAGACAGGCTTGTAGGAGAGAGGTCATCAGCTGGTACCATAATTTTTCTCACTAGGAAGGCATCTTAACTTGTATTGTAGAGAGTTTTGGGGGTTTTTTTGTTTTTGGTTTTGTTTTGTTTTTCCCTCCCCACATGCATACCCCTAGTTAGGGGGAAGCATAAGTCTGGGGCAGTGAAACCTTGGCTGCAAACAGTAGTAACATCTGTTAATGGCCACAGTTTTCAGATCCTGTGAAATTAAGTGTGCTTGTGAAAGGGAGACTACTTGGAAATATTTAACAACTAGCTGACTTGGCTTGCCCAGGTGTTTTAAGTGGGCCCAGCACTGGAAGGGGCTGAGCATTCTCAGCTCCCCCTGACGTCAATTGCAGGATGCCAGGTTTTGCTATCAGCACTTTGCAGGATGCAATCTAGAGCACACTGGTTCATCTGTAAAGCCAGATAGCTATTTTTGTATTGAGAACCAGTTAGTTATTCAACACAGATAAGATACCAACAGATGAAAACGAGAAAAGGAACAAATGAAGTTACTAAATGAACTCCACTTTTAATAAAAGCCTTCCATGAGCATGTTTTCTGTAGAATAGCAAAAACTTGTGCTCAGGTGCAGCCTTTTTCTTAAAATTCTCAAGACTATTTGCCATGAGATAGGCAGAAAAGCTAGTGGCATAAGCACCTCTAAAAATAAATTACAAACAAATTGATGCTGCTGACATTTAATGAGATTCTGTGTGAGTGGCTTAAAGCTGCAAAGCTGAAGAAGGTTCCTACAAGATGTACCAGTGGTGCTAAGGGAGGAAATATAATTTAATGATTAAAATAGAGGACAGGTGTGTCTATTTCTTGACTGTGGTCTAGGCAAGTAACTTCACCTTTTTATACTTTCTGTTCTGAAGCTTAACTAACATTGAAAAGGTCCATGTAAAATTGATTACTGGGGAATTGAAAAAAATAAGGCAATGGAGGAGGGGAGGGTAGCATATTTAAAACCAGTAGTGACTTTAGAACTGGGACAGCATTAATATGAGGGTGATGACCTCCTGAAGTTCCTCCCAACATGAGCTGGTATAGATGTCAGAGACTCAAGAGATTAAGTAGAGGGAAGAGATTCATGCAGTCTATGGTTATGTGCCATTAGAATGTTGAGAAAAGCGAGTGCCACAAATATTTCATGTACTTGCTTTGCTGTGCATTGCTGGTTCACTAGTCAAACTTTATTACACAGAAGGACTTGTATATTATGTATTTTATCTTTGAGAAAGGAGGTTTTGTACTGATGCAAGTGCCCAACCCATAGTGCCTAGCATATCCCTCTGTGATAGGACGACTATATTGTATATGCCAATGCGTATTAGTAGTATGAACTAGAATAGTTTAATAAGTTTTTCAGTTTTCATCCTTCATATTTTAAAATAAAGAGCATAACTGTATGTTTTTCAGGTGTAACTTGGCAGGATTTTCTGCCTCACATAAAGTGTCCAACATTTATTATACATGGTGCGAAAGACCCTTTGGTACCACCGTTTCATGCAGAACATCTTCACAAGCACATCAAAGGGTCACGGTGAGTCATATCTTCAGCTACACAGTTTTCAAGCCCAGGTTAGGAACAGAAGACGTGAATTCATGCAATATAGAACATCTTTAAATAGAACAACTCTCTCAATGGCTGAGAAATTCTAAGCATTCCCCCCATAGTACATAGAAAGCAGTGCAGACTGGGCAAGTACATTACAGTACTGTTTTAAAAATGAGTAAAGAGCTAAAAGGATCAAAAAGCTGCCTTACTGATAGGTCTCAAAATAAGTGGGGAATCATCATGGAACTAGTACAGTTTTAATGCACCCCCCAGGGAATGGCTCTTGGCCCTATGCTATTATATAGTTTTAATCAATAACCTGGAAGAGAACAAAATCATTCCTGCTAAAGTTGACACATGGCAAAGGTTTAGGGAGTGGTAAATTATAAAGAGGGTAGATCACAGATATAGAGCAGTCTGGGGGCAGGCAAACAATACCTATTTTAATGTGGCTAAATAGAAAGATGTACATCTAGAAACAAAGAATGGAGACCATACTTACACTATGGGAACTTGATTTTGGAAAAACAGTTGGGAGAGGGGGTGGACAATCAGCAGATAAGTAGCGCAGACTGTAACATTATGGCTGAAAAGGCTAATGCAATCCTTGGATGCATAAATAGGAGATCTTGAATAGGAAGAGAAAGATTATTTTATTTCTGGATTTGGCATGGGTACAGCCAGGGCTTAAAGGAAGGGGGACCACATGAGAACGCAGTGCCGGGGCCCACTATTTTTAGGCTGGCAGCGTTCCAGGGCCCCTAAAATGGAGGAAGGCACTGGAATGTTGCGTTCTGTGGCCCTGCTAAAAATAGCATGAGCAGCTGGAACGTAGCGTTCCAGTAGCGCCACCTTAAACCCTGCTCCACCTTAAGCCTAGCCAGCAGAGAGCTGCGGCAGGCTGGGAGTTTGTGAATCCCTCCCCACCCACTGTCAGGCAGAGCTGCTGGTGGCTGGAAGCAGCTGCCAGCCTGCAAACAGTGGAGGTAAGAATGGGGGGGGTGCTGCTGGGGGTTTTGTTTGTGTGTGTCGGGGTGGCTGTGGGGGGATGGGTATTGGGGGGCCCACCTGTGCCAGAGGGTTTGAGGGCCCACTTGGGTACAACTTCTGCTGCCATACTATGTCCACTTCTAGTGCCTAGAATTTAAGGGCAGTGATAAATTGGAGAAGGTTCAGAGAAGAGCCATGAGACCAATTACAGGATTAGAAAACATGTGCCTTGTAGTGAGATTGAGTCTATTTAGCTTAAACAAGAAGCTCAAAAGATGGTTAAGGGGTGACTTCACTACAGTCTTGAATACATACACAGGGAACAAATATTTAACAGTGGAACGTTTGATCTAGCAGAGAAAGATATGTGATTCACTGGCTGGGAGTTGAACCTAGATAAATTTAGACTAGAAATAAAGGTATAGTTTTGTTTTTTTCTTTTTTTAAAGCAAGGTATTTATAACCCTTGGAACAAAGGACCAAGGTCACAGTGAGTTCTGTAGCACTAGCAATTTTTAAGTCAGTACTGGATTTATTTATTTAATTTAAACAAAGAACTGCTCTAGTAATTTTGGGAACCATCTATAGCTTCTGCTGTGCACCATGCTCCCTTGGTGTCTATTGTCTTAAAAGTAAATTAATTAAAACCAGTCCTCCCATCTGTATTACTGCCACTGCACTCCTTGTGCCAAATTACATCCAATAGCTATCCCCTTCAGCAGAACTAACAGCAACTAATGGACAGACTACAAATATGTCTAGAGATGTTACTCCTGACCCTTTTACCCAAGTAAGATCTTGAAACAGTGCTCAGCTCATGCAGATTTGTGACTGTACACAGAAGAAGTAAAAAGTACTGAGAATGTTCATGCAATACTCTTCTCCACCCCTTCCACAAGACAGCTTACTTTTATTCTCACTGCTCACTGTTCTCTCTGAAGTTAGAGAATGAAGGAAAATGACATTTGTTGTAATAATTTGTTTAAAGATGCCATGTCCAAAAAGTGCTTGTTGAGCAAAGTCCTATAAGACTGAAGTCTTTGTCTGAAAACTTGAGCTAGTTTTATATGCAGTCATTTTTGTACTATACTCCTGAAATTAGTGACATCATGCTCTTAAGTTCTAATTTCTCTGAAAGTGCTTCCCTAAGACAAAGTAGCTTTTTAAGATGGCATGGTACCCCCGCTCTGTTAAAGGACCAAGTATTGTAACATGACACACACAAGTACTTTTGAAATATCTAGTGTATTAGGAGGTTCTTCCAGGTCTGGTGCTTAGGGCCAATGGTGATTTATACACACTAATAAGACCTCGGCTTTTTTTTTTCTTCCCCTGACGATACTCACCGGTACTAAGTACTGGCACCTTTCCTTCCCCCCCCCCCCCACAGCCCATTGGGGCTCTTGTCCCCTGTCAGCCTGCTGC
This sequence comes from Podocnemis expansa, assembly GCA_007922195.1. NCBI lineage: Eukaryota > Metazoa > Chordata > Testudines > Podocnemididae > Podocnemis > Podocnemis expansa. The sequence goes on along the minus strand of ML682060.1, from coordinate 7,747,681 downwards.
CCCAGCTGGAGGGTAAAGGGAGTACTGACTTAAAAAAAACCACACACACACACACACACACACACACTGAATAAGACCATGTTTACAGGGGCATATTGAGAGAAGTTACAGACCTAACAACAGAACCATTAAAGCAGGCACATATCTTTGCAACAAACCACACTGCCAACTTTGCCCACATATCTGCACAAAACACACTATTACAAAACCTAATAAAACCAACTCCTCCATCAAAGGCTCATTTACCTGCTCATCCACCAATGGGATTTATGCCATCATGTGCCAGAAATGCCCCTCTGCCTTATACACTGGACAAACAGGACAGTCTCTGTGCAAAAGAATAAATGGGAACAAATCTGACATCAGAAATCACAACGTTCTAAAACCCGTGGATCAGCATTTCAATCTTCCTGATCACTCCATTGATGATTTGCTAATAGCTATGCTCAGACAGCTGAATACCAGATCAAGGCTTCAAAGAGAAGCTGCACAGCTCGAATTTATTTGTAAATTTGACTGCATCACTTCAGAATTAAATAGGGACTTCAGATTTTTTTCTCATTACAACAGGTGATTTGACCTCACCTTCCTCTATATCAATGGTTCCCAACCTGTGGGCCACAGACCCTTGGTGGGCTCCAGGGGGTTCGCCGACAGGCAGGGAGCTGGAGCCAGAAGTGCTTCTGGCCAACCAGCAGGGAGCTTCCCCCAGGTTGGGAGTTTTTAAAACTCCTGCCCTGAGCATGCAAAGCAGCCTGGGTGGCAGCCAGGTGCTCCCAGCTCCAGTTGGCAGGAGAATGGACTGTGGGGTGGGGAGGTTGTGGAGAGGAACCAGTGGGGAGCAGGGCCATGGCCACAGCAGTCCAGGGGAAGAGGCCATGGCTGGCATCTTCCGGCCCAAGGGGGCCACGGCTGCGGCAACTCCCAGCCCTCCAGGCAGGGGAAAGGGGGCCATGGCAACTGTGGCTCCCGGCTTGGGGGAGGGGGCCCAGGGCCACGGGAAGCAGCAGGCTACATTTCCCATGTGGAGGCACCCAAGGGGGCTGTGGACTCCCTTCCCCCTGCAAAGGGGGTCCATGGCCTTGAAAAGGTCGGGAACCTCTGCTCTGTATGTGTTCCTTAGTGTGTAAATCTTAACAACTGTTTTGATTTGCTGTTACAGTGTCACCTGATCCCATGACTTACACTTCCCTGCATTTATTTCCTCCCATTCTACAAGTTTCCACATCTTCAAAGCATTTGACGAGGTGGAATTTTGTCCCATGAAAGCTCATGCAATAAATAAATTGGTTAGTCTTTAAAAGTGCCACAAGACTCCTTGTTTGCTCAACTAAAGGTCAAAGTCAGTGCACACAAGTTCAAGTGTTTTAAACCTTGTGTGGATTCCCTCAGGCAGAAGTAGCCTCAGTTTCTTTAGACCTATTTCTAAGTTACAGCAAATTAAGGCCATTTGATTTCAGAATGAAATCAGTCTCATGCAGTATTAATGCACATTAAGTTATGTACATGCATTTTCCCCCTTTACTTGTCACCTTCACTTTGCTCAGTGTACTCCTGTGAACATGGCCTTCACAGTGATGAATGTAAAAGCCTACAGCTTTAAGCCCATCCAGAACCATTAGTGTTTACTGAGTAGTTCAAGGTATAGCTTAACTTTAAAGAAAAAAAACTAGAGGGAATGGAACCTTCACAAGCATTCAGTATTATAAGCATTTCTTTTGCTCCTTCATCAGAATTGAAGCACCCAGTCCAAGCTGTTGCTTAACTAGCTCACTGAGGCCATGTTTATGCTGCTACGGTGGCACACATTGATGCAGAGGTATTGTTCGAGTGGGTCTGTGCAAACCCACTCAGTCAATGGGAGAGTGCTCTCCCATCAATTGAATTAGTCCACCTCCCCAAAAGGCAACAGCAACAGGAGACCCTCTTTGGTCACCATAACGTCATGAAGACACCACACTGTGCAGACATAAGGATGCCAAATGTGAGATATGCTAGTTATGCACCAGTATGGCAGTGCAAACCAAGCCCTAGTGTCACACTGACCTTTGCATGAATCTTCTGCATTCATTGTAGGATTGCTACTCCCTCTTCTGAAAAAAAGGGACCACTGTAGAGCATCACCATGACTCTGCTCTTTTCTCTAAAGAGGTGTGCTGCAAATTCCATTGAAGTATTGCCTAATTGGAGGCATCTGTGAGATGTGGTAACCTCTTGTGCTCACTCTGGAATGCTAACCCTCTGTACCAGTAGCAGAAGCCCAGTAGCTGACTTCAGGGAAAGTTTCAGATATTTACCCTTAGAATTCATGCAATATGCTTCATCCTGATCCACTTTTATTTTCTCTGGAGCTGGCATTAAAATTTATAGCACAAGTGAGTGGTAGACTGTCAAGGCTTCAAATTTTAGGAGTATCTCAGCTACTTTTCAAAACTGAAGAGCTAGATTCTGATTGTATCTTCAAGTGTGTCTGGAGAGTTTTATTAAAGTAACATGTTGCACATGGCAGCCAAAGTCATACAGTGGCCTCAGGTGTTAATAGAATATAGATGAAGGTTTACATGAGCTGTATCTTTTTAGGTTCTTTCTGATGCCAGAAGGAAAGCATAATCTCCATTTACGCTTTGCAGAAGAATTCAACAAATTAGTAGAAGATTTCCTACAATAACTGACTTTAAGAATCCAGTCTATGTAAGGTAACTTTAGTGTATTTAATGATTTATTTCCCCTCTGTCGTTCATTCCAGTCATGCCAGTGATTTTATTGAAAGTTTGATTCTCCAGAAGAAGAAACTGTAAAAGGAAATTGTTTGCATATATACTAGTTAGAGGTAGATTAAAACACTGTATCTTGCTTGGTAAATGAGGAGTGTGTGACAGAGTTGAATTTGTCTGTAAAAATAAAAATCAGTTAAACATTAAATGCATCTTAGACTGGATCAGAATATTTATGTAGCAACTACCTGAACTCTGCACCAGGCGAGAAATTAATATGAAATACACACACACACACACTCACACTCTGGATAGGAAATGGAGACCTCTTTTAAAGAAACAAACCAGAAGACATAATTTAGAACACATGCCTTTATGTGTCTTAAACTTTAAGATCAAAGCAGTCGATAAACTTGACTTCACAATACGGAGATATTTGTTAAGATTACAAAATGCTGACAGAGGATAATCAAGTATACTGCAATGAAGAACATGCTTTATCACCACTATCAGAATTCATTTGGACCACATGCCAGCTTTAAAAGTTTTTCTAGTACTAACAGCCTTAAGCCTCATCCTCCTCTCCTTCCTCTTCAAATTCTCCCTGCTCATCAGCAGTGGCATCTTGGTATTGCTGGTATTCTGAGACCAGGTCATTCATGTTGCTCTCCGCTTCAGTGAACTCCATCTCATCCATGCCTTCGCCGGTGTACCAGTGCAAGAAAGCCTTACGCCGGAACATGGCTGTGAACTGCTCCGAGATTCTCTTGAACAGCTCCTGAATGGCAGTGCTGTTCCCAATGAAAGTGGCTGACATTTTGAGGCCACGGGGGGGAATGTCACAGACGGCCGTCTTGACGTTGTTGGGGATCCATTCGACAAAGTAGCTGCTGTTTTTGTTCTGGACGTTGAGCATCTGCTCATCCACCTCCTTCATGGACATTCGGCCACGGAATATCGCCGCCACCGTCAGGTAGCGGCCGTGGCGGGGATCGCAGGCTGCCATCATGTTTTTAGAATCAAACATCTGCTGCGTTAGCTCTGGCACCGTCAGGGCACGGTACTGCTGGCTGCCACGGCTAGTTAACGGGGCAAAGCCCGGCATAAAGAAATGCAGACGGGGGAAAGGCACCATATTGACAGCCAGCTTGCGGAGATCGGCGTTCAGCTGCCCTGGGAACCGGAGGCAGGTGGTCACGCCGCTCATGGTGGCGGAGACCAGGTGGTTGAGGTCCCCGTAGGTAGGGGTTGTGAGTTTCAGCGTGCGGAAGCAAATGTCATACAAGGCTTCGTTGTCAATGCAGTAGGTTTCGTCTGTGTTCTCCACCAACTGGTGGACAGACAGGGTGGCGTTGTAGGGTTCTACCACTGTGTCTGATACCTTTGGAGACGGCATTACACTGAAGGTGTTCATGATACGGTCGGGGTACTCTTCCCTAATTTTGCTAATGAGGAGCGTGCCCATGCCAGACCCAGTGCCACCCCCTAGAGAGTGGGTCAGCTGGAAACCCTGTAGACAGTCACAGCTTTCCGATTCCTTCCTTACCACATCCAGGACAGAGTCCACTAGCTCAGCTCCCTCTGTGTAGTGGCCTTTTGCCCAGTTGTTCCCAGCCCCGCTCTGACCTAGAAGGCAGAGGGGAAAGATGTTGATTTACTCACTAGACTATAACTCAACACCTCAGTTTCACATACTTTATTTAGGATATGGGGTGCAAGGCACGATAGTATTAAAATCTTAATTCATGGACAGTGGAGAATAGTTGTATGGAGCTAAATGGATTTACTAGGATCAACTGATGGTTGTGTATACTGTGATTCCATTTTTGTTTGGACTTTTCATGTCTGCACATTAAGAGCTGAATTACTCCATTTAGGTTACATGCAGACAAATCTAAAACATAAAGGACACACTGTATACATGCAATAAGACATTAATGCAAGCTGTTTGCAGGGGTGTTTTCAGATTCATTGTCTCAACACAGAAACAGAGACTACATTAGCTGCAGCTGTACATAAAGTTACATACCAAAGACAAAGTTGTCAGGTCTGAAGATCTGGCCAAATGGTCCGGATCTGACAGAATCCATCGTGCCAGGCTCCAAATCAACAAGAATGGCACGGGGTACAAATTTATTACCTGCAAGAGGAACAAAAGCCAACATTACAGGCTTGGAGGCAGCAAGCTGCTTTTCTCTGAACACCCTCGACACTAGTCACTGGAGAAACTGCTGCAGTGACAGAAGCGAAAGAGTATTAATGTAGAGCCATTCAACAAAAGATCAGTGGTCCACAGCAAATTCCTTTGCAGCAGTTGTTCAGCTCGAACGAACTGTACATTTACACACCTATCTTTTGTTGTGGTTTATATAACAGAATTATGGTGGGCTGAAGAAGTAAGTTGTGTATAATCACCAGCAGCTTCATTGTAGTAAACGTTGATCCGTTCTAGCTGCAAGTCACTGTCTCCATGGTAGCTGCCAGTAGGGTCTATGCCGTGCTCATCACTGATGACCTCCCAGAACTGAAATAAGGTTTTGAAAAGAGCAATTACTAAATGCATTAGGCTGGCAGGAGTGATCCAAAATGCTGCCTGGTATAGGGGCTAGTGGAGCACCCTATCACTGCACCTTGATGAGACAAGCACAGACAAGACTGCCCAGAAGCAGCTGAGAACTGGGAGAGCTAGTTATGTGAATGCATGAGAAGGACCAAGCACGAACTGCAGCATCAGACAGCAAACGAATAGCTTGCTGCATGAATCCACTTTAACCCTTCCAGAGGCTTTAAGAATCACAGTGTATCTAATCAGATGTAGTCTTCACAGCGATGTAGGAAGTCAAGCCCCCCCGAGAATGTAGTTTGACATTGCAAGAATGGCCCCTCGGAGGCTGCTTGAAGCACAGGTTACACGCCCGTGTGAAGGGACGAGGCCCCCAGTGGCTGCAGGGCGCTGTCTGCTGCATCAGCAAGGAAAGGCGAGCCATTGTGAATCCAGATCACACGGCAATCGACCTGTCGTCGCCCGCCCCTAGGTGCCCAAGAAGCTCCCCTCTATTGCCATGATCTGGGGAGAGAAGGCGGAGTCCGCTCGGAAGGGGCCAGCTGCAGATTATTTCAAATTATCATGGGTGATCCCAAAGCGCCAGCATCGCCCCTGCCCTGCATTACCTTACCATCCTCGTGTCAACAGCCCTGCTCCAGCCCCTTACCTTGGCTCCGATCTGGTTCCCGCACTGGCCAGCCTGGATGTGCACGATCTCCCGCATGGCGCCTCTGTCACCCGGCCACACACCCCTCGCTGCTGCGCTGCGCCCTGCCGCCACCTGCAGCTGCAAGCTCTGAGCTGCGCGCTCCGCCCGCCTGCCCTTTTATAGCCCGGCCTGCTGGCCCCGCCCCTCGCCACTAGGCTCCGCCCCCGCCGCTCACACGCCACCTCTCGCCCGGCAAGCGGGTGATGTAATGCGGCACCCGGGGCGGGACCATTCGCTGCGCGGGGGGGGAGGGGGAATGCTGCATTGTCTCCTGCGTGGGGGGGAGCAGCAGGAAAAGGGCTCGGCACAGCTGGCTGAGCTGGGGGAGGTGTCCAGCTCTGGCGGCGGGCAGCAAGAGCGACACCCTCCGCCTCGTCCTGGGCTTTTTTTTTTAAAAAAAGTTAAAACTTTAATAAGAATTAAAATGCAAACTGTCCAAAGCACCTGTCAAAATATACAAGTGAATATCTTTCAAATCAAATTCCACATTCTCAAGCATTGTTTCTTCCTCACTTTGCCTATCTAGATATAAATCCTTCTAAACTGTTTATAGCAAACGGCAATACAAAATTCTGTACAGGTGATAGGCAGATTTGCACAGTCAGGGAGAGCAAGGTGAGACCAGAGAACACATTGGGTGAATAGCACTTTGCAAGAGTGGTGTTTGTGCAGCCAGACTTCTAGAATCATAGAATCATAGGGTTGGAAGGGACCCCACGAGGTCATCTAGTCCAACCCCCTGCCAAAAAAAAGCAGGACCACTCCCAGTAGATCATCCCAGTCAGGGTTTTGTCCAGCTGGGCCTTGAACACCTCCAGAGGTGGAGACTCCACCACCTCCCTAGGCAGCTTATTCCAATGCATCACCACTCGCCTAGTAAGGAAGTTTCTCCTAATATCCAGCCTGGACCGCCCCAGCTGTAACTTGAAACCATTGCTTCTCCTTCTGCCCTCTGTTACTACCGAGAACAGTCGAGCTCCATCCTCCTTGGAGCAACCCTTCAAGTACTTGGCCTTCCTCTGTTACCAGGTTCTGGAGGACTGAGGTGTCCTGGAACAGGATAACTGGGAGAGTAAGAGAGTAGATGTGCCATCAGTTAAGTCATTTGATTTTAAAGGTAGAGGCAGGCAGGCAGGATCTTCAACAATTAAAACTGAAAGGAGGGAAGATGTCCTGGGGGGTGACTTGCCTTTAGCCAGGAGCTGGTTGCTTGTGATGACAGAGGAGGTGAGGGAGGGAATCTCTCTCACTGTGGACCTACTTGGGTTGGTGAAAAAGATGCAAGCTTTCCAGCACCACACAGCCCTTAAGTGTAACGTGTTGAAGACAGGGGAGCATTAGGTAAATAAGGGCAGTATTCTCCCCAGGACCTGAAATTGGGGGGGGGGGGGTGTAGGGAGAGGTTTAGGGGGATGCTCACTAATTTGTTATAACATTGTTACTAGCTGACAGCTGGGGGGCAGGTTGTGAAGTTAAGGGGTGTGTTAGGGAAATCTCTGAAGAAAGGGGAACCTGGGTTCCCTTTGTTTCTTCTCCCAGGATAGTGGGGAAGAGGGGGACACTAGAAAGTCTCTATATCAGGTGCCTCAAAAATCACCACAAGGGCCACATGAGGACTAGTACATTAGCCAGAGGGCTGCACCACTGAAACCTTTTCATACAACAATATTGCAAATATTGATAATGATAGTGTTATTGGCCACAGGAAATAACTTCAGGGGCTGCATATGGCCCATGAGTTTGAGATCCCTGCTCTAGATCATCAGTGTTCTATAAAAACTGCAGTCTTCAGGGCAGAATAATTCCTTTGAATCAGCTAAGTTGTTCTAATGTTGTTATTAACTTTTCTTTTTCTTGTACTTTCAGTTAAACAAAGAAAGTCTAAGGCTATGTCTACATCTGCTTTTTTAGTTTGGACTTGCTAGTCCAAACTAAAAAAGTCCGAGGTTAGTCTGAACCAGTATTCTACCCCGGACTTGAAATTAGGAGAGGGTTTAGGTGGAGGTATGGGGGGGGGGGTATTGGAGGTGCTCATTATTTTGGTAACACTGTTACTAGCTGAAAACCGGGTGGGTGTTGGGAAATTCAGGGGGGATACAGGGGGTGTAAGGGAAATCTCTGGTCTGAACTAGCCTCGGACTAACCAAAGCCTTTTATAGTTTGAACTAAGCTATTAGTCTGTGCCTACATCACGCTAATTAAAGTTCCAACTAAGCACTCAGTCTGGCCTAACCAGTCGAATTTATTAGTTCAGACTAAGCTTTGCTTAGTTTGAACCAAAATTTCTGAGTTTGAACTAGGCAAAGCCTAGTGTAGACACAGACTAGTGAGAAGATTGGCTAGTGCAGACATAGCCTAAAAGCAGGCTGAGTGAGAAGAGGTTTGCCTGTGTGAGTTTGGGCAAGAAAAATCAATCAGGACATTGATAGCTTTTAATCCCTTGAAGAACACATTTCAGAGAAACAGTGAAACTCCAACATGCTGCATACTACCAAAATGAGGCTAAAAATACTGACTCATTTCTTACCTGCACCTTTATAATAATCATCAGGGGCATTGCTGGCACCTGGCACAGGGGGCACGGGCCCTGAATCCCAGTGCCAATGCTCCAAATGCCTGGGGCACCCTCTGCCTCTCCTGGCCCCATCCCTGGCTGGGCATCTGGGGCTAGCCTAGCCACGGCGGTGCCTGCCTCTCCCAGCCCAGATTGCCCACAGCAGCCACTGCCTAGCCCAGCCCCGTCCCTGGCAAGGGATCTGAAGCCAGGCTGGCAGGGGCAGGAGCCCAGGGCCCCAACTCTGGATTGGGACCAGGGGGCAGGGCCCAGCTCCAGGCCCTGGGTCTCTTCTCAGGGCAACAATGCTCCTGATAATCATGACAGGCTTTTCCCTGACACAGCCTTTTTCAAGTCCTATGAAAAAGGACATCTCTCATCTCTATTTTGTATCTGGGGAAACTGAAATCATGCAAGAAACTTGACCCATATCACACAATGAGCAAGAGATTTCAGAGGCGAGACTGGAACGTAGTCTCCTGACTTGCCATTTAACCAATACTTCTCACCTCCTCAACGATACTGAGGTACTTACATACATCAATTTCAAAGGAAGTTGGGCACCTATCTTTAAGGAGCTAGGTTTACACCTCACCTAATCCTAATTAACTGAAGATATTGAGCAAATAAGCCTGCTGTGCTAGAACAGGTATGTCACAACTTAAATTCACAGATCCATCATCACTTGGAATTCTGCAGTCAGGCTCCCATTTCACAGCCAATATCTAATTCAAATACAACCACTAAACTTGGATTACTTGCTCAGCCTGCTGCAACTGATCACAATTTTTTATGCATGCACAAATTTTAAAGAGAAAATCCATGCAGTTTGTCAGCTCACCAGAAGTCTGTCACATCTCCCAGAGCAAGATGCAGAGACCAGCAGATTGAGGACATCATCCCTAAGAAAGTCAAAGACAGATGACTTTTAAAATAAATTACTTAATTTATTATAGCGTATGCAAAATATAAAATCCTTCTAGTTAAATTAATTATAATCATATAATAATAGGGTTGGAAAGGACCTCAGGAGGCCATCTAGTCCAACCACCTGCTCCAACTAAATCAATCCAGCCAGGGGCTTGTCAAACCACACCTTGAAAACCTTTAAAGATGAAGATTTTTACCATCTTCTTTGGTGACCCATTCCAGCACTCTACCACCCTCCTAATAAAAAGGATTTTCCTAATATCCAGCCTAGATCTCCTTCATCACAGCTTGAAAGTATTGCTACTTATTCTTGCACCTACCACTACTGAGAGAACAATCTCAGCCATCCTCTCTGGAACCCCCTCCCCCCCCTTCATGTAATTGAAGGCTATGCTTAAAGGTCCCCGCCTTTCTCTAAAAAAAACCCAGTTCCTTCAATCTCATCTCACAACTCATTCGGTGGGGCTTTAAAACAGTTTCCCTTCTTGGTTTGCTGCTCTGTCACTTTCTGTCTCATCAGCAAGTTTAACAGGTTTTTAGATTGTTTCACATCCTAGGTCATTTATATGGATTAGAAAGAGGAAGGGTTCTAACAGTGACCCTGAGGGCTCACATGATTGTGTCCCGTGTCCCCCCCCAACACACACACACACACACACACACACACACACACACAAAATGAGAGAGTCCATCTTTCCTGCTGTCTGTCTAGGATCCTAACGTCTAATTCCGAATGTCTGCTCCATTCCCTGAAAATAAAAGCCTACCACAGCTTGCTGGGAAGGTTATATATACACTCAGCTGGAGCTTCCCACTGTCAACTGGAGATAGGAAAGCACCTGCTCTGAAGGTGAAGGGTTCAATGTCCAAACCTGAACCAGGCCCAAACAATGCAATTCAAAATACAAAAACACAATAAACTATTGATTCTCAACTGTTCTGCAATAATCCACAACCCAGAACACTCATTCTTCCTCTGAATTAATTGGGGCAATAAGGAGAAAAGGTCTGATTTTCAGAATAGAATAATACTATAAGGCTTATGTAGCTTTTTTGATTTGCGAATCAATTATAACAGGTTATTAGTTTAACCTAGAAATCATATAAATGGTTCACATTGCATTTAAAAAACAAACTGTCAGTATGGAGTTATGTAGAGCTAGCTCATTTTTGGATGGTCAGGTGCTTGGGGAGAGACCAAATATCCTAGATGCAGAGAAAACCACAGGTCTGGTTCGCCTTTCCCCCTCCCCCTCCCAGGGTAGTGCTCAAATTGGGGGAAGGTGTTAAATGGGCATATATCATACTGCCACTGTTACTGTTGAAAACTACAGCAGAGCATATATTGTCTTTATTTTTATTGTTCAATACATATCTGTTTCTAGTTCTAATATGATTGATGTTGGTTGATGCTTGCTAGTTACAGAAGCCAGTTTTTCCTATTTCAGCCAGAAGAGGGATGAATCTGCTTGTTAATGGCTGCACCAGTAGCTGCACTTAAGCAATATAACATGTTTTTAGACAGTGATATCATGCTTGTAGATGTGAGGGGCTCTTACATCATGGAGCCTGACCACACCAAGAAAAAATTAAAAAACAGTGTTTAATTTGCTACCAGTGCTGTGTGATACAGCAGTGTAGTGTTATATTGTGTTCAGAGAGTTTTCTGTGATGATATTTAGCCCCCACTGTATATCAGGATCTCTCTTTTCTATTAGCACAAGTTGGGGCACACCACACACTTTACCCACTGTTAGTCCCTATACCTTCTCAGCCAAGTGTGCTTTGCTGTTCTACCATTTTACAGTTTTTCCTACTTCTTCCTTTGTGGAACTAAATCCACTAGATGACATGGCAGAAGATTTAGGGGCCATCTTAAAGACTAGATACAAAGCCTCAGATTTGTTTCCAGCACCCTAGCGATACTGACCAAATATTTCCTCCAACCACCCAAGTCATCATGTAAGGAACATGGAATGATTTTCAGTTTGATAATGAGTTGTGCAGAAACTATCAAATCCACTTATTTAATTGGTAACAGATTTGCACTGGTTTCAGATTCACAGTGCTGAAAGTAGGCCTTGGGGGATATTTAGGTATATAACTTTATCATCAGATTTATGACCTGTTGCTCACAGTATCACAATATCAAGATTAATGGTCAGTAACCACCATAATAATTACAATGCTGACAGCAGAGGACAGGATGAACAAAGGACTCAGTAACAATAATTTGTTTTGTTTGTGTTTAGAGCAGTAATATCAGATGAGGTGTAAAGTAGTCAGGAATTTCCATACACCCCCCCCCACAAGTTTTCGACTTCCCCCTCACCCTCCAAGCTGTCAACTAGTTACATGCAGTGTTACAAATTTAGTCATTGATTGGAAATTTGAAGTGCAATTGAAACATCAGTACACACTTTAAAAGCATAGACAGTATATAATAAAATACTTGTACATGAAAAAGCATAATAGGGTAGAAAAGTATGAACAAAGACTAGCTTCCTCACACTGCTATGTTTTTCATATCAATGTCAGTACATTTATTTAGGTGATACTAGCTGTTCTAATATTTTAAATTATGATTTGTTACTAAGTTCTGAATGAACAAGCCCCTGCCAGCTAATGATGAGAAGAAGGGTGAGGGGAGAAGGTTTCAGGATCAGACTGTGTTTACCTGAATACATGACATCTACTCAGGCCACATATCCAGCAGACAGAGCTGTGTTGTCCAAATGATCAGTTTTGGCTAGTGTGGTGTTGGGTGGGTTACAAATCACTTTAGTATAGAATGCAAGGGGAATGAAATGTTGTTATCCTTATTGTATGAGTAAAAGGTCAGCAAAACTTTTTAGTCTGAACTTGTGGGGAGGGGGGTACTTTGAACTGAACTGCACTTGCTAAGCAGTGGGTTCAGATGCCAGATTGATTCTCATGTGAGAGAGAGGAGGGGATGGAGACAGGTGTTTTGCTTGGTGGTGTGAGCTCTTCTTAAGAGTCATAAGCACTATTTGACCTGCCCCTCCCTTGTTAAAAGACAAGGTCCGTAGAGATTAGGTTCATAGAGAGTCTTTTGTCTTGTTAAACTATCATTAGAGTTGAAATCACTGATAATGAGGTCTAAATGCTTAGACCTGATGTGGGACAGTATTTCTGTAGAAGAAACTGCTAGTACAATGGTCAGTGGAGTGTGAGGGAGGGAGAAGGGAGAGACATGTTAAAGGCACATTTGTTTGTTGGATTGTGTTTTAGTGACTTTGCTTCAGAATGTAGATGTGTGACTGGGAAACTTATATAAATATATGTTTCCTAGTAGGCCAAAATTTTTAAAATGCTTTATTTGCCAAGGTCGTTATCAAGAGGTCATTATCTTGGAGAGTTTCTGTACTAAACATTTTTATGTTATAATTCATTTTTACATAAAAACACAAGAATGGCTGTACTGGGTCAGACCAGTGGTTCATCAATCCAGTAACCTGCCTTCTAACAGTGGCTAATGCCAGACGCTACAGAAAGAATGAATAGAAGAGACAATCACGGAGTGATCCATCCCCCATCATCCAGTCCCATATGCTGTCAAAAATTAGGAACACTTCAGAACATGGTGCTGCATCTCTTCCCATCCCAGTTAATGCTATTGATGCACCTAGTCTTGATGTACTTACCTAATTCTTTTTGAGCCCTGTTATAGTCTTGGCCTTCATAACATCCCCTGGAAAGAGGTTGGCTGTGTGAAGAAATACTTCCTTTTGTTTATTTTAAACCTGCTATCAGAGCTGTACCTATGGCAGGGTGAATGGGGCTTTGCTCCAGGTGCACTGGACCAGCTCCAATAAAAGGTGCATTCCCCACCAATTGCTCCAGGCGCTAGCTATTGTAAGTGATGAGTTCCGATTCGAATGCACCCTAGGTGCCGGATTCTTTAGTTGTGGGTCTGCCTGCTACCTATTAATTTCATTGGGTGACACCCTAGTTCCTGTGTTATGTTATTTGCTTTCTTCACACCAGTGAAGATTTTATAGACTTCTATCATACCTTCTGTTTTTCATCTCTCTCCAAAACTGAAAAGTCCCAGTTTAATTAATTTCTCCTCAGGCAGAAGCTGTTTCATACCTCTAACAATTTTAGTGGTCCTCCTCTGTACCTTTTCCAATTCTAATGTATATTTTTGAGATGGGCAACCAGATCTGCACACAGTATTCAAGATGTGGGTATATCATGGATTTATATAGGGACATCATGATGATTTCTGTCTTGATATCTATCCCCTTCCTAATGGTACATAACATACCACTAGTTTTTTTTGCTTGCCACTCCATATTGAGCAGATGTTTTCAGACAACTATCCATAATGGACTCCAAGAACTCTTTCAAGTGGTAACAGCTAATTTAGATCCTATCATTTTATATGTATGTATAGCTGGGATTCCATTTTCGAATGAGCATTACTTTGCATTTATCACCATTGAATTTCATCTGCCATTTTGCTGCCTAGTCACCCAGTTTTCTGTGATCTTAGGCAAATCACGCAGGCCCAACGCAGTGTCAGAACTGGTATTTCGGCGCCTGGGATGTGCCCAGAGAGGAATGCACCCTTCGATTGAGCGGTGCCTGGAGCAAGCAGTGCAGAACATGCCCTTTGATTGAGTGGCAAAATGGAGCTGCTCCGGGGCACCCGGGGCAAAGCCCCAGTTACCCTGCCACAGTTACGGCCCTGGCCCAACTTTTCACAAGTGGCTGCTAATTTTGAGTGTTTCCATTGACTCCAGTGGAACATCCTCCTTGCAAATTGGGGATCTTCTAGGATGGTGGTTCCCAACCAATGTTCCCTGTAAGCTGCACTGGCGCGGTGCAGCGGAGCCCGCCGCAGCCGCTAGTGCAGTGAAGGCTGCCGGCAGCACACTGCCGGCAGCCAGAGTCCCTGGTTAGAGCTCCTGGCGATGTCAGGAGCGGGGGGCGGGGCTAGCAGGAGTGGGGGGACGGGCTGCACAGCGGGCCCCGTGGGGGGGGGGGGAAGAGCGCAGCGAGCAACAGGAGTTGCTCAGCTGCTCTTTCCCCTTGGAGGGAACATTATGGCAACACCCAAAGTGTGCTGTGAGCATCCCTGAGAGCTGGAGTTAAAGTTCCCTCCCTGCTCGGCCCAGCCACATGAGCTGTGCAGGGCTGGGAAAAGGCAGGGGTTAAAGAGGGAATGCAGTCGAATACAGTTCCGGGGTCCCCTATTTTTAGGCAGGCAGCCTTCCGGCTCCCCAAAAAATAAAGGAAGGCATAGGAACGTGGAGTTCTAGAGGTGCCCCTAAAAAAATAGCAGGAGCAGCCAGAACACAGAATTCTGGTGGCTCCACCTTAAACCCCAGCCAGCAGAGAGCTGGGGGAGGCTGGGAGTGTGTGAATCTCCCCCTCAGGGCAGAGCAGCTTGTGTCAGGCAGCCTGCAAACAGCCCAGGTAAGGGCTTTGGGGGGGGCTGCTGGGGGTTGTGTGTGTGTAGCAGAGGTAGGTGGGAGTGGCTGTGTAGCTGGGGTTATGGGGTGGCTGTAGCTGGGGGCTGGAGGCCTAGTTCTGGCCCCTTGGTCATGGGAGGGTTCATCACCGGCAGCAGGAGCTGGGGCAGGGGAGTACGGGACCCACTGGGGTGGGAGGGAGCAGCAGTGGGGTGAGGATTTGCCCTGGGTGGCAGAGAGCCACTGTGGAAAAGGGGGGAGTGGGGTCTGCACCATGCTGCCCTGCCCTATCTTCTCACTCCCCAGGTTCCCCTCTGCCCCCCCCCCAGCTGCTCTTGTTCTTTCTTCCTCTCTCCTCTCTTGCCGTTCTTGTGCTATTCCCCACATGGCTGCCCTTGTCTCTTCTGCCTAGGGTTACCAGATGTCAGGCAGAAGGAGGACATGTCCTCCTTTTCACCTTCACATCCTCTGTCCGGCAGGCATTTTAAAAATACATGATTTTGTCTGGCTTTTTACTTACAGGGGTTAAAGTATTCTGGAACGCTCCAGAACACCCTATTTTTAGGGGGAAGTGTTCCAGGGCCCCCTAAAAACAGAAGAATATGACATTAATACTACATTTTCTCCCTGCATCCTCCAATGTCCTCCTTTTCATACTTCCCTGTCCTCCTTTCCATGCTTTGGTATCCAGTAACCCTACTTCTGCCACCCCTGCCCTGCTCTGCACACTCACTCCTGCCACTGCACACACTCCTGACCTACCCTGGTTTGCCACCCCTGCTCAGCTAGCCCTACTACCCCACATAACAGCATTTCCGAAACACTGTGCCATGGTTCATGAATATTTATAAATAATTTAAGTTAATTTAAATATTCACAAGTTTTTTAATGGTGGTGTGCCTCGAAACATTTGACGGTATAAGGTGTGCCATGGCAGAGAAAAGGTTGGGAACTATTGTTCTAGAAGGCTCCTGGGCAGATCCTCAGCTGATGTAAAGTGTCATGGATCTGCCCCATCATCTTTGTAATGCTATTATTATTACAACATCTGCAGTTGCAACGCATAGTCATGTGCTATTATCAAGGGATTGTCCTTTGCATCAGCTTGAGAACAGATTTTTTTTTTTTTTTGGATTGCTGAAGCCTTTATATTTAAGATTTTTAATTAATTTTTTCTCATAACATCCAATATATTTCTATAGTATTTAATGACATCAAAGTACCGAACCATATTTGCTTAACAATAAGCAACTGCTGTTCATTTAATACCTGTGAATTCAACATATTCTAATTGTGTTACTATAAAGTGTTTGCTTTATGTTGCCAAGATAATGATCTTGGTCCTGTGAGGACTAGACATTTATAAAAAACTCTTAAAAGAAATACGATGCTGCCGTGATTGGAGCATGGGTCTGTAAGTCAACACACTTCTGTTACACTGTATTCCCAAATCTACCAGAAGACACACACTTTTGTAATCTTGAGCAGTCTTGTCATTTTAACCTCTCTGCACTTGTACCTTCTTATAAATAAACTGGGAGTAAACAGGTATTTTAAAAACATATTTGGATGCTTGAAAATGTGGCCTGATTTTCACAGATCTGAGCATCCATAGTGGAATGTCTTTGAAAATCCTGTAGGTATCTAAACACTGATATAAAAGCCTAATTTTAAGAACCACTTTTTTAAAGCTTGCGCATGGACTGTATTTAGATACCCTGGTATATTTTTTCATACAAAATATCATGAATGTTTAATACTCTTTAATTTTACAAATAAAAAAGTCAAAGACCCAGATCCACAAAGGCCTTGAGGTCAATGGAAATTAAGAGCCTAAATACCTTGATGGATCTGGGACAAATGTTTCAGTTTAGACATTTTGTGGTCCAGACACACATACAGTACACACGCCTATCAACTGACACTGCCCACAAAGCTGATGTTCAGTCTGGCCACACATTCAATTGAATTCCTCCTTCAGCAGTTTCCTAGGAAACCAATATAGCCTTAGAAACAGTCTGCACAAGAAAGAAGGAAATAAAAATCCCTGCAACATTTTCATTCATGTCAGTAATGCCTCAGTTTGAAATGATTGCAAATATATGAGTAGGGAAACTGCTGCAGCATAAACTATAGATCAAATGGCTGACCATGGTTTTAATCTCATGGGACTACATTAGAAAAGAGATTACATACCTCACTTGAGATTTTTCCTACAGGAATCCTCACAATCAGTTATGTTGCCTTTCATCCTTTATTCCATGGCTACTATTCTTCCAGCTGATGAAGGCAGTCTGAGATCACCTTTTGGACCTGCTGAAATTATGCATTGTTGAGAAACACAAGCCTGTTCCCCTCAGCAAGGAGCTGGGAGACTTGTGAAGGTACTTTTACTTCATGTAATAAAAGTTCATAAGAAGAATCAATATTCCAACTTCCTAATTACAGCCCACTATGTGCCTAGATGAGGAATTAGCCACGACAATGATGAACACTGCACAGAGATTAAATAAACTTCTTGGTTGGTAACCTCCTTGTGCTGGGACAGAGTTCAGGATCTAGCAAACTTGAATACTACTTGTATTTCTATGAGAGTCAGAAACCTGACTCATCTAACAGGTGGACTCAGAGCCTTTAGAAGCATTCCAAATGCGCAGTTAGTGCCAAAACCTGAGCATAAAATGGTTTCACGTTGCGCAAAATGTCACAGTCTCACAGCAATCTGGTTTTCCTCCAGTTGCTCATTATATTGAAAAACCATGTTGCAGGTTCCTTAGTCATGTCACCAGAATTAGCAAAAATACCCCAGCACACCATACTCTCAAACTTTGTGTTGACACAAACAGAGGGGGTGCATGATTAACACATGCCTTAGAATGAAATTCATGCTTTTCCCCAGCCCTATGTCTCTCTCATCTATTTAGATTGCAAGCTACATAGGGCAGGGATTCACTCCTCTCTCGTACGGTGTTTAGCGCCATTCTCATTTCGCCTCTAGACAATACTGTAAGCATAATAACTGGGAGCATCGACTCAGAAGAGGGTGCAAAGTTGGGGTAGCATATCTACGTCCATCTCCCTGCTGAAGCCATGGCTACTCATGAGGGTGTCCCATCCTGGAGCAGGGGTGTTGTGTCTGTTTTATCCCTGGGAGTATGGGGGTTAACGGCATGGCATGTGTCTCCACCATGACTGGCCTGGGGCAGAATCAGGGTCTGGCTCACTCTGCTTTCAGCTCTGCCCCAGACCACCGCTGCTGCTTCCTGTCCAGCCAAATGGGAAGGGAGAGTGGTATCTGAGGCTGCAAAATTTCAGAGTTCCTCCCAATTTGCCATAGGCCTAGGATGGCAGGTTTGGCCCAGTTGCCCCTCTGTCATGATAGAGGGGCAGCTGGGCCAAGCCTGCCACACCAAACAGCTACCTAGAAATCTACTGTCCTAGGCAGTAGGCAATAGATGAAATATATTCGTTATTCCTGTGAACAGTGCTCTTTTAGTATAACTATTAATAAGGCTTAAATATCAATATGCAGGAGATGCTGATACAGCTGTTTCTAGCACAACGAACATGCCGTATGCCATTAAGAGTAAGGCATGAATTGTATTGTTCAGTTGCCAGTGAGAATTGCTCTTGTTCCTCCATCTTAATGCCTTACCTCAATTCGACAGTAATGTACAATTTAAATATGTATTGGGCCAACCCGAAACCTTATCTGTTGGGTTGAGAAATTGCATCTACCTTGTAATCTCAGAACTCAGTTTATAAAAAGTGCTATTTTGATGGGGGAGACAATTTCTTTTTTTCCAAATAAACTTTCATACATTGCTAATTAGAATGGCCTTGCAAATAGAAATTACAGTTACAGCACAAGCAAAAACACAACAGACCAAAATGTCTCTTGATGTCATCATTCTTCTCACTTAAAAGATTTTTGGTGTTCTCTCCAGTAGACTCTTACATGAGTTCCCATATTTCTCACTGTCCTGCAGCTGCTTAAGCCAAACCTGCTTTACTGAGGGTCATAATTATGCTACTGATATTTTTTGCTATAACAACATTTAGTTTCTTGAAATCTTGTACTCAGTCTGCTGAGGCTCTGTTTCAGTGCCCCTTGAAATTAACAGCACCTAGGGCCAGCGGCACAAAATGCACCCTTTAACGGAGCAGCTCAATGAGCCGCTCCAGTGTGCCCAGGGCAAAGCCCCATTCTCCCTGTTGTAGTTACTGTCCTGAGTCTGGATAAGACTGGATGAGAAGACATGTACTGGTAATCTAGCAGATAAGATGCTGGACGGTAAATCTGGAGAAATGGGGTGTTTTCTTAGCTCTGTCATTAGCCTCCTGGGTGACCTGACAAGTCATTTCACCTATCTGTGCTTCATTTCCCATCACCTTTTGCCTGTCTTGTCTATTTAGAATTTTGAGCTCTTAGGGCATGAACTGGCTCTTACTATATGTATGTAACATGCCTAGTGCAAGGGACCTCTAGATACCACTACAATACAGATGAATACAATAAAGCAAAAGTGTATGTGTTTAGTAAAGAAGCAAAATTTAACAACTCTAAGAGAGAATTCCATTCCATATGTGTGGATCTTAGACCTGATTACATCCACTTTTTTTCTTTTAGGCAATGTCTACACTTAGGAAGTTAGTTTGATTTAATAAATAATGGTTGATTTGAACTAAAATGTCTCCACTAGAAACCTAAATTGAACTAGCATATCCATGGACAGAACTTGCTAGTTCAATTTAAGAGGGGGGCACCATGGGAAGCATGGCAATGTGGCCCCCGAGAAGGACTACGCCCCCAGCCAATACATAGAAAGAGGAAGGCAGCCTGGGACAAAGGTCAAACCATGGTTAGTTAGAATTAATGCAGCTCCATTGGGTTAATTCAAACTAATAAATTCAAATTAACTGTTACTTCAAAGTTAAGCAAGGTGGGATAACTTCAAAGTAAGCATTCATTACTTCAGATTAAGGAATTTGTTGATTAAAAGAAATGAAAGCCAGTGTAGCCATGCATTAATTTAGTTTGAATTAATCCTTGTTAATTCAAACTAAATTGTAAGTGTAGATATACCCTTAATTATTAATTTTAAGGCTAGGCACTCTAGTGCTACCACTTTTATAGAAAAATGTGAGAACCTCCTTGAGGCCTGACCACCACTTACAAACAAGCTTGGGCATCCAGCAAAGACTGCACAGCTTGGTAGCTAAAGCATCTGTCTCAGCTTTCAAAACAAATGTGTTCACAGTTTAAAATGTTAACTTTTTTTGTCTTCTGTCACTTCAATTATAGATGAATTATGGCCAAAAGAAAATATGATGCCTTTGGCTCATCTAGGAAGCCAAATGCAAAGCCCAGTCAGGTCCTAAAGAGATGTGATATTGATAAATTGAAGTAAATTAGGAAAGGGTTAGCTACAGCACAGGAGCCAAACATTAAACAAGAAACTGCTAGGGCTAGCTCAGTTCTCCTTTCCTGGAATTCAGAATCCCACATATAAAGCATTTTGAGCATAGACAAGACTAGGCTAACTTTAAACCATGTCTTGCTTTCTTGGAGAATGTAAACAGCTAATCTTTGGATGTGATTTTAATATGTATCACTTCTCTTTTTAGCATGGCTTTATTTAGAGTGCATCAGATTGAAAGTAATAGTGAGAAACCAATTACCTTGGTAAACTGAGGATACCTGCACTATTTCTCTTGAGTACTTAGGCCGAGGTAGTCCTTTCAGAACTCTATGACCCCCCACTGGCTTCTACTTAAATGAGCATTCCAGGGACTCCAGCTGCAGTAATGTTCAGTGGTGTAGGTATCTAATCAATCAATCAATCTCCTTCCTTTCCCAAATTGCAGTGGGGCCTCTAGCACGGTTCTAGCACCACACTACAACCCAGATAGAAGCCTCTATTTTGAAATTTCATACAGTCAAGCATGCTGTGCACTTGGACTACACTAGAAAGAATCCAAAACGGAGGTGTCAAAGGCTTAACCCAGAAGCAGATAGGTTCAGGTGCTGCCCATTCGCACATTCATAAGACATATGCATAGCACAGGTAGAGGTAGATGGATTGCTAGAAGACCAGATGCTTAATCATAATTGAATCTTACCTCAGGGACACGCTATAGAAAGAAACCTTTGCTATATATCAGGTGTGGCCAAACTGCGGCTCAGGAGACACATGAGGCTCTTGAGTGAAAAAGTGTGGCTCCTGGAAGAATGTCAGCACATCAATTTAGAAAAGCAGCCCCAGCCTAGGAGGTCAGGAGGGGGTTGCGACAGGGGGAAGAAGCGGTGGCATGGTCAGAGATGGCAGGGAGAAGCATGGCATGGTCAGGATTTAAAAAAAAAAAAAAAAAAACTCCCCACTAGCCTGCAGTCTTCTAGCAATAGCTAAGTTTTTACAGTATAGGCCTAATTTTCATGGTAACCTTAAGTAATTATTAGAATCTGACATTAGTAGGATCAACATTTGCCCTCTTTGTATGATAAAATTAAAGTGTGCAATGAATTTTAAACTTAGTAATTTTGAAGTAGGTAAAAGTATATGGCTCTCAAAGGTTTAATAATCAGCTTGTGTGGCTCTTCAGTTCCATAAGTTTGGCCACTCCTGCTATATAGCCAGCTGCAGGGCTGGCCCCTAATTTATATTTTTAGTTGTGTAAATACTGCAGAATTGGAAAAAAGTAAAAATGGCCTTAACTGGCTGAACTGACATCAACTAGTACTAAGCTGAACACATTGTAATTGGTTCCTACAAAACAAAGCACATATTTAGAGAGATCAGAAGACAATTGCATAGGAAAGGTGTGTTGTGGGGTGTTTTTCTAAATAAGAAATCAGTGCCTCTCACCTATGGGGGGAGGGATTCAGGGGGACAATCCAGCACCCAGGAGAGTCAGAAAAATAGGAGCAGACCCTCAAGGTGTGAAGTCACACACAGGCATGTGGAAGAGGGAAGTCAAAAGAGTCCCTTGAGGAGAAAGGTTGTGTGAGCCAAATATGACTATAACCTGTGATCCCTCCAGGGAATATTTTGTTGCCTGGCAATTAGGGCAAACAAAAAGCCAGGGCTCATTAAAGCAAAAAATCAGGTAGCAATTGAGGCAACATCAGTTGTTTAATCAGAGTCTAGAATAGTTTACTACAGCATTTAAAATGCAAATGTTAGTACAAACCTATTTAGGTCTTTGAAATTAGCTTTCTTACAGGAAACTTAATCCTCTGCAGTATTCTTGACAATAAGATTTGTCCTCCTCTCTAACACTCTAGTGTTTGGTTTAGGAAGGGGAAATGGCAAATCATTCCCCCTCCCTGCCTCTCCTCAGACACCCCAACAGACTCCTTTACTTTTTCCTTCAGAGTTCAAAACTGGCTGTCCCCCCTGACATTCTTCTCCCACAGCCCTTCTGATGATCATTGCTCTATGCTCTGCTGTGGAAGCTGGACACAGATGGGAAAAGCGTTTCTGTCCATTAAATTAAATGGATGTTTTGGTGCTCAGTTCCCCATGCTGGCTACAGTAGTTCTCAAGAACACAATAATCAGATGGATACTCAGAGGGGCAAGATACCTGTGCACTGTACACCCTATCTCCAGCATATAATCTGGAAGACTGAGATCTAGTTTCACACCTTACTTGAACAAAAGATTAGGGTTTAACAGCACCCTTTTAGAGTAGGCAGGAGTGGACAATTGTGGGTTCTTTCCTTTTCTTCTCCATGTTGCAAATCCACCTTGCCACGTCCATTCTCTGTGGGCCCATTGTAACAACCATTAGAAAAACTGACTGCCTTCAATGGGACAGGTCATGTTTGTTAGAGTCCTGGAGCACCAGCCCTGTATTCTAAGGTACTTACCTAGCCCTCCTTCCTTTCCCAAAGTACAAGAGCATCCCATGCTCTTTAATATGTTGAGCCTCACTAGTATCCCCATTTTACAGAAGGAACTGCAGAGGGCTAGTTCTAAAAAGGCAGCTAACTGCCATCATAGAACTGTAAGTTCAACATTTAAGACCAGGTTAGGTGTTTAAAATCCCTAGATACCTCAGCCTCTTCTGGTAAATTCCCCTAAATTTTTGCTCATGAACATGCGCATAGCCACCTAAGTTCTGCCACCACCACACTGCTCAGTGCTAGCTTGTGCCTCAGCAGGATTCTTAAATGAGGTGTTCCCCCATCTGGGTGCTTTTGTGGGACTTGGTCATAGGTGTTCTCAGAGCACACTGAACCCACATAAAAGACAACCACTGAGTACAAGTAGGTTATGCCCCTTTTACATCTATAGGGCATGCACCTGGAAAAGTGGGAGACCTGAGTCCAAGCCCTTACTACAAATCAAGAAGAAAGATTAGAACCTGGGTAAGTACACAACCACAGGGCTAGTGGATGTAAAGAGGAAGGGCATAACAACAGTAGCATCACCCTTGACACATTCCCCACACCACTTTTTCACAAGACGACATGACTTAGCTGACCACAGTGGAGAATCCCTTTGGCCCAGAGTTAGGCATTTAACTCCCTAACAGAATTTAGGTCACATTCCTCTTTTCTGGTTTTCCTACTGGTTTGCTTAGGCAGCCACCCTCTCAGCTGGCTGGCTTCTTTGAATCCTGTTATGTGCCTGACTCTCCACCTGCATAGTACAGGGAACCTAGGCACCTGATCCATGGCTGTGGATTCTACCAGGGGCAGGACACCTAAGAGTTAGGCACTGTAACACATAGGTCTGTGTGTGGTTTATGCCCTGGAAGACTTGAGGCCAAATCCTTAAAAGGTATGTAAGCCCATAACAAAGCTCCTAAATACCTATGAGAATCTATTATTTTATTAGATGCTCTCGTGCCTTGTGACATGAGGTAACCCAGTCTTTTCATCTCTGTCTGTCTACCACCACCCTTCTTGGTCTGTTATCATCTAGGTGTGTAACTAACATCTTTCTCAATGGTTTTCTTACTTGTCATCTACCATAATTCTCTTTTTCCATCTTCCTCACCATCATATTCTGCCAAGGGCTGGACTAGGATTTGTTTTTTTGATATACCCGTATAAACATGTCCAAACCACATCAGCCTTTCTCAAATAATTGTCTCTACAGGCTACTGGCCAGTCCTTTGTAATACATTGGCATTGGTCATTTTATCCCGCAAGTGGGCACAAACTACTCTTTGAAAGCATCTCAACTAGAATGCATTAAATTTCCTCTCATGAGTTTCTAGCATTTGTCACGTTGCAGAAGTGTCTCAGAATGCAAGGATCACAATGACATCAGATGACTTTGCCTTGGATCTTACATAAAGTGTATTTTTCCAGATACTGTACATTAACCGGGCCTTGCTTACTTGCCCAAGGTCACACAAAGACTGTAGCGGAGTAGGGAACAGAGCCTGCTTTCATCAAGAATGAGGCTAGCATCCTAACCATTGATATATCCTCCCTCAGCTCTGCTAGTTTTCCCCAGGCAGAATGTCAGTATAAGGAAAGGCTATCATCCCAGAGGTAGTTAAGGAGAGGAAAACGAAGAGGCAGTCTCACTGCTGCCAGACCCTCACCCAAGGGGTTTGTGTCTTAAATAAATCACCCTTATACAGTATCTACGTAGGTATTATACAGCCCCATCAAAAGGAATGTAGTATCTAAGCACCATACAAGATGAAAGTTTCCTTGTCAGAATTGTTTGCATGAATTGAGGTATAGTTTGTAGCTATCCACCCCAAACAGCAAGAACTATTGTGTGACAGAAGCTGATCTGCTTATTTTGACTACATTGTTTCTATTAATGAAGTATGATACCTTACTGGATACCACCAGTAATGGTTGACCCTGAGCATGACTTGTATATATCTTGCCAGAATATTTTCCATTTCACCCATGACTATTGCTGAATAGAGACTAAGCCAGTTAGAATGCATGTCTTCTATTCCTAGCAGTTGCATCTAAGAGAGACACCCATCATTCGATATACAAGACAGTAGGGGAGATGCATATCAAATGGACATTTGCAATGTCTCTGTCAAATGCTTGTTTACAGCAGTGAGCACTTGCTGGATTCTATTCTGGAACCCTGTTCAAGGCACAGAAATTTTCTTTGTGGCAGAGAGGTGTAGCCATGGCAAGGCAGTGAAGGGCACAGTTGCTCATTATCTGTAATACATGGAAGCTTAGATATGTGTAATTAGCAGTCAGCAAGATGCTAAAGGTTCAGTGGGATTCTAATGTTTAGGTATAAAATTATATTGAATCTTCTTATCCCACTGCAAGACCCATCTTCTCTTCTGATCTTATATTTTACTTTCCACATCCCACCACACATGCAATTTTAATTGCATCTCTTGCTCTGATGCATTTTGCATAGACTAACACAGACTGATTATGGTGCGTTACTAAACTGTGTAAAAGACACCACCTAACATCCTATTTTCTATCTTCATGTTTTTCTTCTTGGGGATGTCTGGCAAAAGCTAAGACGACAATGAACAAGCAAGGCGGGAGGAAGGCATTCTGCTTTCCAGCAAAAGACAGGCACAGAAAGCATTAATGCTTAGTAATCTAATTCCCCATAAGCCTTATCTCACAACCATGTTAAATGATGCTAAAACAATGGGAAACTAAGCATCCTAAGGTTGAATGGGCACTGTACCAGTCAGAGCTGCTGTAAATAGTACTATGCTATGTACATATATAATTTGATGACAGGGATGTTTTAATTTACACTTGTTAATGTGACTGAAGCAATACTGCCTCACTTGCTCACTTATACTCAGTGAATGCCATAAAGGCATTGTTTTCAAACCTGGGGTCAGGACCCAGTACTTTGTCACAAACCCTCAGGCACTGGGTCGTGGCACCTCCTGTTGCTGACACCAGAAGACTGGAATCCATCGCTCAAGATGTAATTGTTGGGTTGTGAGCATAAATGATTTTCTTCAAATGAGTCCTGAGGAAAAAAAGAGTTTGAAAGCCACAGCCAAAAGGCAATCATGCCTAAATAAGGAACTGGTGGCCCTTCTAGAACTCCCCCAATTTTCAGGCAGCATTGTAGACTCAGACATGATTAGGCCACACCTGAAAGCAGGCAATATTTCAATGTAGCCCCAACAGGCCATTCAAAAGGAGAGTTATATTAAGGACCAAAACAGCCTACCTTTATGCGATTAGCACTGGCTTTTTTTTCCCTTCCCCTTAATGAGTAGAAGGGTGGTTGTGTAGTGTAATGAATTACTAGACCCACCTTAAGAAAAACATTGCTGTGGTATAGAGGCACAGGTGGTTTTGCTTGAAGGCATGATCCAACAGCCATACAGGCACTTCACACGTTAGAAGATGTTTCCTTGCTGTGGTTCAGAAAGCATAAGAAACTGAAGTCCAGGGAGAGGGAATGGGAAAGTAAATAAATGTTCTACCTTTAAAACTATCAAAAGAACATTACATTTAAGGCTCTCAGGAGACTCAAGTGTTAAGTCCCAGGGGTTGATTGAAACCAAAACCTCAAACCCCAGTGAAGTTCCGGTGGAGGTTCAATATTTAGAGCATAAAGCACCACAGCAGTGCAGCTAGAATTGTGCATACATACATGTTAGGGTAAAATATTAGTGTAAAACCACTGTTGATAAGCATGGTGGGCAGACTCTTATTCAAGCAAGATTAGCTTGACCCAGAATTTCACCTAAAGGCCAGAGAGAGTAGACCTTTGGGTAAATGCTCTAAGCTTAATAGAGTTTGATCTCTACAGCTTAAGAGCCCTTACTAAGCAACAGTTAGTGTTTCCTTTACCTGTCCCTTGTTACACCACTGTCATTTTGACTGTGACAAAAATCTTCCTAAGGAGAAGGGATGTCTCAGGTAGATTGGAATAAGAGAAACAATGAAACAAAACATTAAGGTCAAGGCAGTTGCTTGAATGCACCGTTTTACTTGCCCCATTAAGGATTTTTGACAGGAAAAGTTTTAATATAAAATGGAGCTGTGCCCTGCAGTAATAAGTTGGCCACGACATCATAAATGGAGTCGAGCTGTCCAGAGTGGCTATTTCTCTCCATCACTCTACAGTACTGGGTAGGATTTACTCTAGTTTAGGGAGCCCTACAAAGGTCCTCTGAATCTGTAGCCTCTTAGAATGTATTAGAGGGCTACTAGTCCCTTTGCAAGTGGTGTGTGTGTGTGTGTGTGTGTGTGTGTGTGTGTGTGTGTGTGTGTG
>ML682060.1:7469746-7720570 GCA_007922195.1 Podocnemis expansa | reverse complement strand
TGTGTGTGTGTGTGTGTGTGTGTGTGTGTGTGTGTGTGTGTGTGTGTAACATTTTCACCTTCAGTTTACCTGTGGTGTTTGGAAGCTAATGCATCTTCTCTCTGCCCCTCTCCCAGACAGAGGGGTACAGAAGGCTCTTGCTCCTTTGACCTTCCTTCAAGAAGGAAGCAGCATTTCTTTTTACAATTACTATTGAAGTGACAGCCGCCAGCAATAGTAACTGCCTAAATCTAGTGTGGGCAATCGCCCACACCAATGAAGTTAGTTAGGGTTCATTTTTCAAAAAGTCTGCTCCAAGGGTAGTTAAGTTCTTTGTTTTGATTATGGTGTATAGAGCCTCCAAGGAAGCAGTACCAGAGTGAGCTGGTTTGTTCAAAAGAGCAGAATAGCAGTGAATGACCTCTCAAAGGCAGCTTAGCCATTATTTTGGAAAGTATTCACCTTGGAAAATAAGAATTAGATACCTGAACTGCACTTGGGGGCACGAATATAGTCTCTCAACCATGACCACAGTGTTGCTAATGCAATTCTAACCTCAGGGCTCTTTGCACACACTGTCCCTATTTCAGGAATGGGGTTGGACTGCTCCATAATCATTCCAGACATGGGCAGTGAGGCTGTTGAGCGTCCCGGCAGCCCTGTAAGAAGTGCATTAAGAAGAGATGTTGACTGACAAGGGAAGTCTGCAGCCACCATGTGAAATCAGTTTTGACAAGTTAATACCATCTAGCTGACCTCAAGCTCGCATATTCCCGTAAATAGAAGTTGCAAGGTCCCTGAGTGAAGTGTCTTGTTTCTAATCATTAAAGCAACTTTTCCAACAATATATTAGTTATTTGACTTCTACATCAGCACACTCCATTTAAGTCATAATCTCCAAAACTGATTAACCATCTTAATGACTACAATGTCAGTGGAAGTGATCTGATAACTTTTTCTCGGGCTATCCACCAGTAAACAAGGTAATAATTTAGTGAGAGACTGCAATTAGGAAGCTAGTTCCAGTTCTGTTTTCTCTCTCCAAGAGAAGGGTGGGGGGGAAAAAAAAAGTCTTAACACACCATTTAAGACACAGATGCCTTTTATATTTGAGAAGTTAGCCATTTAAACAAAAAATTTGTTATTTTTGCAACTACTGTTACATTGACAGTCAAGGTTACAAAACTGCTGACCGAGGCAACAGTGGAGAGCACCAAAAGGATAGAATTAAAAAAAGCATGCTTCAGCACAACCGTGAAAAGACTTCATTCAGAACACTTGCCTGCTTTTACTAATGATTTTCCTAAGCCTTTTTAATCTTAAGCCTCATCCTCCTCTCCTTCCTCTTCAAATTCTCCCTGCTCATCAGCAGTGGCATCTTGGTATTGCTGGTATTCTGAGACCAGGTCATTCATGTTGCTCTCCGCTTCAGTGAACTCCATCTCATCCATGCCTTCGCCGGTGTACCAGTGCAAGAAAGCCTTACGCCGGAACATGGCTGTGAACTGCTCCGAGATTCTCTTGAACAGCTCCTGAATGGCAGTGCTGTTCCCAATGAAAGTGGCTGACATTTTGAGGCCGCGGGGGGGAATGTCACAGACGGCCGTCTTGACGTTGTTGGGGATCCATTCGACAAAGTAGCTGCTGTTTTTGTTCTGGACGTTGAGCATCTGCTCATCCACCTCCTTCATGGACATTCGGCCACGGAATATCGCCGCCACCGTCAGGTAGCGGCCGTGGCGGGGATCGCAGGCTGCCATCATGTTTTTAGAATCAAACATCTGCTGCGTTAGCTCTGGCACCGTCAGGGCACGGTACTGCTGGCTGCCACGGCTAGTTAACGGGGCAAAGCCCGGCATAAAGAAATGCAGACGGGGGAAAGGCACCATATTGACAGCCAGCTTGCGGAGATCGGCGTTCAGCTGCCCTGGGAACCGGAGGCAGGTGGTCACGCCGCTCATGGTGGCGGAGACCAGGTGGTTGAGGTCCCCGTAGGTAGGGGTTGTGAGTTTCAGCGTGCGGAAGCAAATGTCATACAAGGCTTCGTTGTCAATGCAGTAGGTTTCGTCTGTGTTCTCCACCAACTGGTGGACAGACAGGGTGGCGTTGTAGGGTTCTACCACTGTGTCTGATACCTTTGGAGATGGCATTACACTGAAGGTGTTCATGATACGGTCGGGATACTCTTCCCTAATTTTGCTAATGAGGAGCGTGCCCATGCCAGACCCAGTGCCACCCCCTAGAGAGTGGGTCAGCTGGAAACCCTGTAGACAGTCACAGCTTTCCGATTCCTTCCTTACCACATCCAGGACAGAGTCCACTAGCTCAGCTCCCTCTGTGTAGTGGCCTTTTGCCCAGTTGTTTCCAGCCCCGCTCTGACCTAGAAGGCAGAGGGGAAAGATGCTGATTCATTCACTAAAATATGACCGAACACCTCTGTCTCATATTCTTGGTTTAGGACACAGCATTATTTATGTTACAGAAAAGGGAGGAACACCTAACATGGATTCAGGCCAGCCTCAGTTACCTACCCAAATCTTTAGTTTTGCAGCGCTAGCTCAATTTTTGCATTAGTTTTGAGCACAGAGTGGGCGTTCCATTTAAAGCTTTATGGCAGTAGGAAACCACAGACAGACACAATTACATACCAAAGACAAAGTTGTCAGGTCTGAAGATCTGGCCAAATGGTCCAGATCTGACAGAGTCCATTGTGCCAGGCTCCAAGTCCACAAGAATTGCCCGGGGTACATACTTATTACCTGTGGGAGGAACAAAAAAAAGCCAGATTACAGACATGGAGTCAGG
This sequence comes from Podocnemis expansa, assembly GCA_007922195.1. Lineage (NCBI taxonomy): Eukaryota > Metazoa > Chordata > Testudines > Podocnemididae > Podocnemis > Podocnemis expansa. Next base: position 7,717,786 of record ML682060.1, on the reverse strand, counting down.
CATTTAACAAGCAGGCTACTGTGCTCAGAGCAGCCTCATCACAATTCACTGGAGACAGCCTGCTGCTGCCCAGCCGAGTGAAGAAATAGGGTATTTAAAAAGAACAGCCTTGAGTGAAGTGACAACTTGAATTTCAAGTAGATATTAAAGCTTTGCCAAGGACTGAACAGCAACTCAGAAGGAACGTTTTACTGAGCGTAGATGGCACAGACCTTATTTACATATACCTCTGCTATGCCTCTGTGCTTACAAAAGCATTTATTTTGGACTTCAAGAGGATACAGAGCTATAAACACAAATAGTTACCAGTGGCTTCATTGTAGTAAACGTTGATCCGTTCTAGCTGCAAGTCACTGTCTCCATGGTAGCTGCCAGTGGGGTCAATGCCATGCTCATCGCTGATGACCTCCCAGAACTGAAACGGGGTTTGAAAAGGACAGTGTTGGTCACTGCATCGAGGAAGCAAGAATGCGATGGCCTCTTTAGCCAGCCTTTTCTGCGCTTGACCACCCTCCCTCTTTTTCCATAGGGGCTGGTGGAGCAACCGACCCAGAAACTGCCCCTTGCTGCCTGCCACAGCAGAGGAGGTGCATCCCCACCAGAAGCAGCTGAAGGTGCAGCTATAATTCAGGGATGGGGAAGAACAGCAGGAAGGTGACGATTGATTAAGTCACCAGCCAGTCGTGCAAGTGCCATTTAGTCGCCATCACAGCAGGAAGATTTCCAGGCTAGGGGACATAGCTGCCTGCAACGCCCCAGCTCTGCGGATCGTCTGACACTGGAGGGCGTGGTCGGCCAGCATCAGACAGACAGAGCCACCAGCCCCTTTGCACAAGGCGAGGCAGCTGGAGCCTGCAGGGAGGCTTGGCTGCTGCCTAGGCGAGAGCAATTGGGATTCAGAGCACGGAAACCAAACCCAGCCCCGCACCCCGCGCCTGGTCTTTGCGGCTCTGCCGGGGGGAGAGATCGGGCAATGCTGGGCCACTCCTGGGAAGAAAAACTCGCCTTGCTAGGGTCCTGCCGAGGGACAGCCCCTGCAAACCACCCTGCTCTTTACCTTGGCTCCGATCTGGTTCCCGCACTGGCCAGCCTGGATGTGCACGATCTCCCGCATGGCGCCTCTGTCACCCGGCCACGCACCCCTCGCTGCTGCGCTGCGCCCTGCCGCCACCTGCAGCTGCAAGCTCTGAGCCGCGCGCGCCCCGCCCGCCTGCCCTTTTATAGCCCGGCCTGCTGGCCCCGCCCCTCGCCACTAGGCTCCGCCCCCGCCGCTCACACCCCGCCGCTCGCCCGGCAAGCGGGTGATGTAATGCGGCAGCCGGGGCGGGACCACTCGCTGCGCGGGGGGGGGGATGCTGCATTGTCTCCTGCGCGGGGGGGGAGCAGCAGGAAAGGGGCTCGATCCCCGCGGAGCCGCCCGGGCTGTGATGATGGACGGAGATGAAATGAAGCCAGGAATCTCTTCCCGGCCTGCAAGTGCTTTGCTGGCGCTTGCACAAACGAGCGACGGGCGGCGCCTGCAGAGGAGCCTGCCCCGCCCTCAGCCCTTTGTTTCTGGGCGAGAACAGGTGGTTCTGCTGCAGCATCCCTGCAAAGGAGAGGGGCGCGTGCAATTCCCCTCCCCTGCGTCTGAGATGCCGGCGCCTTTACAGAATATTAGGGCAGCGGAAGGACCCTCCTATATTCTCCTGCTGCAGGCTTCAAGCCTAAGGTTACCAGATACCAAAGCCTGGAAAGGAGGACAGGGAAGTACAAAAATTGGAGGAAACAGAGCAAATGGAGCATTAATAGTGTAGTGGTTTGCACAGCTGCTTTACATGCAAACAGGCCTGGATTCAAACTGCTGGAGGTTAGACTAGATGATCTCATGAGGTCTCGTCCAACCCTATGATTTCATTCTGTTTTTTAGGGGGTTGTGGGATGCACCCCCCTAAAAACAGGGGGTTCCAGCATACTTTAAGCCCTGTAAATAAAAAGCCAGACAAAATAATGTATTTTTAAAAGGCCTGCTGGACATAGGACATGAAGGTAAAAAGGCAGACGTGTCCTTTTGCCTAAAAAAAAAAACACCAAGGAGTCATGTGACACTTAAAGGCTAACATTTATTTTTTGCATGAGCTTTCGTGGGAGAAAATCCCACTTGGTCAGATGCTTTGAAGATGGGTGAACTTACATCTGGAAACCCTATTGAAACCCAGCGTGAGGGTGACAAGTGTTTTTTTTTTAATAGGAAAGCCTGGTTGCTTGAAGGAACCATCCTACCTTATGGGAAAGAGGGACTGCTGCAAGATCAATACAGGAACAATGGGCTCTTCCTGAGAGATCTGCAGATTAAACCACATGCAGTTGCATAAAACAAACAAGGACGCCTGTGGCATGGAAAGACTAACAAATTTATTTGTCGCATGAGCTTTCATGGGAGAAAATCCCACTTCGTCAGATGCTTTGAAGATGGGGGAACTTACAGAATGGGGGAGGTAAATGCAGGGAAGTGTAAGTGGGAACAGGTCACACTGTAACAGTAAATCAAAGCAGTCATAAAGTTTCAGACACTGGGGAACAGCAGACAGAGGGAGATGAGGTCAAATCACCTATTGTAATGGTGTAAAGTCCAATGTCCCTACTGAGTCCTGAAGCGATGCACTCAAATTTGTAAATAAGAACTGTGCAGTTGTGTGACACTCAGTCTGTTTTTTCAATGGGTGTTTACCATGTAAAACAGACAAGGAGTCCTGTGGCACTTAAGACTAACATATTTATTTATTGCATGAGCTATCATGGGAGAAAATCCCACTTTGTCAGATATTTTGTAAACGCCACTGATGTTTGATTTTTTGGCTGGGCTGATTAAGGGCATTTTAAAAGCTTCTTAGTTTTGTGGAACAAAAGAACACGATAAACCACGTTGCTCTGCTCCACAAATACACCCTCCCCCCCCCCATGTACAATTAACTGTTTGGTTTCTGAAAGGCTAGGGAGGAGCTAAGGGAGCTGAGACCTGGTCTGCAAACAATTCAACCAAGAATGCTAGCCTCAATATACTTCTTTTTGCAGTTATACCTTTCTCACTGGAATGAGACACTGGATGACTTTAAAACAGCCTGCAGAAAGTAGGATCAACCCTTGTGAGACTTTAAACCGGTTAATTTAGACAAAGCAGGATTTTCCGTGCAGAGACTAAAAAGTTGCTAAAGGCTTTTTAAAATTTCTCTTTGCAAACCTTGACCTTATTTCCTGATATTCCATGAGTAATGCCGTCTGATGTTTTCTGGGTGATGAGGTCAGCTTTTCATATTCCAGCAGCAGAGACTGAATTTAATTCTTGTGGCTGCTCCCTTCCCATGTAATTGACTAAACACTGACCTCTGTCCACAGGCAGCTATTTGCAACTATCAGCCACAAAACAGACTACATTTTCTTGTGCCTTGCTTTACTCTAAACTGTGTTGCAAAACTGAACAAACTGGTATTAGTTCAGTTTGTCACATTGTTGCCAAGGTATCAGAGCACGAGGGGCTGGACAAGATGGAAAGCTGAAAGTTGATGATCTATACTTGTTTCATCAGATTGATTGCTTTTACCCTGATTATGGTCGCAACTCCAAATATGTCAGATGGGCAGGATTAGCAAAGGATTCAATAGTGAACATGGTAACAAAATGCGGAGAAATGGGCTATGAAAACGTGTAGGAGCCATGTCTTTTATGCGCAGCAAATCATGTAGGATATCACTTAATATGGTCTATTTCACTTTACATTTCGTTTGATGTCTACAAGTATAGTTATTTTAGTTTGAATTTCCATTTTGGAGACAAAGCAAACCCAGAGTCCACATAGTGTTTAAATAGTTTACAATTAGGAAGTAGCATTTTCCCCTCCAATTCTGACAAATCTTTATATTAATAAACCTGCCAGATGTTCCACGAGAATAAATGAAAGGCAGCACAGCATCCAGCATTTACATCATCCCTTTGCCAGACATCTTTTTCTTTTCTTTGTTCTGCCCCTCCAATCATTGTCAGGGACTAATCCTTCCGAACCTCCTTGTACACTTCGTTACACCTAAATATTGAATATTACCGATTGGATGGGATGCTCTAAGAAGGTTTTTGGCAGAGCAATCCAGTCCATATACGTTATGATATTCACCTGTTTCTTTTGGCTTCCTTTCCTTAAAAAGCCATTCACCCTCCAAACTGGTGCGCTGCAAAGGGGCTGAGCTAGATTTTACTTCTAGTAAGTGATTTCAAAGACAATTATATCACTTATATGCCCTGTAAAATCTGCTTTTACTAGTCTAAACCAGCATAATTTAATTATCTGGTTGACTACACTTATTAAACTTTGCGTCGTTTTAATTCCAAGTGAACATTTTTGTGGCACAGTAAGCATATAATCAAACATCTAATTCTATAATTACAACCCTAAAAAAATAATTTCAGTTTTATTAAGCCTATTTTCACCAGAGCACTAGATGCTTCAGGTGATGATTCAGAATAATGTGTACATTGATTATTCCTAGGATACACTGAGCTGTAGTTATGTATCCCATACTATAAAAAGACTGCAACTCTCAGCAAAATTAATGCAAATTTAATTGTATAGCTGGGCTGAGTTGGCAGTGGTTGTCTTACCAAGGTTAAATTTATGTGCCCCTATGCCTATAAATTGAATATTGGCTAGCTCCTGGCAGGACTAGCAATAACTCAGTGTTCAAAAGTGTACAGTATATACATTCTATTTGTGTATGCATAGACACACACAGGTTTCTAGCACAAAGGTCAAATTACTGACAACCCCACTGAACCACAAATTTGAGCATCAGTTTTCTACAAAATAAGTACTGCAAATACAACTATTTGTGAGCTGAAAATTTTTGAAGGGGCATGCTCACCTTTAAAATTCCCCTGCACCTACTTGGAGTTCATCCCAAGGAGTCATGGGCCAAATTTTGAGCTAATCCAGGAAAACAAGTCAGTAAATATTGGAAAGAAAATAAAAAGACACTCACCCTAGTATTTACTCCTAAAAATGAACAATAAAAATAATCTCAGATTATTGTATGGGGCAGACATTTCTGCCTTCTATATAAGGGCTTTATCCGAAGCCCATTGAAGTGAATGAGAATCTTTCCATTGACTTCCACCTTCAGTCTGGCCATACATTCAATCAAACGCCTCCTACAGCAGTTTCCTAGGCAACCAACAGAACCTCAGAAGCAGGCTACACAAAGAGGAAGGGAACAAAAAAAAAAAAAGCTCTGCAGCAACATTTTCACTCTTGTTCGTTTCCCACCATTGAAATGCATTACAGCTGCAGGCGTGTGGAAATTTCTGCAGCAGAAACCAAAACGACTGGCTGTTGGGTTATGCTTTTATCCCCCCTGTACTCATGAAAGGAGGAATAAGATGATGTCACTTGAAAGTTTACCTAATGAAGCTCAGAGGATCAACCCGGTTATATCCACTTTACCCTTCCTGCTACCCTTCAGGTCCATGATGGCTACCATCCTCAGAGCTGGGACAGACTGGATGTGATCTCCTTCTGACCCTGCCTCTGCTTTGTCTCTTGACACGCTAACTGTTGAGAGAGACTTAATTATCCTTCCCACAGGTTCTGAGAGTGTTAACAAAGGCACTTTCCAGCAGGGCAATAAAAGATCAGGAGAGGGAATCAATCTTCATAGGAAGCAAGTAATCTGAGCGTCACACAGCAGTGCAGTTTATAGAGCCTGTTGCAGTGTCATTCAGAAAAGGCGTCATTCTCCTGTCCTGGGCAAAATATGTGTCTGTCCTCCTCTGCTATGTTGCATTCCTGAAATTCTTCAAAGGAGGAAGCTGACCCAAGGGTCTCGGAGCTGTGGCCTGTGTGTCTTAACAGACGACACAATCTCTTGAGGTACCTTGTTGCCTGTTTTTTTCCCAAATATATATCTTTCTTATTATTTGTACTGAGTAGGTTTACCAGATGCCAAAGCCTGGAAAGGAGGACAAGGAAGTAGGAAAAGGAGGACATTGGAGGACACATGGAGAAAATGTAGTATTAATGTCGTATTCTTCTGTTTTATGGGACCCTGGAATGTTTCTCCCTAAAAATAGGGTGTTCTGGGGCATTCCAGCATACTTTAACCCCTGTAAGTAAAAAGCCAGACAAAATCATGTATTTTTAAAATGCCTGCCGGATGGAGGACGTGAAGGTAGAAAGGAGGACATGTCCTCCTTTTGCCTGACATCTGGTAACCCTAGTACTGAGGGAGTGCTGGGAGTTGGGATCTGATGCCTGTTGCAGTAGGCCACCAACACTGGCCTGCCTCAAACAGACCACAGTCCCAAAGGCTTACAAACATGTATGACAGATGGGGGAATGGGCCAGAAAATGCAAGCACAGACCTCATGCCTGAAATCTGATCTTCATAGCTGGGCCCCTTTGTCTGTGCAAATTGCCCACTGACTTCAGTGGGACTGCAGGAGTGAAAAATGATTTCCCCATGTGGATTAAATTGAAGCACCAGGGCCTAAGTGATCAGGAAGATTTTAGGTTTAAAATGTACGTCCGTATAAATTAACCTTAACTTCTACCTTGTGAAAAATAGGTTTTATTGTACCTCCATGCCTAATTATTATTAATGCTTAAAATATATTAATTACTTTACTGTAAAAAATAAACATCCTTTTGTTCCAGCTGTTACCCCACTACTCACTTTTTGCTTTAGGATAAAAATACAAATTTCCTTTCCAAACGAAAGTCCAATCAAAGCTCTGAGCCAAAACCTTACCCAATATCCACTGAGGCGGTACTCCTCATCTTCCCTCAAAACACTCTCATGTATCTCCTCATCAGTAGAAATGGAATATTCAGACATCACCAGAAAGATTGTAGGTGTGCAACAGAAGCCTATCCAGGTTCATAGTAGGACGCTGCATTTCCTCGGATGCATTGACAAAGCAAACTCAGTATGTGCTGAGTTCACCATAGGATTGTTACTTTTTGTTCATTCATTATTTACTAAGTGTCAAAGAAGTGCTCTTCTTTGGGCCAGCGATAATACAAAGGTCCAAAAATGAACAGCTCAGACCCTATTTAGCTAACGAGAGTACAAACCACAAAAAAATATCTAGAAGGGATGGGAATGCTTTCCCTGGCTAGGCAGTTATTGAACAGTTAGGAATCAGAGAGCAGATGATTTAGGGGACAGAGTTTCCGGGGGTTCCCTGAGACCACCCCTACCCACTGACAAATGATTCCTTGTAATAAATCTCATAGTATGACCATGAAGCACAATGAGGAGTTGTATTGATGGTATGGTGTACCAGGCTACAGAAGAAATGGATTTTTTAAACAATTCCTATGTGCAATGCTTTCCTGATATAAATATTGACAAGGTTGCAGTATCAATACATGTGAGTTGCTGATACAGCTGTTTCTAGGTTCCTGTGGAACAAATTTGCTGTGTGCAAATGAACAAGGCATGAATAACAACATTCACCTGCTAGTCTGGCTGATTCTTGATACTTTAGCTCATAATCAGCTATTGATCTGTAATTTAAACAAGATTGGGCAAAATTTGAACCTTATCTGCATTGCTAGAGAAATTGGTTGTAACTTGCAGCATTAATGATAAATGTACTTTTGGAACAAGAGACATACATGGATCGAATTCATCAGGTCAAAGCATGTTAGTGCAGAATGCTTGGGCACAAGAAAAACTCTTTGTGGTCAGAGCCTTCTGGCTTTGATCTTTTTTCTCTCTAACTCAAAAATTCTCTTCATATGCAAAATACTCAAATAATCCAATGAGGGGATTGGAGAGTAAAATACTGCACTGCAACATTGGGAATTCAAGTTTAGGGATACATTTGGTCTGCTTCTCTTGGGATAGCAGGGGCAGGGAATACTATTTAAACCAGGGGTCTCAAATTCAAATCCCCCCAAGGGCAGCACAAGGACCAGTACGTTAGCCTGAGGGCTGCACCACTGAAAATTTTTCATACAATGATATTGCAAATATTGGTAAAAATAGCATCATTGTGGGCCACAGGAAATAGCTTTAGGGGCTGCACGCAGCCCGCAGGCTGTGTGTTTGAGACCCCTGATTTAAACAGTCACTGAAGTATCATTCAAGTGAAGACCATCCTGTTGCATGGAGGGGCTTCATTTAGCAGCCAGAAGACTCTGGTTATCCACCTAGCAGTTTTGCAAGGGACAATTCTGCTAATGAGTTACACTCAGCAGAGGATTATGCAGACTGCTGGTGACAATGAGGTTATTGCCTTAGAAGGATAAGAAAAGGAAGTGAAAACTACCCTTCAAATCACTACCGTGCACATGCAACCCACCGGCTTATTAAAAATTCATCCATAAAAACAATTAACTCTTCCTTTTGCCCCCATAGCTCTCCATTCCAGCTCTCTCCTTTCCATTCATGATTCCTCAGAGAGCTTCCCTTTGTCCTCACAGCTTCCTTTTCTGCCCTCCAATGCACCCCCCCCCATTTCATTAATACCACAGCTTTTTGTTTGCCCCCTCCACTTCTGGAATTGACCCATATTCCTAGCCACACTGAGAAGAGGCTCCTCAGCACGGCTTTACCAGCAGCTGTCTCTCAGCCTGAGGCTGAATCAGGAAGGAGATCTGGGAGCAAGCTGGCTGCAGCTGAGAAAGGCGGAGCTCAGGGTGACAGAGCAGGTGTTGCTATATTCTGTGCTTCTACAGTCCCAGGATATTAATTACTTGGAATTGGTTTACAGAAGCTGGCAGAGTCCTAACCAAACTAAGGCCTAGTATGTACCTAAGACGTCAGTACGTCTAGCTACATCATGAGGAGCTGTAAAAAATTCACCCTCGTGGAAGACAGTTTAAGTCAACCTAACTGCGAGCTTGATGGAGAATTTCTCTGTGGACCATCTCACAAGAGGTTGGACGAAGTGGGATTTTCTCCCATGAAAGCTCATGCAATAAATAAATCTGTTAGTCTTTAAAAGTGCCACAGGACTCCTAGTTTGTTTTGCTGAACTAGACTAACACGGCTACCCCGTTGGATCTTTGATACAATGACAGAAAAACCCCTTCCAATGTGGCAGCTATGCCACTATAGTACTTGTGTAGCTACAACCTCAAACTGCTGGCAGATCTGAAGAATTATCTCCAGACTTTCCACTAAAACTTGTAGGGCTAGGGGGACGTAGAAGGAGGCAGTGAGCAGACTGGAGACACAGGCTCTCCGTATATGAATGACGATTGTTGTGCTAGCTCTGAGCATCACCTAGATCTCAGGAGGAGACTGAATTTTGGAGATGTGTCTTCCCTGGGTGTGGTTCTGAGTAACTGAATGATCTATCAAGCAGACACTCATGAGTCTCAACTTACAATGTTTCTAGTTCACGCTGCACAATTAAAGCACATAGTGAATTAATAAGGGCCTGATCCAAAACCACATGAAGTCAATGGGAATTTTTCTATTGACTTCGGTGGGTGTTAGATCAGGTCCTGAAAGCACAAAATGTATTCCCAGATGCAGTGAATTCCTCTTACCATGATATTCCTATTTGTCATTCACTACAGTATTTCAGTACAATTTTGGCCTGATTTGTGTGTGCTCCATGGAAAATGCATAACAGAGGCATGTCACATGGAACTCAGAGCATGCACTTGTGTTAAAATTCCTGCTGAGCAGAGCTGGTAGTATTCTGCGATTCCACAGCTTTGGCAGCAGCAGCCTGCTGTATCACCCTTTGCAGACAAGATGACAAGCTGAAAAGCGGGGCGGTTTCTAGCATTTTCTGTGAAGCAGAAGGGAAAATCATATTTATCCGCTAAGAATTCAGTGACGCAAGTCAAGGTTTTTGAAGTCAGACATGCAGCCGTGCTAAGCCTGTTAAAATTTTGCCCATTAATCACTTAAAGGGGATAGCATAAATTATTCTCCCATTAGACTGGCATAAAGAGGGAGTAACTCCTTTGGCTTGTACAGAGTTACTCTAAACATTATGTTGCACTGTTTTCTATAAATCAACCCCTGATCTAGGGAATATATTTCATAAGTGATGGCTCTGGAAAGCATATGCTATGTGATAATGAGTGCTGCACACAGGACAGGTGTACTGAGTAGATGCTGAGAGTAGTGGCTATCAGGCCCATTTGTTCTGAGAAATCACATATATCTGTGATGTAAACAGTCCAATAGTAGGGATTGAGTCAGGAACCTCCAGCGTGTAAGCTAAAGAACCACGTCCTTTGTTGCCAGGCCTGGGGAGGGGAACACACAGCTGAGACAGATGTGAAGCTGTCCTGTAATGAGCTGTACATTGACCACTGTATGTTGACCTGATTACTGGGATGTTTAAAGTAAGCTTATCTCTGAATGGCTTAAGTCACACACACCCCCCCCGTAAACACTTGAAGATTGTTAAGGGATGAAATGTGGAATTATTAGCTTTAAAGATTTTATCTCATCCTCTGCCCCTGCTAACCACCAAAACCAGTTTTGTCCAGAAAGTCCGAAGCCTAGGAACATTTCTATAACAATGGAACTGGCAATTTAAAAAGGGTCGCTTTCAAGAGAAGAACGTTCTCTGGGAACTGGACTAAAGTGCAGCACCCCGTGGAGTCTCTGAAGAAGTGAGGCCTGCCTAGGTTACCATCAGGAGATGTAAAACAAACAAAGAGTTCTGGGGCACTTTTAAAGACGAACAGATTTCTCTCATGAGCTTTTGTGGGAGAAAATCCCACTTTGTCAGATGCTTTGAAGATGAACGAACTTTCGCAATGGGAGTACCATTCTGTAAGTTCCCCCAGCTTCAAAGCATTTGACAAAGTGGGATTTTCTCCCACAAAAGCTCATGCAATAAGTAAATTTCTTAGTCTTTTAAAAAGAGCCACAGGACTCCTTGTTTGTTTTACTGAACTAGACTAACACAGATACCCCTTTGGAACTCATCAGGAGATGGTAAGTTTTTAAGCAAGACATGTGGGGAGGCTGTTTTTGTTTTAATACCTCCCCCCTTTTGAAAATGGTTTGGCCATACTACAAAACCAATACTTCTTCTTCGAGTGCTGCTCGGATACATTCAGTGTTAGGTGTCTATGTGTCACAGCGCATGATTGGCCGGAACTTCTATTTAACCTTAGCTGTCAGGACAGGACTGGTAGCCACCGCCCCCTGGCCACATATATGGCCCCAGCCCTGCTTCTCCCCAGTTCCTTTTTTTCCCGCCCTCAGCGACAGTTATGGAACAGCCTGTTCTTGCTTTATGCAAGGGCCTGTCTCTTTGCTCTGTTTTACGTGTATTTTTCACTGGAAGATCTGTTTGTGGACTTCACCAGAGCTCCTACCGTGTCCTTCCAACAGAAACCTGAACACGAGGAACAACCCCATGGGAGGTTTCTTAATGCCTGTGTGAGCTTCGTCGGGTTTATTATGCTCTATTTGCAGATCTTTTAAATGAAGGACTCAGGAAGGCAGGGAGTGAAGGCTGCGTAATGCTCCCAGGGAACGGGCTCTGCAACTGATGCCAGGTACATCTGCCGCACCCAGGGATTCACTGGCTTCGCCTGCTGGATGGGCACCAAAGCCCTCTTGGCACCGCTCTCCGGCTCTGAATAAAAACCACAACCGGCCTCTAATTCGGCACCGTATGCTCAGTCAACACTAGAGCACTATCAGCACCGCTCTCAGGCTATGAATATAGCCACGATCGGCCTCTAACTTGGCACTGTGTGCTCGGTCGGCACCAGAGCCCTCTCAGCGCCGCTCTCCGGCTATGAATAAAGTCGTGATCGGCCTCTAACCTCGCACTGTGTGCTCAGTCGGCACCGGAGCCCTCTCCGTGCTGCTCTCTGGCTACGAATAAAAGACACAATCGGCCTCTAACTCGGCACCGTGGGCACTGGGGCCTCGTCGGCACCGCTCAACGGCTCTGAATGAAAGCTGCGATTGGCCTTTAATTTGGCACCTTGTGCTCAGTTGGCACCAGAGCCCTATCGGTGCCGCTCTCTGGCTATGAATAAAAGCCAAGATCGGCCTCTAATGCAGCACCGCGTGCTGGACTGGCACGGAAGCCCTCTCGGCGCCACTCTCCAGCCATGAATTAAGAGCCATGATCGGCATCATACTTGGCAAAGAAAGGGCCGGAGCATCTGAGCTCCAAGCCTCAGCAGCAGTTCCACTTGCCAGTCAGCACCAAGGCTCTCTCAAAGCCACTCTCCAGCAGAGATCAGTTAAGCATGCTTGGGGCCAACTCCGGCACCGAAGTGCCGGTGCCGTGTCTGGCCCTCCCCTCCAGAGTGAGCGCCTGGAGCCGATCATGGTGCCAGCCACACCGGAGGCCTTTGAAGTGGAAGATGCCCTTTGGTTCCTGAATATGCTGCAGGCCACCGAAACAAATGGTACGTCTGTCTTCCTTCCTTCCTCCACTTTACCCAGCACCAGAGGGAGCTGCTCACTACTTGGGCCCATGCCACTGCAAAACTACAGGCTCCAATCCCTATGGCACTGACATCCTTGCCTTGGCACCACAAGAGATCTGAGCGTGCATTCCGCAGGCCTGTTCCCTTACTGAAGGGTCCATGGCACTGGGTTCTTCCTGGTACTGCACTCAAAACCAGCTACCTCCTACTGAGGGCCTGGAAGGGGAATCCCTGCTTGGTGCCATGGCCCCGGCAAGGGCACCCCTGTACTGGGGTTGTCCCTTCTCCCGACTACAGCCACGAACAGGGGCCAGGGTCTTACAGAGATGATCCTACCACACTTGAACTCCTTCACCAGGCCACTGCCTACCTGGGTCAGGGTCACACCCCTCGAGGGAGACCAGGACCCCCTATTTGACCTGGGGTTCGAAACCTCTCTGGTCACCATTGATTCTCCCCCCTCGTACTCGTCTCCTTGACATTGCTAGGACACGCTGGCCCGAGCTGCCCTGATTCATCCTGGGTCCTCTAGGAGGCCCAGAAGGTTTGACGTGGTTAAAAAAAAAAAAATAGTAAAAAGAAGCTTATTCAGTTTTCAGGTTTTCAGCTGAGGGGTCCTGGCCATCAGGCCTTGGTTAAAAGATTCCCTAGACCTGTGGGATGCTATGAAGAATTTCAGCAGCTTCCTCCCACAAGAACACTTGGAGGATTTGAATGCTTTCATTAAGGAAGGTGCCTTGGCCTCTCGCCATGCCTTTACAGTGGCTTTCGATGCCTCGAACACTGCCAGCTGTGGCATTGCGATGGCCGCGGTTATGTGCCAAGCAGCCGGGCTTCAGGATCTTGACCTCTCCCAGGATTTACAGTAGGACATATTCGACTTCCCTTTAGAGGGACAGTCTTTCTCTTTACCCGCCCACTGGCTCCCTGATCCGTGGTGACTGTGTCCATAGGTTGGCCCTCAGAGCCCTGGGTGTGCTTACTCTCCAGGTGCCTCAATATTCCCAGTCTACTATGACCCCTTGAATGCATGGGGGAGGGGTCCTTGTTGTATCCCCCCCCCACACACACACAACCAAAATGGCTATCTTTTAGGAGCCTTTGGACCGCGGGATGATGGTCCCCTTTCCTCATTATAGGTGATCAACTCCAACAGGGTCATTTCTTCCCCCATCACACCCTTGAACGTCAGAGCGGAACACTAAATGCTTTTGCTAAACGCCCCCTCACAATCAGCCTCGGCACACCTCTTCCTCCTCTCCAGTAACTATGTGCCTCCCTTTACCCTTCCCATATCCTTTAAGTCAAGTAAGGGCCTGGCCACTGGAGAATTCTTCTCACATGCACTTGGTTCCAGTCACATACGCCCTTGGAGCCTTGGTGGGAATCCAGAGGTCATAAAGGTATGTGAAGTGGGCACATAATGCCCTGCCAAAAAAAATAAAAATAAACCCACTATAGCCCCCTGGGACAAGGGCAGGCTGCCTATACCTCTCCCAACTCTTTCCCAATTGAGCACACTGAACGGGTACACTCCCATGTCACTACCCCAAGAGCACTCCTTATCTGTGTCAGCCTGCAATGGATCAGAGGGAAACTATTGCGGGATGATGCACCTGCCCCCTAGGTGATGGGTAAGAGGGCAAGCTCATACCCCTTTGTCCTCTATCTTCTCCTGCCTCACCTCCCCAGGCAGTGCCCCCTCTAATATCGGGGCCATGCTCTTCAGACTTGTATTAGGCTTTTGCCTGAGGAATCCTCAAGTCTCATCATAGGGGTTTTTGACTTTTCAGCTCCTCCCCCTCCTCCCCAAGGACCTTCACCACTTTATACTGGGCCTTCTGTCCATGGGCAGACCTCAGTTTAGCCCTCAGCTGGAACCTCCTCTGCTCTGGTGCCTCCCTCTAACCAGACAGGTGTCGCTTCCCCCTGCAAACCCTAGACAGCTGTCTAGGAGCTACCTTGATCTTTCTATTGCACCCCTCTCCTCCCTAGAATTGTAACAAAGGGAGATTTGCGGGGACAGAGCTCCTAACCACCATCGGTATTTAGAATCATAGAATCATAGAATCCTAGGGTTGGAAGGGACCTCACAGGTCATCTAGTCCAACCCCCTGCCAGAGGCAGGACCACTCCCACTAAACCATCCCAGTCATGGTTTTGTCCAGCCGGGCCTTAAACACCTCCAAAGATGGAGACTCCACCACCTCCCTTGGCAGCTCATTCCAAGGCTTCACCACTCGCCTAGTAAAAAAGTTTTTTCTAATATCCAGCCTCGACCTCCCTAACTGCAACTTGAGACCATTGCTCCTTGTTCTGTCCTCTGTTACCACCGAGAACAGTCGAGCTCCATCTTCCTTAGAGCATTCCTTCAAGTAGTTGAAGGTTGCTATCAAATCCCCCCTCAATCTTCTCTTCTGCAGACTAAATAAGCCTAATGCTTTCAGTCTATCCTCATAGGGCTTGTGCTCCAGCCCTGTAATCATTTTGGTTGCCCTCCTCTGAACTCTCTCTAGCATGTCCCTGTCCTTTTTGTAGTGGGGAGCCCAAAACTGAGGACCTGTGGTCTTCAGCTCAGGGTAGTTCCCCTGCTGAACTCTGGGCCAGGGAATCTTACAGACCCTAATAGGCTGGAGAGTCTGACACCTTATGGGTGGCATTTTCATAATGTCCCCTCTTGCCCCTCTGCATTCCTTAAAGGACACAGTGGTTCCTCCTTGTTTTCCCCTAAGTAGGGGTTGCCTTATGCTTTCCTCCTTTTCCTGGGATCTTTCCCTCTTCCCTCCTCCTACCCGGGACCTGCCCAAGCCTTAACCCTTCCAGTACGTGGGGTGGCACACGATTAACACTCCTTCCCTGAGAGCAGGCATTATAGACCACATCTGACTTGTGTCTTGCCTAAGGTGTCGTCTTCTCTCCTCATCAGGATCTATGCAAGATCCCTTGTAGTTGGCCCATTGTAGCCAGGACCCAACACCTACAACCACTGCTAGAGATGAGTCATCCAGCTATGTTATGAAGGTTGACTGCCTCTCCATAGAAGTGAGAGGTGAGAATACCTTCTGAGCCACGTGCCCCCCCTCCAAACACTCCAATTCTGGAGTTTGGCGGCACGACTCTCAAGGTGGACCTGACTCATCTACAGGGATGGCTGGATACCCCTTCCCTCAACTCAGCACACCACTCCCTACATGAGTCTGCGTACCAGAAGAGTAGAGTACAGGGGCAAGGGACAGAAATGTGCACCTGGCCCAGAAGTTGCGTAAGCCTGCCCCCCCGAACCCTGCGATGGTTTCACACCCCTCCAGTCATCCCCCCCCCCCTTTTGGTCAGGGATAACCTAACATGGAGAATTCAATTACGTTTCTCCTATAGTTTCTCTCCTGATACTAGAATGGGTATACCTAAGGGTTCCCTGTTTTACTACGATAACCTGCTCAAGGGATACCTCTAAAGAAGAGCCCTTCTGAGATGTCCACTTCTGTCTTTATGATGATCCCCCCTGAAGGAGTGTCTCTGATGCTTCTGGGTCCCAGACATGGGTCTGCCAAGCAGCTAGGCCTTATTCCAGGGCCCTCCTTCCAGGCCCTCCATTCCCATGCGTCAACAGA
Organism: Podocnemis expansa; assembly: GCA_007922195.1. Taxonomy (NCBI): domain Eukaryota; kingdom Metazoa; phylum Chordata; order Testudines; family Podocnemididae; genus Podocnemis; species Podocnemis expansa. The sequence goes on along the minus strand of ML682060.1, from coordinate 7,701,772 downwards.
CGGAGGGGCAGTGGTTCCCACCCACTTCTTCCTCGTTATCCTTCTTCCTGCGTGAGCTTCCATATGGAGCTGGGACGCCTCAGTCTAGGGTGCCCCTTACCAATCCTACCCATGGCATCTCCTGCCAGTACACCAATGGGGAAAGGCCTCTTGCCTATCTCACACTTGGCCAAGGGGCAATGTGTTCCCTGCCCTAGTCTTGGTTAGTAACTTAACCCAATTGACCTTCCCCTTTTGGGGCTGAGGTGGCAAGGGAGGCAGTTATTCCACCCTTGTCTTTCGCCTGCAGCTGTGGGAGTCTGTTGCCCTGGATCATGACTGGCTTTCTTAGGAGTTAATTCTTCTAGGAAGGGGCAACCCTCCTACACTAGACGGTCTTGCTGGTGACAAAGATCTTCTTTGCTATTATCCTATAGCAAATTCCCCAACAATGAACAGGGGGCTGCTCCCATTGGAGTTATAGTCTCCTGACAGAGTGACAAATGACCCCTTGGCACTCTTATGTATGCCTTCTCTCGATGATCTTGCACTTGGTGGTGTGTCCGTAGGCGTTTGCCTGGCGGCCCATTGCTTCTTCACCCAGTTTTGGGTACTGTGCCTCTGTGGGTAGCCATGTTGACAGTGGATAAGGTCCTAACTCTGCCCACCTTCCACAGTACAGCTAACAGTCACCTAATACTGAATGTATCTGAGCAGTGCTCGAAGAAGAACGGTGGGTTACTTACCAGTAACTGTCCTTCTTTGAGATGGGCTGCTCGGATTCATTCAGACCCCTTTCGCCATCCCCGCTACTCAGAGTTAGCGATTAATGGGAACTGGGGAGGAGCAGGGCTGGGGCCATATATATGGCCAGAGGGCGGTGGCTACCAGCCCTGTCCTGACAGGCTAAGGTTAAAAAGAAGTACTGGCCAATCATGCGCTGTGGCACATAGACACCTAATACTGAATGAATCCAAGTAGCCCATCTCAAAGAAGGACGGTTACTGGTAAGTAACCCACTGTTTCCTTTCAGAAGGATGTTTTGTCACTGGATACCACTGGTTAGCAGGAGCGCCTCTGGCCCGGAAAAAGATCCAGGGCTTGGGGGCGGGATTTGGCTTAAGCGCCCCGCTGCTTCAGCCGCCGCTGCAACAGACCTGGGGCTCTGGCGCCGGGACTCAGGGCTTGAGTCCTGTAAGCCCAGCGCCAGTGACACCCCTGCTGGACAGACTCCTAAAGAAAAGAACCGTAGGGGCAGAACTCACTCTGATCTACGGATAAGCATGACTGAGCCAGGGGGCTGTGTTCCAGGGGCCAGTCTAAAAGTGGGGGAACTGCAGAATTCAACCCTGGGAGGTGTAAGTGGATGAGGCTGAACCTGAAGGGGTGAAGTCAGCAAGCCCATGTAGGCACAGAGGTGCAGCTAGCTCTGTTGTCACACTACTGACATATATATATGTAAGTGGGGGGATGGGCCCGCTCTTGTGGGGAACTTCCCAGACTTTGTATACCACCCCGGTGAAGGTGGGTAGCAAAAGGATCTGAGTCCCTGCTCCCACTTCCTTTACCCCAAGGCCTGCCTGACCTCAAAGGCTCACCTCCCAATCTCCTGTTTGGAGGAGTCCCTGTAACCCCGCCAAGGCTGTGCCACAGAATTTCTGGGGGCTCGACCCCCACTCTTATCGTGGTCTCTCAGGACAGGGCTAGGGTGTCCCCACTCCGGGGTGCTGACCACACTGACCACTCTTCTGGCCCACCAGTCACTATATACAATTTATTTAAGCACACAGAAATAAAAAGAACCCAATAAGAAAATAGAGAAAAAGTGGAAAAAGGTGAACAGTAAACCCTCAGTGTCACCCCCTGGTGTGGAGGCGCTACACACACAGTCTCTGAACCTGGGAAACAGTCTCACAGTCTGTTCTCCACGCTGCAAGCCCTCTGCCCAGGCCTGGCTGCAACTGGATGATCCAGGGGGCCAGATGCAGGCTCTGGCTGTGGCCACATGCCCCAAACTCCAGGGGCAGGGTCCTTCTTCCCAGCGTCAGCCCCCCCTTCACTGCTCCCCAGCTGCTCACCACACCCAGCTCCAGATGGCTGCAACTCCGGCTCCCAGCTGCTGCTCTGGTTCTGTGTGGCTCCTCTGGCCCTCCTGCTGTGGGGCTGCACCGATGAGCTCAGCACCTTGGGCTCCTTCTCTGGCCTCCTGCCCCAGCTTCAGGCACCTCTGGCTCTGTCACTGCCTCCCGCTCTGCTCTGCTCAGCTCCACTTGGCTCTCTGCTGGTCCAGCTGCTGTGGGTCTGCTCTGCACAAATCAGCTCAGCCTGGCCTCCCTTCCTGGGTCCTCTGGCTCCCAGCTGCTGGCTGCTTAGTGCTTCCTCCTTAGCTCGGCCGCACACACACACACAGACTGGCTTGCCCAGGCGTGTGCAGCCTGCAGTTTCAGCTCAGGGGCGGGGGAGCACTCTCAATCAATCAGGCCATCCTGAGACACTGGCCTCTCCCACTGGCCCTGGGGCTGGCTGTTTCAGAGTCCTACTTCCAGGCGGGAGTGGCCAATCAAAAGGCCCATTCACTCTCAGTAAGGGGCCATCAGTCCCCTTACATATAGTACCAGTCATTACATATTTTCTTCAGGACAAATAAAGCTCATCACAAGTATTTGACATACAATTTGAATCCTAGACAAGCCCTCACTTATGTGGTGAACATGAGCACCATCTTGGTCAACAGCATGGACTGAATAAGTGACCTTTAGGTCAGAAAGCACTTCTCTACAACATGAGATAAAGAGCTGGGCTCCATATCTGGTAGCTGTGTTAGACTCACAGCCTGTGTAGATGGAGACGCGGGACCCACATACATTTCTGACAAGAAATAGATCAGGATCCATCATCCATTCACTATGTTATTTTGGGACCAGGAATATAATTTAGGTGAGGGAGAAATTCCCTAATACTTTCTCTTCCCTCTTACTCACTCACCACTCTTCTTGGTATTTCTCACTCTTTCAAATGTTCATTTCTATTAGTCACCCCCAATTCCAGCCTGTATTTCCAAGTCCTTTACAAGGTGGGTCATGGGTATGTAATTAACCCTGCTGTGCCTAGGGTAGCCACCTGAAAATGCCAAGATCAGGGCAGATTGCAAGGGGGAGAGCAGACTCTCCCAGTATTGGTGTGTGACCTGAAGTCATGCTTCTCACCCAGCCACAAACAATGCTTCTGATTATCCATATTGGTTATCAAGAAGACAAAACAAAATATAGACAGACCCCTTTACTGGATTTCAATCACTGGTTTCCAATCAGCCACTAGGTCTAGTGAAGAGAGAGAAGATATTTAGAACTCCATACTCTTTACCAGAAGGGTTCTCCTGACCCCACAGGATCAGGACCCACAGATCAACATAAATTTGGATTTTACCCAAAATACCATGTTGACAGTCAATCCTTTAATAACTAAAACTAAAACTTTATTATACAAAGGGGGGTGGGAACCCTATAAGAACCGTTACAGGACTAAAACACAAATCATACACATATAAAATGATTTGAAAGTCCATATACAATCAGCTGCTTGATAGAATTTAGAGTTTGCAGGCTTTGGTATAGTTCCTCTAGTGTACATCCAGTAACTGGATAGGCCTCAGTCTTTTTTTCACAGCTTCAGTCATAGATGAATAGATCCAAAGGGAGGAGTTAGCTGTAGACTGAAAGACAAGATGGAGGTGGTGCAGCAGCTGCCTTTTATGTCTCTGGCCTTTTCCATGCTGCCCATGGAAATTTAAAAAATAAAATGGAGTCTAGACTCAAATGAGCAAGTCCTGTGACTCATCAGGTCTCTCCCTGGGCCCATTGTACCTGAGAAGTTTCTTAATGGGCCATTAAGCTGGTTATGGCTGTAGCCTTTCAGTCTGGGGCATGGCCCAGAAACAGCACAATTTAAAATACAGATATATTGAACATATTCACAATTTGTAATACATATATGACATGTGCACATAAACAATATCACCACACTTAGCAAATTGTAATCTTTCTATCAGTAGCTGACATGACATATCTCACACAGCTTATGGTAATTTTGAATTTTAAATATTAAATATCATAAATGGTCACCATAATCCAGCCAGCATCACAGTAACCTCCTGTTTCTGGTGCAGCCCTTGACACTACTATTAAAAATAGGTACCTATGCACAGAATAGGGGCATTCAAGTAAAAATTTGCAAGCTGCTTTGGGAGCCTTCGAAGTGAAAGGTGCTACATCCATGTAAAATATTATTAGATGAACCCAACAGGGAAAACATCTTCTAACCCCTGTAGGAAATGAGGGAGTCACTGACCATTGTATGCCTGCTTATGAATTTGGACATTGCAAATATTCTGCAGGCTCTAAAGCAAACTAATTTAGTGACTCACAGAACATCAGGAAAAGTATGTCTCATCCCATAACAGGAAAAATTATTGCCTTGCACACACAGAGGCTCTGATGTGCCAAGTGTTAGACAGCCATTAATCCTTGCTAACATCTTGTGGGCTAGGTGAATATTATTTAATTATTCTTCCATTTTACAAGCAGCTGAAATAAGGGACAAAGAGCACAAGTGATTTGCACAAGGTCACATAGCCGGGCAGAACAGTCAAGAATGAAATTTGGTCTTGCAGACTTGTGCACTGATCACTGGAGCACACTGGTCATCAGATGAGTGCTCTCTGTTATGCAGAATACGCAGAGCAATGTGGTGAATGCAGAAGATACTGGCAGAATGGTATTGCGGGGGGGGGGGGGTGTCTGCTCACTGCATAAAGACTCCCTGCCAATTTACTGAGAGAAATCTGAACAGCTGAATTACAAACCCTACCAAAGGAGGGTTTTCTTTCTTTTTTTTTTTTTTTTAAATTAAGGGGAAAGATGATGATACTTTAATCGTTGACACTAGCATTCTTGTCTTCTAATTACTTCCTCTTGGAGAGAGGGAGTAATGCATTGACAGAAAAACTTTGGTCAATGTAGACATGCGTACACTACAGTGGTGTAGCTAAGCCACTGTGGATATGCCCTAAGTATGACAGGAGCTTCATAGTCGCTCACACAACTACGCTCATCCAAGTAGAACAAACAAGGAGTCTGGTGGCACTTTTAAAGACTAACACATGTATTTATTGCATTAACTTTCATGCAGGACCAGCGCAACGGGTTGTGACACCCTGAGCCAACTTTTCCTTTTGCACTCCGAATGGCTGTGCTGCACCCCACCTCATTGCTTTCAGCACAGAGCTGAAGGCAACGGGGCTGGGGTGGGGGATGATGAGAGTGCAGAACCCAGCCTCTGCTCTGGGCCAGCTTGCCCCGCCTCCAGGATGGGGAACAGCTGGCCCAGGAGCAGAGTGGGCCAGCCCACAGTCTGGGCTCTGCTCTCTCATCCCTGCCCTGGGTCAGTTGTTCCTCCCTAGGGACAGGGAGGGCCAGCCCAGAAGTGGGGCAAGAGAGCGGAGTCTGACCCATGGGCTGGCCTGCTCCACCCACAGAGGAGGAGTGGCTGGCTCAGGAGGGGGGCAGGAGCACGGGGTCCAGCTTCTGGGCCGGCGCACCCCGCCCAGGCGCCCTGAGCTGGTGCCACAGTGGCTCACCCCTAGATCCCGGCCCTGTTTTGGTGGGAGAAAATCCCACTTTGTTCTGCAAAGTTTCTGACAAAGTGGGATTTTCTCCCATGGAAGCTCATCCGATAAATAAATGTGTTAGTCTTTAAAAGTGCCACAGGACTCCTTGTATGTTTTGCTGAACTAGACTAACACAGCTACGCCTTTGGAACTTTTCATAAAAGTAGTGTATACTATCAGTTGTATTGCTGTTGTGATAGCAAACATTACACTATAGCTCATACTAATTGCAGCCTCATGAATGAGAGATGTAACTATATAATTGATTGTATCCAACTTTCATAACCATAAAATAAAGGTGAGATTGTTAAAAAGCTGATGGCTGGTGTAGGTTGTTATATATTTTCCACCGTTTCCTATACCTTTACAGCACGGTCAATGATATTTCATTTCACATCAAATGATCTGCCCTGAGACAAACCCACTCACGTTGCAGCATGTTTCAAGACTGCAATTTCAAACCCATTGCAACAATTTCCTTCACCTCTTGGCATTTCTCTTCCACCCTTAAAAGGGAGTGCACAACACTCCACAGAGAGAGCAGCTGTATTCTGGGTGATGTGTTAAATATGCAGAACTGTCTACAGACTGAAGTCTAGCATATTCAGACAGACAGCTGTGGCTGGACAGAATATATGATTTCTGTGCCCTACTCTGCATTGTGTAGATTGTTATTACCCTGATTTTCAGAGTGCTGAACATCCAGGGCCAGCTCAAGGAGCTGTGGCTAGAGCCCTGCAAATATGCAGATATCCGCATTATATCTGCATCCGCAGATACAACACGGATATCCGTAGACCAGTTCTTGCGCATGCAGATTGGATATGGATCCACATATTTGTATCCGTGCCGGGCTCTAGCTGTGGCGCCCCATGCCAGCTTTTGCATTTGCCCTCTCCCCCCGTGGGAGCAGTAAAAGAGAGCTACACTGCATTAGATTAAAATAATGAAATGGAGAAGCTTTCAGCGAACATAACACATTATTGTAGAAGATGGATATGTATAGTGGAGTCTACATTGTAAGAGCTTAGACTTCATTCATAAATATATCTATTGCTTTAATGTCACTTGAATTTAATCAGGTCTCCAGCTATTGCTTTAATGTCACTTGTATTTAATCAGGTCTAGACCAGTGGTTCCCAACCTTTTCTCTGTTGTTGACTGCAAATGAACTCATGAATATTCATGAGCAATCCAGACCTATTCATGTAGTTTTTCAAAAAATTCCATAGCATACCTGCTGAAGCCTGACAGTACACCCACTGGTTGGGAAACACTGTTCTAGGCACAGTACAAACATAGGAAGTCATGGACCCCACCCAGGAGACCTACAGTTTTAGAAGACAACTGCCATATGAAGAGTGAGGGTGCGGGAGGAATACAAGAACTAAGGGATGCGCATTTCCAGTTGCTTTATTATAACTAGATACAATAACTGCAGCAGAAATGGGTAATGTGGAGGAATTCCGTGGCTGAGGCCTAAGTGTGCGGAGGCCTAACAGCATTGAGACACAGATAGCTTAGTAGGCCAGGGGAGGGAAGCTGCAGTGTCTCTAGCATGCCTGGAAGAGGGCCAGTATAAGCACCTGACTGATAAGGTACACTGTAAAGAACTTCACTGTGTCTGTATCCATGCTTCAGGGACAAGCTGTATACTGAAATTTGGAGACAGAGAAGGGGTTTGGATTTGCCTGCAGAATTCTAAAAGGTCAGTCTACCCCGGATGAAAGAAAACCTGTTTGGGCCAGCTCTATGGTGAGGCCAGAGGCCTATGGCGCAGATGAATTATGATTAGAAGTTATGTGGGGGGTAAGGCAGGTCAAAAGAAGGGGTTGTAACTGGGGGAATTTCGGTGCAAATAGGATGAACCCAGAATTTAATTGGTTATACAGCAATAGTTTATGCTTTGTAATATGATGTAATATGTCACTATATAACAGGGGTGGCCAAATGTATGGAACTCAAGAGCCACACAAGTTGATTATTAAACCTTTGAGAGCTGCACTGAGGCATATAGCCATATATTTTTACCTACTCCAAAATTACTATGTTTAAAATTCATTGCACACTTTAATTTATTGTAAAAAGAGAACAAGTATCAATCCTACTAATGTCAGATTCTAGTAATTACTTGAGGTTACCATGAAAATTAGACCTATACAGTAAAAACTTGGCTGCTGCTAGATGTAGGAGACTGCAGGCCAGTGGTGAGTTTTTAAAAATCCTGACCATGCTGCACTTCTCCCCGCCATCCCTGACCATGCTGCATTTCTCCCCACCATCCCAACCCCTGCCTGACTCCTAGGCTGAGGCTGCTTTCCTAAACTGATTTGCTGACATTCTCCCAGGGGCCACAATTTTTCATTCAAGAACCACATGTGGCTCCCGAGCCACAGTTTGGCCATGCCTGCTATACAAGAATAATGTGCACTATTCTTGGGGCTCTTGGGTACTTGCCCTTGGGCCTGCAACTGTGTAGAATAAAGCTCCACTCCTCACTAAGTTTGTGGCCCCTGCTTACTGAGAATTCCTCTATAGTAATGTGGCGAAATAGGAAGAAACAGGTTACAGGACTTTATAGATCAGTTCAAGAAGGGCATTTCATAGTTAGGGTATACCAGCTATTGTTGCTGGGGTGCAAAGGAGACAATGCAATCAGACAAGACAAGTGGGGAACAGGGAGGGGCAGAACAGTGAAGGGTCTGGGAGGTCAGGAGAAGAAACCTGAATTTGATACAGTGAGATGGGGAGCCACTGGAGGATTTAGAGTTCAGTCCTGCAAGGTATTGAACACTCTAGCCCTAATCCAGCAAATCAGGTAAGCATATGAGCAGCCCCTACTTCAGTTGATCTCAGCATAAAGGTGATATATCAGAGGTGATGAAGGGCATGCTGTAGTGCAGTGGTTTTCAACCTTATTTCCTTGGGACCCAGTTGAAAAAAAAAGCATTTATGTCTGTGACCCAGCAATTACATTGTTGAGCAATGCACTTCAGTCTTTTGGCAGTGGCAGCAGTAGGTGCAGTGACCTAGTACCTGAGGGTCTGCAACCCTGTATTGGGTCCCAACCCTAAGTTTGATAACTACTCGTGTAGTGTAGCTTTGCTGTGTTATACTGTCCACCAGAGACCACAGCTGGCTCCCTCGTGGCACTCACCCTACTATTCAGGCTCTACTGAGATGTAAGTGGAGAATCTTGCCCTGAATTTGTATGGCTGCCTTTAGGTGGAAGTTATGTTACCTTGTTTTTCTTTATGCATCAATGACAGACACTAATGCCTTAGTGATGAACAACATTAAATTTCCCGTAAGAGAGATGGGTGAGGTAATATCTTTCATGGGACCAACTTCTGAATGGACTTTATTCCCATAAAAGATATTACCTCACCCACGTTGCCTTGGTCCTGGGACCAACATGGCTACTACAGCAACAGTGCAAAATGATTTATCGTCCCTGTTTTTGGATTAATCTCTCTATAGCGTATCCCTACTCCCATACAGAGTTAGAATGCATTAATGATACAGAGGGAGCTATTTTGAGCCAGATTGTCAGGTAGGCTGAACCAGAATTTAGCATACTTAGGAAGGAGGGCAAAGGCAGCTTTTGGCCACTTTTCCATCCTCCTTATCGCTGTTGCTGCCATAAACTGGTTCAGAGTCATCTTAAAATGGGCCCCGTGGACCATTATGCTGGTGGAGACAGCCAAAGGAATGCACAGCGTACTTGACCATCAAAGCCGTAATGTTCAGTTTCAGCGCCCCTTGTAATTAGTGGCCATCAGGGCCGGCGGTGTGAAAAGCGCCCTTTAATAGAGCAGCTCTATTGAGCCACTCTGGCACACCTGGGGCAAAGCCCCATTCGTGCAACCGTAGTTACGGCCCTGTTGACAATGCTTCTGTCTACCCCCCCACCCCATGCTGAGGCAAGAGGTTGTGAAACAGAGTCTGCTATGTCAGCTCTATAAAGCTGAGGATCCCCATGCCTGAGAGATCCTAGTTAGACTCAGCCATGCTGTAGCTGAATAAGATCTTAGCAGAGCTGAGGATCTGGTTCTTTGTCACACTTCAGAAACAAAATGATTTCTAATGGTTGGAAGCTTTCAAAGTCTTTTACAAATTTTCCTCATACAAAACTCTATCTCCACCTGAAAGTTAACCTTTAAAAACAGAGCTATGGATTTCTAGAGATACATTGGGGGATGGAGCATGAAAAATCGGTATTATAACGGAACCCTGGTTCTTCTTCGAGCATGGCTTGGATACACTCAGTAATAGGTGTCTCCGTGCTGGAGCACCTGATTGGTTGGAACTTTTTGCCCTAGCCTGTCAGAAGAGGGCAGGTGGCCACTGCCCTGTGCGCCACCCCGCTGCCCGGCCCCTCCCCAGTTTCATTTCTTCCGCCTTAGCGTCAGTTGTGGAACTGCCCACTCCTTGCCCTTTGTAAGCAGCCTGTCCTTTCGTTCTACTTTATGAGCTTTTCGCTCGATTGGGAGCACCTATTTGTGGACCTAGTTCCACCAAGGAAGGTTCCCCCTCTCGAGCCAGAACATCGACATCGCGCTCTTACGCCATCTGCCATTCTGGGGTTCAAACCCTGTGCTGAATGCAGAAAGGCCTTCCCACAGGACAATCCCCACGAGAAGTGCCTCCAGTGCCTGGATGAAAGCCATATGGTCACCGCCTGCTCCATCTGCCTGTCCTTTAAACCAAGGACAATCAAGGACAGAGAGCAAAGGCGCTGTGCCTTGGCCTCTGAGCAGGCTCAGCACTCTTCCCTCTAGGCCTCAGGGTCTCCTGCGACACCGCGTGCCAGCTCAGCACCAGAGCATCCCTGGCACCATGCTGATAGGGGACGCAGGACCAGCTCGGTACCGACACCGGTACCATGGTGCCAGCACCGCTCCCCATCTCTGACATGGGACTTCCCACGGGACCGGGCAGGGTTGGTGCAGATCCCGGTGACCCTGGAGGCAGTCGAGGCAGCAAGGGTGCTCCTCTTACTTCCTACGCCTCCCTTTCCGGTGCCTGCCAGAAAGGGAAAACCAGCCTTCATTTTGAAGGTCTGGGCACAGCGTAAACGGCACCATATGCCTTCTCCGCTGTCAGGGCCGGGCTCCTTGACACTGAAGCCCACTACCCCCTTGAGCCCCAGTACCATTGTGCCATCTCCTTGGCACCATATCACCCTGCCGTCCCTGGCACCATCCTGCGGGCCCTGAGACGTTTCGCCGCCACCCAGCCCAGGGAAAGGGGCCTCAAAGGGCTCCAAGTAGCCCCAGCACCGACCTTCGGCTCTGTCACCCTTTCAGTACCGTCCCCATGAATTGTTCCCACAAGAGATCACCGCGCCCATAGTGGTACTGTCCCACTCGACACCGGTCAGGGCTCTAAGCCAGGCACCATGTTCTTACACAGGGGATTTATCGGTGCATTTTGACCTCCTGCACCGTGTCTCAGCCCACATGGGAATGGAGGTCCAGTCCTCTGAAGGGTCCACAGACACTTTATTTGGTCCAGTGTTCTCTTCAGTGGAATTGGTCACGGTTCCCCTTCATCCCAGCGCTTGGGACCTAGCCTCATCCCGCTGGCAGAACCCAGGCTCCATCTCCCCAGTTTCAGACAAGGTGGGCCTCAAGTACCAAGTTCCGGGGTCAGAGTCCCCCTTGCTCATCCATCACCTGGTCCCACCTAGAGCAGTGCTGGAGACGGCCTTAGGGCCAGGGCAGGCTCCTTGCGACCGCCTCCCGACATTGAGGGATGCGAAGGAGTTAGAGTTACTGGGCCGGAATGTATACTCCTCTTCAGCCTTCCAGCTACATGTTGCAAATAATCAGGCACTAGTGGGCAGATACGTGCTGGATGTTTGGGAGCTGATAAATAAATTTAAACACCTACTCCCACAGGAGGCAAGGGAAGAGTATGATGCCTTCCTTAGGAGGGTAAAATAGCCTCCCAGGACCTCCTCCTGTCGGCCTGGGATATGGTGGATATGGTGGCCTGCACTATGGCCTCTGCTGTAACCTTGCTCCGTGCAGAGTGGCTCTGGGAAGCTAGAGTGCTCCCAGCCTCCCAACAGGTGGCCCTTGATCTGCCATTTGGGGGTGATGCCCTCTTCCCACCAGAGACCTCTGCTGTCTTGGGTACTGCTCATGACCCCTGGGGGGAACTGAAATATTTGGGCCTTCTCCCAGTGGGGCCTCTCCCACATCTTCTGGCCCCATAAGGCCTGGTAGAAAACGCCCCCCCCCCCCCGTCCTCACCACCACAACTTCGGTTCAAAATCCAGTTGGAGGAAACTTCCCATCAAGGCCCCTCCCCCACAACTCCGGGGAGGGATCCTGACCTGCTGATCAGCGGTATTGATTATAACCAGCCAGACTGGTTGCCAATCACCTTCTCCAAAACCCCTGTCGCGGAGTGCCCATGGACTTGAGACCCTCCCTACAGGCTGACAGACAGCCCTTCCCTCTCTTTCTCTGAGAGTGAGTGGTTCAGAGGTTAAAGCAGCCTCCGTTTCTTCTGGTAGGACCAAGGTTCAACCCCATATTCATACCCTCCCTATTGATCCTAATGCTTCCAATAACCAAGAGGACTCGACCCTCTGGTTATCCAAGCCCCCACTACTATTGTAGTGGACAGAATGGAGGCCTGTGGTCTGAACCCACGCAGGCAACCCCTGGCTAATGGTTCTGACTCTTAAGGGGCTACCAAAAAAAGCCCCCCCTCTTTCCCGCTGTAGCAGGGGGCACTGGCCTTCCTTAGAGCCTGGGCCTGAGGAAGGCCCTGAATGCCCTCTCAGACCAACCTCAGGCACTACAAGCCTGAAGCCCCGGAAGCAGAGGGGCAGGGCTAGGACAGGAAGGGGAGATATAAAAGGCTGGCCCAGCCGCTCAGTTGGGGCTGAGCTGCCCTGGAGGAAGGATGCTCCCTCAGCCAAGCCACTAGCCAGACCAGGATGCGGCTATGGGGCTAGAGAGATGCCTGTCTGCCCTGCTAGCGAGCCTGAGGGCCCGCCTAGCCTACCAGGGCCAGAGGACTGGCAAGAGGCGTCCCGGACTGTGGACTGGAGTGGTTCTTCTGGCCAGCCTCCTATCACTGTGCAACTGCCCCTTCTTGGGGGCCCAGGAGAGGATGAGGAGGGGCCCTGCAACCTGGAAAAACTACCCTCTGTGGAGGATCCCTATGGCCCTGAGCAGTTCCCTGGTGCCAAGGGCCCTTGTGACCTGGAGGAGCTACTTTCAGCCGAGGAGCAGGAAGCCTTCCCCGACCTGCCTCCCCCGGACAGCAAGGGACTCATGGGGGTTCCCCGCATGGCCTGCCCTCCCCCGGACTCAGAGGAGCCTCGCTGTAACAGGTACCCCGGGCAAGGGAGAGGAGGAAGTGGCCCAGGGGGAATTGTAACCGGCTCAGCTGGAGGCTGGCTCTTATGAGTGTCAGCGCATTGTGGCTGGAGCCCCGCTGACCCAGTGACTGTGGCCAGTCACTGGCAGGGCCCTGGGCTGAGATGCAATGGTGTTGTGTGGGCCTACATCCTCCTCCCTCCCCTTTTACCTGTGCAAGCCTGTTACTCAGCCAACCGCCTGGGGCCCTTGACTGTATTGCTTGCTCGCCCGCCCCACCCGGGGGCCGGGGCCCTTGACTTTAAATGGATGTAACCTTCCTATGCCCTGCAAGGGGGCGCCCTCCCACCAGGTTGGGAGGTGCAGACCCTGACACCCACTTCCTCATACAGCACCTCCCTTGCCTTCTCTGGGACACATAAGGCATTCATGGGGCACACTCCAAACATCGAAGAGTCTACTGCGTCACCTATGCCCACTCCCAACTAAATGGGATTTCTTTTTTCCCTGTGGGTGCCATTCCCATGCCGGGGGGGCTATGCTCACACACACTTCCCCGTGGTCAAGCTCTTATCATCCTACTTTTCAAAACAGATGTTTGGGAAACCCTTCGTTGGCTCTTTGCTCCCCTCTTCACAGAAGGCCCTCGTTTCCCTATCCACAAGGCTGGGGAGGAGCCTTCCATGCTTTCCTATACGCCGCCCTAACCAACCCTTCCTCTATGCCACCAGCGGGAATTAGCTGGTGCTCAAATATAGCTCGTGTTCAATCAGCTCCCATCCAGGGCTCTTTTAGGTATATGCTTCCAGCTCGGGGTACTCCAGCCCCTCCTGAACCCATGGAACAGGCAAACAGTTCCCGCGTGCCAAGTACCGGATGCAAATGTCGGGGCTCAGCCATCAGACACAAGCATTTGATCAATCGCTCGTGGTTTCCCTGGGGAGATGAACCCTCCAGTTCTCACTATCACCAGCTTGGTTACAGCTTGGGCGAGTGCACTCAAGAGAGATGCACTAGCTAGGGCCTCCGCCTCGTTTATTCTAGCGTTCCTTTCCCCGTATGGGAAAGAGGCTATGTTAGTAAACAACGATTCACTTCCCCAGGCTTGTCAATCGCTGCTACCTGGGATGTGCCCTAAAGTCAGAACCCCCAGATACAGGTTTTGGCCCCCGACAGAGTGGACCTGTGCCACTTTCCTTTTCCTCTCCCCCTCTCTCTCTAAGGTGGCCACTCCCTTTCACGTAAATCAGGAGATCCTCAGGTCACAGAGAATCAGAGGGGATGACATGATAATAATATCTGGATCTCACCCCTTTGCCATTCAATCAAAGGTGGAGAAACTCGTCCCTCTGCCCCCCTTGTTACACCTACAGTCACCAGCTGGTCCCACCATGATGGTTCAGAAATTACTCCTGCAGGTGGGATATAAGTCTGGGCCCAATCATTGTTTCCCAGAGTTTTATCCAGCAGTGCCTCTCATGTAGCTCACCTTCTGGGGGTGGCCATAGTGCTGTGGTTACCCTGGCCTAGCTCTGGGAGACTCTCACTCAGGAGTTCCACGGGTACAGCTCCTTCTTCCTCATCACGATCCAAAGATCTTCTAGCCTTAGTAGTCGCGACTCGGCAGTTTATACTTCCATCCTAAGCAACTACTAGGGGCTTTCTCATTCGACAGAGCTACCATTAAATCCACCCAAAATTCCTATCAGCGACCGGGAATTCAGGAACTAGCTGACCCTTGATAGAATTCACCTTTTCGGGTAAGATCTAATAACAGCAATAGAACGTTCATAGGGGATACTTCAAATAAACTGCAAGCGTCTAGAAAGGAGACGGCCGAATGTGCCCCATCGGGGTGGTGTACCCTTGCTCCGCTCCTTTCGGAGGAGACTCCTCCCTCCTCTCGTACATCCCGATCCTCCCTCATGGGCTCTTCTTACAAGGAGCTTCAAACCTGATACACTCCCCTGTGCGTCGCCAGGCTTAAGGTCAGTACCATATTGGGGTGAGTCCTTCCCAGTGGTATGAGGTCACCTAGACTAAAGCGAGTTTGGTCCCGTAGGCAGTGGGGACTGGCATCTGGGGCTCTTGGGGCTCATGAGCCTACTCCTCAGGCGTCACCTTATTGCGATCAGCTCCTCACCCCTTATATTCCTTTGGCTGCTTGCCAGCCGCTGAATCCAAATAGTGGGGAAAAAAAAAGAGGGAGGGGGAATAGCAATAATACCATTTCCTTATGTCTTCACAAGGTTATAGATGCTGACAGCCAGCCTCAAAAAAGAACCGTCATGGTGTCATCGGTAAACTCACGTAGGCCTAGCGTATATTTTTCAGGCCCACAGGAAGTCCCACCTGTGTCTATCTTATATGGTGCCGTAGGGTGGGGAAAGCCAGATGCCTGACCCCATGCTGGTCCAGGTGCATCACTTATAAGTGTGCTGTATGAGGTCGTCAGCTGTCACCTTCAGTCTTTCGCGTTCCTCTTTAAACTAGGATGAAGTAAACTCTCCTAGATCCTACCCACCATCTCCTGGTAGCCTACCCCTCCTTCAGGACACCGAGTGTGCCAGATTCACGCACCCATCTGGCCCATGGCCTCCATGTGTTTTACACTGCCGGACTGAGGGAAAAATGGTCTACCTCCCTTCCACCGCTTCTTTCAGTGTCAGTAAGCACCACTGCCAGCCTGGCAATCCTAAGGCCTTGTGAACCCCCTCACAGCTATTACGCCAACACATGTTGCTGCCAGAACACTAAATCCTCTGGCCTCCACGCTCCTCTGTCAGTACGCTCTCAGGTAGAGCAATTAGAGATGCATTCCTCAATCATAGCCATGATGCGTTTGTCCCACACTTATGCGTAGGGTGACCTCAGGCTGTCCTGTCCATGCACACCAATTGGTGCTAGGACAAACTGGGCCTACTTCTCTCCAGTGGGTTAGATCCTACAGTCCCAGGCTACCCTTGCCTGGATCAGGGTCCTTAGGTCAATTCCTTAGACCTCTCGAGGACCTTGCTTGTTGGACAACTACCCATGTTGGAGCTATGCTGTGCTGAAGGTGGAAGAGGCAACTCCACCTGCCATCCATCAGCATGGCTAGCAGTCACCTATTTCTGAATGTATCTGAACAGTGCTTGAAGAAGAATGGTGGGTTACTTACCAGAAACCGTCTTTCTTCGAGATGGGCTGCTTGGATTCATTCTGAACCCTCCCCCCGTCCCTGCATTTGGAGTTGGCGACTCCTAGGAACTGGGGAGGGGCCAGGCAGGGGCCACATATACAGGCCCGGGGTGACCCAGGGGGCGGTGGCTGCCTGCCCTCTTCTGCTAGGCTAGGGCAAAAAGTTCTGACCAATTGGGTGCTCAGGCATGGAGACACCTATTACTGAATGAATCTGAGCAGCCCGTCTCAAAGAAAGATGGTTACTGGTAAGTAACCCGCTATTGCCAGCTAATACTAGAGAAGTTATCAGTCTCGTTATACTAACATACTACTACTTTCAGATGCCAGAAGCCCAAAGCCTTATATACACTGGGAACACTGAAGCCATGTCTGGGTTGACTATTGCCATCTGCTATTGACATTGTCAGTTAGGATCATGTTGATTAGTGATCACTAGGAAGAATGCTGCATCATGGGACCTGGAGGTTGAAAGGACGAAGTGGTCCTCTCTGAAGCAGCACCTCTCCTTCAGGCACACACATCAGCAAATATAGAATCATAGAATCATAGCGTTGGAAGGGACCTCATGAGGTCATCTAGTCCAACCCACTGCCAGAGGCAGGACCACTCCCACTAAACCGTCCCAGTCATGGTTTTGTCCAGCTGGGCCTTAAACACCTCCAAAGATGGAGATTCCACCACCTCCCTAGGCGGCTCATTCTAATACTTCGCCACTCGCCCAGTAAAAAAGTTTTTCCTAATATCCAGCCTCGACCTAACTGTAATTTGAGACCATTGCTCCTTGTTCTGTCCTCTGTTACTACCGAGAATAGTCGAGCTCCATCCTCCTTGGAGCATTCCTTCAAGTAGTTGCAGCAGTGGGGTCGCTAGCGCTGGGCACCCGGGCGTGCCCTGGGTCCCAACGTGGGTGCCCCGGGTCTCCGGCCCAATCGGGCCGGGGATCCGGGGCCCGATCCCTAGCGGTTCGCGGCCATGGTGGCCGCGTCTCCAGCCAGGGATCTGGGGCCTATCTGGCCAGCCAGCAGGCCCTGCCCCCTGGCCTGGGATAGGGCCAGGGGGTGGCCACGCTGCTGCCGCCAGCTAGCCTGCTCTGTCATGCGGCGCGGCTCAGCCTAGCCTGGCCCAGTGTGGCCGTAAGCGGCCGCTGGAGGCCGGGCCTGCGGCCGCAGCCCTGGATCCCCAGCGGGAGACGGGGCCGCTGCAGCCGCGGGATGCTGGCCAGGTCTCGGATCCCCAGCCGGGGGCGGGGTCGCCGCAGCCACTGGCGGCCAGGCCAGGGATCCGGGGCCCAGCTGGCCGCCCGCGGCGGCCCCGTCCCCGGCCGGGGATCCAGGGCTGCGGCTGCGGGCCCGGCCGCACCGGGCCGGGCCAGGCTAGGCTGAGCCGCGCCGCACAGCAGTGCAGCCCAGCTGGCGGCGGCAGTGCCGTGGCCTCCCCCTGGCCCTATCCTGGGCCGGGGGTGTGGCCTTTTGGCTGGGGGTGGGGCCTGCCCGCTGGGGGCGGGGCTGGGCCCGTGCCCCGGGTCTTTCCCCGCCCCAGCGACGCCCCTGAGTTGCAGGTTGCTATCAAATCCCCCCTCAATCTTCTCTTCTGCAGACTAAATAAGCCTAATGCTTTCAGTCTTTCCTCATAGGGCTTGTGCTCCAGCCCTTTAATCATTTGTTGCCCTCCTCTGACCACTCTCTAGCATGTCCCTGTCCTTTTTGTAGTGGGGAGCCCAAAACTGAACACAGTATTCTAGATGTGACCTCACCAGTGCAGAATAGAGGGGAATGATCACATCCCTTGATCTGCTGGTAATACTTCTTTTGATGCAGCCCAGTATGCCATTGGCCTTTTTGGCAGCAAGATCACACTGCTGACTCACATCCAGCTTCCCATCCACCATGACCCCCAGGTCCTTTTCTACAGTGCTGCCACTTAGCTGAATGTTCCCCAGCCTGTAGCAGTGCATGGGGCTTTTCTGTCCCAAGTGCAGGATTTTACACTTGTCCTTATTGAACCTCATAAGATTTCTATTAGCCCACTGTTCCAATTTATCTAGGTCTCCCTGAATCCTGTCCTTGCCCTCCAACATGTCTACTGGTCCCCCCAGCTTGGTGTCATCCACAAACTTACTGAGAGTGCAGTCTATTCCATCATCCAGATCATTGATGAAAATGTTGAACAGAACCGGCTCCAGGACTGACACCTGGGGCACACCACTCGTTACTGGTTGCCAGCTAGACGTGGAACCATTGATTCCTACACGCTGAAACCGTTGACCTAGCCAGTTTTCTATCCACCTTATAGTCCACCTATCCAACCCATACTTCCTTAATTTGCCATTGAGAATGCTGTGGGAAACTGTATCAAAAGCCTTGCTAAAATCAAGGTGTATCACATCAATGGTTCTTCCTGCATTCAGAAAACCAGTCATCTGATCATAGAAGGAAATGAGATTGGTCAGGCATGATTTACCCTTGGTAAATCCATGCTGACTGTTCCTGATCACTTTATTTTCCTCTAAGTGTTTTACGATGGATTCTTTGAGAACCTGCTCCATAATTTTTCCAGGGACCGAGGTGAGGTTGACAGGTCTGTAATTCCCCGGATCCTCCTTTTTCCCTTTCTTGTAAATAGGCACTACATTTGCTTTTTTTCAATCCTCTGGCACCTCCCCCGTTTTCCATGAGTTTTGAAAGATAACGGCCAGCGGTGCTGCTATCTCATCGGCCAATTCCCTCAGCACCCTTGGATGCAGTTCATCTGGCCCCATGGACTTGTGCACATCCAGCTTCCTTAAGCAGTCCCTAACCTGACCTTCCATCACCAAGGGCCTGTCTTCTTCTCTCCCATCTGCCACACCCATGGTAGTGGGCTGGGAGCTGACCCTGCCTGTGAAAACTGAAGCAAAAAAAGCATTGAGCACTTCAGCTTTTCCCTCATCCTCTGTCACAAGGTTGCCTGCCCCATTCAGCAAGGGACCTACACCATCCCTGATCCTCTTCTTGTTATTAACATACTTATAGAACCCCTTCCTGTTATCTTTTACATTCCTCGCTAGCCGCAACTCCATTTGTCCTTTGGCCTTTTTGATTTTATCCCTGCAGTCCCTAGCAATATCTTTATATGCCTCCTTGGTCATCTGACCAAGCTTCCACTTCCTATAAGCATCCTTTTTATGTTTAAGCTCAGAGCAGAGTTCTCTGCTAAGCCATTCTGGCTGCCTCACATGTTTGTTCTTTCTCCTAATTGGAATGGTAACTTCCTGTGTCCTTAGCAGGGTTTCCTTAAAATATAACCAACTCTGTTGGACTCCTTTTCCCTTCAGATTAGTTTCCCAAGGGATCCTGCCCATCAGTTCCCTGAGGGAGCCAAAATCTGCTTTTTTGAAGTCCAGGGTTTGTGTTTTGCTTCTTTCCTTCCTTCCTTTAATCAGCATCCTGAACTCAACCATGTCATGGTCACTACTGCCTACTTTGCCATTTACCTCTACCTCCCTGATCAATTCTTCCCTGTTTGTGAGCAGCAAGTCGAGAGGTGCAAGGCCCCTAGTTGGTTCCTCCAGTATTTCTACCAGAAAGTTGTCCCCAACACTCTCTAAAATCTTCCTGGATTGCCCATGCACTGCTGTATTGGCCTCCCAGCAGATGTCAGGGTAATTGAAGTTCCCCATGAGCACCAGGGCCTGTGATCTAGAAGCTTCTGCTAGTTGTCCATAGAACACCTCATCCACCTCCTGCTTCTGGTCTGGTGGTCTATAGCAGACACCCACCACAACATCCCCCTTGTTGCTTTCCCCTTTAAATGTAACCCACAGACTTTCTACTGGCACGCTTCCACTTCCATAATGGAGCTGAGCAGTCATAGAGCTCTTTTACATATAACGCTACTTCTCCCCCTCTTCTTCCCTGCCTGTCTTTCCTGAACAGTTTATACCCATCCATGGCAGAGCTCCAGTCGTGCAGACTATCTCACCACGTCTCTGTTATTCCTATGATATCATAGTTCCTTGTCTGCGCTAGTACTACCAATTCTTCCTGCTTATTTCCCAGGCTCCTCGCATTTGTGTATAGGCACCTAAGATACCAGGCTGATTTCCCTACTTTGTCATTTTGATTTTCAATTCTATTACATATACCTCCTTGCATTTTTTCTTGGAGTTGTCCTCCCCCACTCTCCTCATGTATTGGGGCTTCAGTAGAACACTTAAGACAATTATTTGATTCCCCCCCATGTTCCAACTACCTTCTCTCTTATTCCTGGTGCTACAGTCCCAGCCCCCCCAAGTTCCATCCCTTCCCCCAGATCACCCACATTGTCACTTACCTATGGGCTTTGGTCTCCTTCCCCCGTTGAACCTAGTTTAAAGGCATCCTCACTAGGTCAGCCAGTCTGCACCCAAATACACTCTTCCCCTTCCTGGACAGGTGAAGACCATCTCTGCCTATCAATCCTCCTTCCTGAAACAGTACTCCATGGTCAAGGAATCCAAATCCCTCCTGACCACACCATCTTCGCAGCCAGGCATTCACCTTTAGGATGCATCTGTCTCTCCTCAGGCCTCTAGCCTTGACCAGAAGGATCGAGGAGAACACCACCTGTGCTCCAAATTCCTTCACCCGCGCTCCCAGAGCCCTGTAGTCACGTTTGATCTTAGTAAATGTACTGGCTCCAGACTTGAATGAAGACAAAGTATTAACATTATCCGCCCAGAGATTTCTGCTATGGGATAACATGGTGGCACACATTCCCTCACTATATAGTTAAGAGGCAGGATTTTGGCTCCACAGATCCCGGGACACACACACACACACGCAGTGTAATTTATAGCCCACTGAATTCCAGCTTACCTCTAGCCTTAGTATATTTTGCCAATTTACTGTCATCTGGTGGATTCCATCTGCAACTGCCGCTATTATCAGAATTCTATCTATTGTGTTCTTTGCCTGACTGGCGATTTTGGAAACATCAATTTAGAAGCAATTCTGTTTCTATGCAATATCTTCTGTAGTTATCTTTCGCTATATTTCACTTGTAGACACTCAAAACTTAAACTGACTCTTTGCTATATAAATCGTCTGAGACCATCTGGTTCAAATCTTACTTCTCTTGTATTGAAGTAAATGTCTAGTGATAACTACTAAATTATTTCTGCATCTACACTTTCACAGTTCTCTCCTGGGTAACAGCAAAACACCACAACTTTGCTTTTCAGTAGTTCTTGCATACGTAGTAACTTTCCTAGCCTGGAGTGGTAGACAGAATAATTTTTCTATAGAAGACAAAAGAGAAGATTTTCAAACTTTCATAATTTGTTAGGCTCATAAATTCATATTATGGGCCTGAATAAAAACAAACAGATTATCAAAGGTGCAGGGCACCTATAATTAACAAAACACAGTTATGATACTGTAGCAGCTCTTCAAAGCAAGCCCTTAAACTCTCTAAGCCTCACTTTCCCCATCTGTAAAGTGGGTACAATAATGATCCTTATCCCTTGTGAAGCGCTTTGAGATCTGTGGATAAAAAGTGTTGTATATTTGTCATTATCCTTAGAAGACTCTGGGGGGAAGACTCAATTTAGGCAATACAGAGCCATAGGTCCATTATGAAATGGGGCCATCAGTGGCCCTGTCCTTCTCAAGTGGCAGTGAAGCCCTTTCTCCTCCTTACCCCTCATCCCAGGAGTGGCGGCAGGAGTCTCCCTCCCTTCCGAAGCAACAGGCCCATGTCTCCCTGGGCCAGTGAGCCTGGTGCTGCATGCTTCTCACCATGTACAAAATCCAATGATGGGACGTATCGGGGGATTCTTGGAGTTCACTCTCTGACCCCAATGAGATGCAAGGGGCATCTCAAGATTTTAAGCTATTGTGTCAGGGTTTCTGCAGTTGCAGTCAGCTGCTCCACTCACATTTGGGGAACGTTTTCAAGTTTTGCTCTGCAACCAGGAAAAGAAGAAAGGGGCACTTAGGACATGCCCAGATGCCTTCAGGAGCCAGGGCCCAAGGTGTGGCCCTATATCTCTGCTGCATCTTGCCTGAACTGTGGCAGAATTGGACATCAAAAGGCATGCACTTATAGGGGCACCACCTCTAAATGTGCTCCACCCTGCTTATCGAGGTCAGGGGACCATACTGGCGTCAGTCCCCGGCCTCAGCTCATCTTATGACTCTGCCCGGCTGCTGAGCCCAGCATACAGGGTGAAGGAGAGGCTGGGTGCAGCAGAAGAGCCCTGGCATATACTGCAGGGGAGGCAAGTAGATTTTACAGGCCCTGAGCTTTCCCAGCTCCCCCCACCCAAAGGCAGCTCAGGGGGCAGCCAGGGCATACACCTGGGCTGGGGTAGGGCTACCCAGGGCCGGCTCAAGGGGTTGTGGTGCCCCAAGCCAAATTTTGATTTGGCGCCCCCCCCCCATCTCCTTCATGGAGATTGAAAGTGGTTTTCCAAAGTGTCTAAATCGCCAATGTCTGCCTGCAGGGGGATTTAAAGTGCACTCTGCCTACATGACTTAAGCTGCAGGTTGACTGACAGTGCCTGAGCTGCTAGGAAAGAGTTGAAGAGGCAGGAGCCAGCCTGAACTTCAGAGGGGACTAGGCACCCCTGTCACTTGCAGCCATGTCTGTCTCTTGCCTTGCAGTAGAGCTGGCCCTGGGGCTACCAGATACCAAAGCCTGGAAGGCAGGACGTGGAAGTATGAAAAGGAGGACCTTGGAGGACAGGTGGAGAAAATGGAGTATTAATAGAATAGCCTTCTGGTTTCAGGGGGCCTGGAACGCTACCCCCTAAAAATAAGGTGTGCTGGGGCCAGAAGTAAACAGACAAATCTTGTATTTTAAAATGCCTGCTGGACAGAGGTGAAGGCAGAAAGGAGAGCCTCTCCTCCTTCTGCCTGACCTCGGGTAGCCCTGGGCTGGCGTGAAGCCGGCAGCAGACACACAGCTGGGAGGGGGCGGGGCCTGTCCAGGGGGCGGAGCTTCCAGGCTGGGCGCGGCAAACGAAAGCGAGACGTGGGCGAGGCCGGCGCGCGCCGCCGCTTCGGCGATCGTTTGCTCTGGCCTGGCTGCGGGGCGAGCCGGATGGCGGCGCCGGAGGAGCCGCCGGCGCG
Organism: Podocnemis expansa; assembly: GCA_007922195.1. Lineage (NCBI taxonomy): Eukaryota > Metazoa > Chordata > Testudines > Podocnemididae > Podocnemis > Podocnemis expansa. Next base: position 7,678,514 of record ML682060.1, on the reverse strand, counting down.
GCGGCAGGAGGGGGAGGCGCGAGCCGGGATCTCGCTGCACGATTTCTGCGGGCGCGCGGGCGAGCAGCTCGTGCACTTCCACGCCATGCGCCTGCGCGACTCGCTCTTCCTCTGGGTGGGGGCGGAGCCCGCGCTCCGCAGCCTGGCCGTGGCCATGTGCAGCCCCCACGTGAGTGACAGCCGCCCCCGCTGGGTCTCCTGGCAACGGGCCCGGGCCTGGGCCTGGCCGCCGCGCGGGGGTCTGCGGGGGTCCGGCGCCCGCCCGCCCGCCTTCTCCCCTGGGCCTGGCGTCAGCGGGCTGTGGGGGCGTATTGGGGTGCTCGCTAAATTGGTCTAACACTGTTATTAGCTGAAAACGGGGGGGTGTAGGGTGCTCACTAATCAGGTCTGACACTAGCTGAAAACGGGGGGCCGTGGGGAAATTCAGGAGGTGTGGGGGCATTGGGGGTGCTCACTAATTTAGTATAACACTGTTACTAGCTGAAAACCCTGGGGGTGTAGGGGTGCTCACTAATTAGGTTTAACACTGTTACTAGCTGACAGCCAGGGGCTGTTGGGAGATTCAGAGCGGGTATAATGGGGTGCTCACTAATTTGGTCTAACACTGTTACTAGCTGATTGCGGGGGGATGTCAGGGAAACCCTGTCACTGACTGCAGTAAATCCGCACACACGCACCTCCCCCAAGAGGCAGCCATTAGGGCCACAGAAGAATCGGTTCTTGGTCGTGGCTGTGTCTACGCTGGAGGGTTTAGGTTGGCATCGCTGGGTCTCATGGCACACAGCTGTTCACAGCCCTGAAGGACATGACTCTGGCCACATCCACGTGTAGAGCACTGCAGCAGTACCTCTGCAAAAAGGAGCCAGGCCAATGCTTTTCAAAGATTTATTTTCTTGGGACCCAGTTGAAAATAAATTTCTTTATGCCTGTGACCCATCAGTTACGTCTTTGAGCAATGCTTTCCAGTCTTGTGGCAGCAGCAGGGGGTGTTGTGAGCCAGTACCTGAGGGTCAGTGTGACTCACTACTGTGTCCTCACTCATAGTTTGAAAACCACTAGGCAGTGCTGGAACTAGGTATTTTGGCATCCTGGGCAAGCAGCATGAAATGAGCCCTAAAATCTAGTGGTGAAATGGAGCCGCTCAACTGAAGTCATCCTCTAAAACGGTGGTGGTTGAACTTTTTTCCTCAGGACCTAGTTGAAAAAAAAAATCATTTATGCCTGCGACTGAGCAATTATATCTTTGAGCAATGCCTTCCAGTCTTTTGGCAGTGGCAGCAAGGAGTGCTGCAACCCAGTACTTAAGGGTCTGCGACCCAGTACTGGGTCCCAGCCCTAAGTTTGACAACCACTGCTCTAAAATACGGTGCCTGGGGCAAAGTCCTGGTCACCCCACCCTACTTCCAGCCCTGCCACTGGGCTAGGCAGACAGGGAGCTCTCACCCCTTGGCCTAAGAGAACCACTTCTGTAAGCGACAGCAGAAGCTGTGTTCTTGGGAGGTTGTCCGTCCACATGGTGCTGTGCACACAAGTGCGCATGTCAGCACAACATACATGATGTTTACACTCTTGAACAGCAGAGTTTTTTGCCAACATAGGCTGTGGTGTAGATTAAGTCTATCTAAAGGTACACTTACAGTTGAAACATTACAGCAGTGCAGCTATGCTAATGTAGCATAGTAGGCACTTACTACAGCAACAGAAGGGACTCTTCCCTTGTAATATTAAATCCACCTTTCCCAGAGGCACCAGCAAGGCCTGCCTGCCCTATGCCGTGTAGTTAAATTGATTCTGTAGTATAGTCCAGTTTTAAGTTTTAGGTCTAGACCTGGCCCGCGTTAAATTTTCAAAAGCATCTATTTAGGAGCTTAAATTCCATGGCTTTTAGTTAGGCTAGGGGTCTCAAACACGTGGTCTATGGCCCACATGCAGCCCCTAAAGCTATTTCCTGAAAATGATGCACTCATTAGTGATATTTGCAATATTGTTGTATGAAAAGGTTTCAGTGGTGCAGCCCTCAGGCTAACATACTAGTCCTCATGCAGCCCTCGTGGTGATTTGACTTTGAGAACCCTGACTAGGAAGGGGATATAGGCATCTCCGTGCCTTAACTGCCCTTGGAAATTTTACTCATCATTTATTTTCTAGACCCACTCACACATTTCCATTTTCTGTCACTTATACCTTTGCAGAACAACTCTCTCCAGAGGATGAACAGTTAAGCAGCTTTTCAGAACTAGAAAGTTTAGGTGGGAGGAAGAGGGACTAATTCCTTTTACAGTAGCATTTTGTCAAATAGGTGGAAGATGCAAGTTTATAACTGGACACAGAAATAGTTAAAATTTGATGGAACAGAGGCTTTAGATGTTACGATACTTAACTCTTAGAGGATCAGGTGAAGCAACTACTGAAGGCAATGGAAAGTGTCCCATTGACTTTAGCGGCTGTTGGATTAGACCATATTTCCTATGTAGATGACTCAGAACTTCATAAGAGAAAGTAAGCGTCATTATCCGTATTTTACAAATGGAGAAACTGAGGCACAGAATTTGAAGAGGCACAACAGCCCTGGGTCACACCCAGGCCAGTGGGCAGAGCCAGGAACAGCATCCAGATCTCTCTACTCCCGCTGTAGTGCTGTATTCAGTTCAGTGGCACTGCCAGTATTCTGAGGCAAACTGACGGGATGATTTGGCTCAGCATAAATTGCACTTTGCTCCAGGGGTGTTGCTGGCACCTGGCACATGGGATATGTGCCCCGAGTCCTGATGCTGGTGCGTCGAATCTTTTGCGCGCCTGTCACCTCTCCTGTCCCTAGCTGGATGTGTGGGACTGGGCCTTTCTGGCCTTAAAGTTTATAGTTACATGGTGTTATTTGGGTTGGTGGAGCCTTTAGGACCCCCAGGTGTGCACCAAGACCTCATTGTGCCAGGAGCCCTTCATTATTTACTGCCACTAGAGTGAATGAGGCAGGGCTGTGTACTAAACTTGCCTCATAGGATACGGCTCGGTGCAATTAAAAGCCCTGCCTGTGCTATGCCTGATGACTTGGGCTCAGGCATTGTGGCTATTTAATTTCAGTGTAGGCTTCTGGCTTGAGCTGAGTCTAGTCTTAAGGATCCTGTATGGTGGGTGGGTCCAAGAGCTCATACTTCAGCTTGAGCTGGGAAGTCGACTGCAGTGAAATAGCCGCACAGCCTGAGCCACCTGCTGTGCGTGTGTAATGGCAGCATAGACATACCCAGACAATGCACGCTGGCACCCACAGTTGAAAATTCATCCAAAAGGTGAAGTTTTCTATAACAGAGTGTTCTTTCAGCAACACAGGCTTCTTAAGAGCCTATGTCTCAGTGAGAGACCAGTCAGGTGCTCTTCAATAAGTGGTATTTAATTGTGAGAGTAGTCTCAATGGTTACTTGTTTATTTCTCAGGGAGAACAAGGATGAGAATTGGGATCTATGGGACGAGGTATTTAGGTGGCATCTCTACTCGCCTACTTCCAGGTTACAGAATTTTTCTTCTTTAAAAACTGTGTAGGATAAACCAGATTGCATTGTTTGTGAAATATTATGGGTGTGAGTAATTAGACTATTTAAATGGATGCTCTATAAAAAAAAACTGTAGTCACTAGGGGAGATTTTCGAAGTGCCTCAGGGTTTTGTGAATACAAGTCAGTGTAATTACAAATTCAGTGAAGTGCGCCTTGGCACTTTTGATAATTTTCAGAGCAGTAGCTGTGTAAGAGGAAAAAACAAAATTTCTGTGGCACCCTAAAGACTAACAAATTTCTTTGGGCGTAAGTTTCATGGGCTGCAACCCATTTTGTCTGATGGATCTGAAGTGGATTGGAGCCCATGAAAGCTTATGCCCAAAGAAATTTGTTAGTCTTTAAGGTGCCACAGGACTGTCATTGTCTTGGCACTTTTGAAACAACTCCCCTCTACCATCTTCATATGACACACAAAAGGAGTAAAGGATACTGTATGTTTAAGTTGCTTTTTAAAAACATGTTGCAGTTCACCTTGAGCATGGTAGCACTACAGGCACATTTCCTACACACATTTGAGTAAGCTGACATTCCTCTTTTTTAAAAACCAAAACAGAAAAAGTGAATATTGTTTTTGATTTATTTGCAGATATCTCATCGGGAAAAATAGCTAACTTTAATAATAAAAAAAAAAAAAAGGCAACTGATTCTTTGCTTTCTTTTCAGGACTCCATTCCAGTGTCTACATTGCTCCTGGGAGATGCCTCTGACACTACTTCAAATTCTCTAGCCCAGCGACTAGGTGTGTTCTTGAATGGTTCAGAGATCTTCATAAGAGTTGTGTTTTTGAGAATCTTCTTTAAACTTGTCTTGTTTTGACTCTCACCTCACATCGTTGGGAATGAAGCACCTGTACTGTCACCAAAATTAAGGCTGCCTGACTTCTCAATAGGAGGCATACGTTTGTCTCATGTAGATGTGAGTTTAAATAGTGGGAGACCATGCTTAACGACTGCATGGTGTTAAAGCAGCATATTAGTGTGAATCATTCTTGAGGAAGAACTTTTATTCTAATAGATTTGGAGTCTTCATGCATAACTTTTTACACTTCAGCTGCTCTTCTGCTTTAAGTTAAACGTGCTTAAATATTTTAAGTTTGAAAGGCAGAAACTACAATACTAAGTTTCATTGCTGGTAATAGGAATGTTATCCACAGGGCTGCTAAGGAATTTTGATACGAAATATAACAATGGCTTCACATTTCAGTAATCTCCATGCTTTATTCAGTAATTAGTATAGAACAAGGATAAATTTGCAGGCTCGCTCTGTCCACTCCCCTAACACTTGCACTTTTACATAAGCTTTCATTGTACCCACAAAAATTCTAATATATATGCATGAAGAGGTATTAGATAAATATGCATGCATGTGTACTGTGCAAATACAAACACCAGGGCCTGCCCAGGTGTGTGCAGAATTGTTCATGCCTGGACAGAGGCTCTTTACATCTGAATTCTCTACAAGTTCTCTTCAGCCAGAAAGATCCCAAAGTACTCTATAACGTAGTGGCCCAGAATGCAGATTCCAGGCCGTTGCAGGAGTGCATCCGAATAGGCAAATGGACATGTGCGCACAGGAACCGCTTCACCTACCAGTGAAATGAAGCCATCTCTGGTATGGAATGGGGCTTCTGTCTAGTAGATCACAAAGGTGCAGTAGTCTGGAACATGAAACCCTTAACTGAACACTTCCTCCCTGTCCACATTAGGTATGAAATCACAGGTAGTCAGAACATGGGTCAATGAGTTGGGGAGCAGTAATTCTCCACATTTGTGCCTTTGCCCAGTCTTACAGGAGCCTTTCTGTTCCAAGACTATTGTAGTGTCGAGATTGCGAATTAGGATGCTGTGGATCTCATTTGCTGGTTAACCAGCAGGTGAAAGAGTGGACAGACTGGGTGGAATGACATCTGCCCTGTGCCATTGTGGATTGGCCGGGGTTGAACTACTGCTCAGATCCTCAAAGGTATTTAGGTGCTGATCTCATTGACTTTAAGGGGAGTTAAGTGCCTAAATACCTTTGAGGTTCTGGGCTTAATGTTTCACTAGCCTGAGTGCCAAAAAACCATTCCCCTTCTTTGAACTTGTGGATCTGAATTCTGAGGGAATGAGAAGCCGGAGTAACACCACACAGGTAACAAATTTATCACAAGCTTGTGCGATAAATAAAGGTTAGTCTTTAAGTGCCATGGGACACTGAAATAGACTAACATGGCTACCCCTTTGGAACTTGGCACCATACAGACATTTGCAATAATTTTGGTGCAAGTCTCTTCTCCCATCCCCCTTCTCATTTCAAGGGACTGTAATGAGCAGGACGTGTATTCAGTTGTCTTTGCAGGACAGTTTAGGTGGAATAAGATAGAACTGCTCTACTGGAGTTTAACCAGGACTCTGAGTTTACGTCCCTATTGTTGCAAAAAGCATCAGGAGATCGGGACCATTGGAGCATGGAGTGCTAGAAAAATTTCATGTCTCCTACAGATGACTAAGGCCAGAGACTGTGCTAAAATAATTTCGAACTCAGTGTGAGGGGTAGAGTGGTGCAGTAATTAATGCATAGTTTAGAATTAATTAATTAAAATTAATGTGAGAATTGTTAAGTATGGATGATAGTCTTTGTACCACCAAGACAAATACCAAGCTAGAGTTGCTTATTTCTGAAGTTGTAGCATATTAATGCAAAAAGCCACATCCCATTACCATTCTTCTGCTAATTGTTAAAGGGAAAATGAATGAGAAGCCATTTGTGGGGTTTCTGCTTATCACTGAGCCAAGAGGAAGTTGATAGCTATATAAAGAGGATGGTCAATTGAATTGATTTGTGTAATAATGGAAATGTCTTCATTGCTTTTAAAAAGAAATTCGTAAGAATACAGTCTTTCTGTACTTGATTTTCCAGCTGACTGAGAGGGGTTGAATTTTTTTTTTTTTTAGGAATTCCTGTTTGTAAGACAGTACCTTAGTGCTATGTTGCACTGGGGTCTGTTTTTAAAGAGGGGCCCGGGGAATAGTAGCTTAAACCACTTGAGTTCTCTTCCAGCTCTGACTCCATGGCTCAGATCACAAAAATATTTAGGCTCTGTATGTCCAAAAAGATATTACCTGACCTACCTTCTCTCTCATCTTGGGGTCGCATGGCAAACAGTAACACTGCAAAACAGGTGATTTCAGTAAAATTAGGGGCCTATCAGCATCTGCCATTGTGGGCAACAGCTTCTTTCTCCATCAGTTTTCCTATGCTGCCTATGCAGCACCCATTGCTTGGTTTGTACATTTCATTAACAGATGAAAGTTGAATGAGGGAGTAGGCATTATTTTATTAAAATCAGAAAGTCTTCTGTGTGAAAGCAAGACTTAATCGTGACTATAGATTCTTTTCACATTATAACAGGTAATTTGACTTCACCCTCCGTGTGCTGTTTCCTAGAGTTTGAATCCTTATAAATGCTCTGATTTGCCATTGCAGTATGACCTGATCCCATGTCTTATACTCCCCTGCATTTATTTTCATCCTATTTTGTAAATTCCCCCTCTTCAAAGCCTCTGATGAAGTGGGATTTTCTCCCATGAAAGCTCATGTGATAAATAAATCTGTTAGTTCTTTAAGTGCCACAAGACTCCTTGCTTTTTTTGCCTTACTAGACTAACACGGCTGTCCCTTTAGATGTTGTCTATGCTGTAATTTTTTTTCATGGCATCTGCTTACCTGATGATCACTTAGAGCAGGAGTTGGCAACCCAAAAGATAAGAGCAGCCATTTAAAAAAATTCCTTCAACCAAGTATTTTTGAGAGCCACAACAGGTGTAACCTGCTATCTGGCAGGGAGCTGGCCCAAGGGGCCTGCTGTAGGGTCTCCCAGTGGTGGGGCAAGGGAGTGGGGGACTGGACCCAGAAGCAGGCTGCCCACAGGATCCCCCCATGGTGGAGAAAGAGGGTGGAGCCAGTGTGCAGGCTGCCTGCAGGGTCGCTCAGTGCTGGGGGGCGGTGGCAGGTGGAGCTGGGAGTCCAGAGCCCCAAGGGAGCAGCCAAAGAGCTGCAGTTTGCAGACTCCTGACTTAGAGCCATTGTTCCATGGTTTGGGGATCTTTTTTTTTTTTTTTAAACTGTTGTTAGGTCTGTTATGGAAAATAACTTTTATATAATGGACATAGATAAGGTGATATGCTATCTACTTTATCATTTGATTATCCTAGAATTTTTGTGCTAGAATTCTTTTGGAATATATCTGATTCCTTAATTCTATCCCCCTCTTCCTGAAGCATCTTGGAGTGTAAGTTCTCTTTTTCCGTGTTATTTTGCATAATCTGGTGAGTTAATCCAGTGTAACCTATAATTTATCTTAAACTACGTTATCTTTACGAGCCTGATCCAAAGTCAATTGAAGTCAAGGGGAGCCTTTACATTGACTACCGTGGGCTTTGAATCAGGCCCTAACCTAACTGACATCTGTCACATAGGACTTATTGCTCACCATTACCTTAGGATTTTAGCCATCAAGCCGAGTAGGTGTATAAATTATACTACTGCTTTAGAGGTGGTTCCTTTAGGTTAGTGCATTTATATTGTGGCAAGGGAAACTAGCTTAATTTCTCTTTATATAAAACATTTGACTATTACTAGCACTAATAGAGAAACAAGTGACAGACGACTGTTCTTTGTTTTGTATTTTAGCCAGGAAGACTAAAAAACAGATCTTCGTCAGCTACAATCTTCAGAACACAGACAGCAATTTCACATTAAACATAGAAAACAGAATCAAGGAAGAAATGATGGCTTTTCCAGAGAAGTTTTAATTTTGCATCATTGTAAGCCCCCCCCCCCCCGCCTTTTTCCTTACATCAACTGACTGGGTTTCCATATTGTCTGATACTGAGTTAATATTCTGGAATTTTACTTTTGTTTGTTTTACATCTTTTGGACTGAAGTTGAGTAGATCATCATAAAAAAAAAAAGTATTTCTTCTGCACAAGTTCCTCTGCTGTACTGGGGATTGACTGATGGATGGGAAAGAGGGGAAGGGAAGCTGAGAGTTATGCAGGATTTTGTGTATGCAACACAAACTTAATAAAATTTGTATACGCAAGAACTTGATCTGCCCTGGAAACTAATCAGTCAGAACATTCTTTGGATTTTAGGTGCATGCGTAACATACTCTATCATAATTATAGCAAGAGAAAACAAGTCTCTTCTATTGCTTGTAAAATCTGGCATGCTGTTGCCTTGATTGTGAATTAAATAGAACGAAGCTACAGTGACATCACTTCCATTTGTAGCATGGTGAGAGAATGGCAGGAATGTTCGGGGAGGGAGGAAAAGGAGTTTACCACTGAAAAAAGAGAGAAGCATTTGAGCCCGAAGTCGTATTCAATACATGTGCTCTGTCAGTGGTTTTCAAACTTTTTTCTTAGGACCCAACTGGAAAAAAACCCAAACTTATGCCCATGATCCAATAAATACATCTTTGACCAATGCATTCCAGTCTTTTTGTAGTGGCAGCGGGGGGCACTGTGACTTAGTACCTGACAGTCTGCGATCCAGTACTGGGTCCCAACCCATGGTTTGAAAACCACTGATCTATGTATTCAAAGTGTTGTCTGCTGCCTTTAGTGATGAATTTTCCTGTTAGTTGTACACCAATGACACAGCTTGCTGGATTTTGTTCCATCTTGTACATTAACAAGAGAGTGAAGGGTGTAGTTTGGATTATAAAACTTTTACTGCAGCTAATAATGCAGGCACAGGAAAACACTTTCAGATTCTAACCTGAGTTGGTTAGGCTGCCAGTCAGAAAAGGTCCCTCATATGTAAGCTGAGTACACTTGATGCAGAAACCAGTGAGAGGCCATAGCCATGGCCCACCAGAATACCTTTTGTCACTTTGTAGAGTCAAGGCTCACTTCTGAAGGGAATTAAAATATGATGTGGTAGTTTAGCATTAAGGGCACCTCAATAAATAACTACAGAAGGATTATGTAAGGAGCAGTGGAAAACTGTTGCCTGGTAGAGAAGTGTCTAAAGGTTGCTGCAGTGTGCTTTATAAGCTTAGTCCCAGTGATTGCTGTCAATATGCTGAATGTGACTATTTGTCCATGGAAATGAGGATCATTCCCCCCCACCCCCCATGGAGATCTTGGAGGATTGTATTATCTCAAAAAGCGTAATGAATGGGTAGAAATCACTTTGAGATCCTTATGTGATAGATGCTGTACAGGTGCAAGCTATTACAATGAGAAAGGAGTTCCTCAAATAGGGTACAAGACTCTTATCTGAGAGAGCCTGAGGGTTTCAGTTAAAGCACCAGAAAGCAGAATAGTCTCATGACTATTGCAGAGCACTGAAGGTCAGGAGACAAGAGTTGTTTCCATCTCAGCCCCTGACTCACTCTGTAACATCGAGGAAGTGATTTTGCACAGGGGAAAACAGGTTAAGCAACAAACCTCACACTGTAGAGTCCCCAGAAAGTCTCTGATGTCAGTACAATATATTAATGCTGTTGTAATAACTCTCAGGAAACAATGTGAGCAGGCTACAGAAAAGCCATCTCAGCCTTGTTTATTATGAATCAGTAGGTAAAAGTTGATATAGGAAGTAAATGCTTATTTAGAGAATAAAACTTCAACCTTTGGCTATATCTAGGCTCTGATCTGAGAATCACTTTGATAAATAACTGATAGCATAGATTACGTTTTTATGCACGTGTTGCCAGCAGCATTTCTGCAGTAGAGTATAAAGGTAAGGACCAACAGCTGTGCTTTCACTTGGTCTCAGTGAGGATAAGGGAAGCCAGGAAAATTACAGACCAGTCATCTTAACTTCAGTACCTCAAAAGGCAATGGAGTAAATAATCAAGTAACCAGTTTGCAAGCATCTTTCTAAAAGATAAAGGTGATAAATAATAGCACAGATTTGTAAAGAACAAATCATGTCAAACCAACCTCATAGTTTTCTTCAACAGGTTAACAAACCTTGTGGAGAAATAGTAGATGCGGTATTTCTTGATTTTTAGTAAGACTTTTGATGCTGTCTTGCATAACCTTCTCGTAAACAAACCAGGGAAATACAACCTAGGTGGAACTACTGTAAGGTGAATGCATAACTACTTGCAAAACAGTTCCCAGAAAGTAATTACCAAGCTGGAGGGGCACAGCGAGTGGTGTTCCACAGGCATCCATTTAGATGGGTAGGTAAAGAATATTTTTTTTGCCTTGATATTTTGGCCAAACTCAGTAGCAGTGGGGAGAGCAACCTAGTCTGGGCTCCTTTTGGATCCAGACTTAGCTAAAATGATGAATGCAGATTATGTTGCTTACTATAAACAGCGAGACCCCAAAAATAAAACATTGTAAAAGAATGCTTTGTCTAGCAGCCCCAGCTCAATCCAGCAGGACAGACACTGCACTGTTTGGCAAACTTCTTCTCCAGGCGCCGTCCACATGGACTCCAGACCTCAGAAAAGTAAGAGTAAGGTTACAGTAGTGTATAGAGGCTCTGATGTGCTAGGCACTGTACAAATAGATAATAAGAGTCCTGAAGAACTGACTGACAAAATGGAACGGGTGAGAGGAGACAGGCACAGACAAGTGAAATGACTTGCCTGGGGTTGCACAGCATGTCTGAAATAGGAGCCTAGTTTTCAGAGTCCCAGGCTGGCATAGATCATGCTGTGTCTTTTCTGCAAAAGCAACTTGCAGCTGAATGGCAAAGCTGCTTCAGCTGTGACATATCCTTTTCCTTGAAGCTCAATCTTTGGAAGGCAACTGGTGGCTGAAGGCAATTTCTTAGCTAGCAAGTCCCTTTCCCCACTTTTTTAAAAGAAAAAAAGAGTGGTGCTGTTAATGGGAGCATTTATTTAATTTCATTAAATTTCAGTAGCTGGAGCGTTTTGGACAGCACAGCATTAATGCTCAGTGCAACAAAGGCAAGGAGGACATCCAAAAGGAATTATGCTAATGGGGCAACACCTTTTTATTTCTGTACATTTACATACAAAGTTTTTCAGTAGGTACAACAGATGTAACATCATGCAGACATTTAGCTTGTAAGACTGTTTTCAGTACTTGATTTAAGCTTGTGCTGTGAATAAGCACCACCAGACTACTCATGATCAAAACGTACAGTAACACGATTCTTTAATAAAACTTCACCAGAAACCGACGGGGGAGGGAATTCTCGCCCACTAGACATAACACACTGTACTCCTTTCCCAAGACGTTTCACACAATATAGATTAAATGAGGGATTTGTTTCGAAGTTGAAATCTGGGAGATCACCCTATACTTAGTGCTGTCTTATGTTCTAGCTATAGGTGCAATTGGACCTGACATTGAGTTCATTTTAATGGCACTTCTGTTTCCAGTTGGGTGACCTTTAGCATTCAGCTCCAGGAAATGGCAAAGTTTAAAAACAAAAACAAAAAAAAAAATCCCTTCCATTTTAAAGTCAAAACAAAATAAAGGCTTCTGCTTAACCAAACCAAAAATTAAAGTGATCCCCTACCAAAACAAGACCCTTTTTGAATGGTCACAAAAAGAACACTTTTCAAAAATGGCAAACAAATTACACACATTTTTTCCCCATCTTATCTACTTGCAGTGTTCGGCTACAGAAACATTATTGAGGGAAAAAAAATCTGTAAAAATTAGCATGCATAATGCCATCTTCACATTGTTTAAAAATTCTATAAGAAAAAAATTCTTAAATGGTAACTAAAAATCCCACTAGTGGACTAGAATAACTGAAAGCTTATGGAAAGAAAAGGGCCTAAATGGACAGTACAGCTTTGAATGCTTTTCTTGTTGCATTGGCTAGGAATGGCAGTCATCTGAGGAAAGTGTTTTCTTTTTGCCATCTGTGGAGAATCCTGATTGAGGAGCTTATGGCTTGACAGACAGATGTTAAGAAGTGGCCAAAGCATCCATGTGTACAAAGAACTGAACAGAACACATTAGGAAACTGAACACTGTTTGTTTATAGCTTCTTGTCATCAAATACGTGTCTGAGGAGAGAGAGCAACTTTCCTGCATCAGCTAGCCAACACCTTTTGTTGACTGTAACATCTTAAAAAAAGACTTTCATCCTCTCAAACAAGAGCTACAAAGACAGGAAATAATTTCATATTTTGCCATGACGGAGCCAGATAGCCAAACAAACTGTAGGTCCTCATTTCAAAAGACTCATGCCAAGTGTCTCATCTCAGGCAAAATTAAAAACCCCAAAACCACAAAAAAGCCAAGTCTATTTCACAAAAATTACATTTGAAAAACTGCCAAGTGCTTCTGTCACCTAATGTATTGGTTTCTTATACAAATAAGCTGATAGATTCAAACAGTTCTGTTTGCTGAGCCTGTCTGTAATTAAATAGCAAATGCCAGAATAGGAAACTGTAAAGTGCTGTGGACAACAGTGATGACACACCAGGACCATGGCAGTGCTAAATGTGATCTGTCTAAAAGGCTTGTAAAAAGTCTGTGTTTTGTACTGTAGCCTCAGTTTATATGCACAGAGACCATGAATTAAAAAGCCATTTTATGATATGTGATTGCAAGGTGCTGCATAACAGCTCTGAACCTGCAGGCATGCCCAATTTTGAACAGTCTTCTGCTTTCTCTATTACTGTCTTGTGTCAAGGCACCCCTCCCTTGATTATTTGCTTTACTTCCTAGATTTTGCTATAAACCCACTTTTTTCTGCTATGGTTTGTAACAAGCTTCATATAAAAGGCAAAAGGTATTACACAGATTTGGCACATGAATACTGCACAAACCAAAAGGCCTTATTTTCAAGGTGAATGCAGACTCAGAAATTTGAATGCAGAACAGAAACGAAGGTGAGGTGGCCAGTTTCAAACCGTAGGGTAACTAGACAGTGTAAGAAAAATTGAGCTGTTGCTGTCACAGCAAGTCTAACAGAGGTGAAAACAGTAGTGTAACTTTATATCAACTGGTCCAGTGTTTCTTACATGGCTCAAAAAGAACCCAAATGTCCAAATCCTCTGTACAAAAGTCAGCAGCTTTCAGACAACATTGTGTTTCCCAACCATGACAATTTTCATTACTTCTCCAGGCTTGTTCATCCTCATGCACTCATCAATATCTGAGATTGTGCTACATTGCCTACAGACTTGCTGACTTTCTGTGGGTTACAAGAGGACAAAGGCAGCCAAATAAAGGGTGTAAATAGTAGGTACAGTAGATTACGGACAATATATAGAGCAAAGAAGGGGCAGGGATGAGGCGGAAAGTGCAGATTAGCCTTTTCATTTTTATGAATGCAAGATGTACATCAAACAAAGTGGCAATCATATAGGATACTCAACACAACATTGCACATTCTGCTGCTCTGCTCATTTAAACGGCTGTACCACTGGGCAAGTCAAATGCATGGTCTAAGTGGAAAAGGGAAGGAAAGTGGGGGTGGGGAAAGGGGAGAAGAGAGGGTGTTAACAAGGATGCAAAAAACCCTTTAGTCAGAATGTCCTTATATTAACTAGATCCTGAAATCATTCACACAAGAATCAAAATTGGATGGCCAAGGCAAATCTGTTGCTGGCTTGGGGAAAGGAAGGAGGTCACCTGGCTATTATCAAATAGCCATCTGTACAGTAAATGAATGATTTGCTTCTTGCTTTACTAAGCAGAGGCATTTGATCTTTCTTTAAACAAACAAAGGATTATTTAATGTGTGGGGGTTTTTTTTGAGGGAGGGTCTACACGAGCACTTTTTTTGGTGGGTTTAAGATGGTATAAGCTGTGAATTCTTGGGTCAGAAATATCAAACAGGATATAGCAAAATAGATAGTAATCACAATTCTGTCTTGAACAGGAGGTTTTAATATATACATTTAAAGATGATCCATTTAATATGGTGTGCCCTTTGGGCCTCTCTACTTAAGTAATTTTTTAAATAGCATCCCTCCCCCCATCTTCAGTATTTAATCAAACAATTGATTCATTCCCTTTTTGTCTAACAGTCACTTAAATATTTATCCATTTATATGAGGATAAGCTATAAATAATAAGGGCATGCAATGTCACAAATCTTGTACTAATGGAAATGTCAGCTAAACTCCCTTTTGGAGCAAGCATTTCAGACTGTAGCTAATACTCATACATTTTCTCTCCTTTGACTAAAAATATTCCCCCTGAACACTAGGATACAGATTTTGGACCTCCTGTTAGTTAAAATCATACTTGGTAAAACTAAATTTACCACTGTTGGTCAATTATTTTAAGTTGCTTATATTAATATTGATTATTATTATTAATCATCACTTGGAGAAACCTCTAAAAGAGTTGAATTGATGTTTAAAATGAATAAGGTTGTTTGTGATCAAAAAGCTAAGCTTGTTTGTGCAGTACTTCGCTGACTGCTTTAACTACTGTAAAAAACAAACTCCTCTACTATTGGAACCTAATTTATGCTGCATAAAATGAAGTCAGTTTTAAGTCACAACAGGTTTTTTGCTTTCTCTGTACAAACAGAGCAGGCAACCTGGGGGATTTGACTTTCTAGACAGGCAGAACTACTGTCGCACTAGTCTAAGTTTTAGTGGATTCAACTTTGCAGCAGAGATACCTCTTTCCTTTAACAAAACACAAAAAACCAAAAATGAAAACAAAAAACCCCACAGTTTTATTTATTTTTTTTTGAATGGCTGCACCTCTTGAAATAAAATGGCTTCATTCATGTGATCAATGAAAGAAAAAGGGAGTAAAGTGCTTCTTTAAAATGATCATCAAAATAAATACAAACATTTAATTGCAGGAAAGAAAAGCGTTGAAGGTTCATCTCCAGCCAGTTCGTTTCTTGGATGTATTATTTCCTCCCATAACCTTTTTGAAAGTAATTTGCACACCAGTCGAAGATTCCTAAAGTAAGTGGCTTTAGCAGCAGAGGTGAATTCCCCAATGGATCTGTCTGTTCCGTTACTGGTCTGCAAACCAGTGCAAAAGACCCCCATCCAAAGTGCTCCCCCCCAAAATAAAAAAAATTTGCCCAGTTACATTGATTTCATCCCATTGGCAGTGGTATTCTCTGACACCCCGTCACTCACAGCTGATGAATCGTGGAGGCCGGAATAATCCTTGAGTTCAGAATTTGTCAGAAGCAGAGGTTGCTCCCCTTTCTTGTGTGGCAGGAGGGGCTTCCTGGTGTAGTGTTCGCCATCTAGGATGTTTTCAGGCAGGTTTTGGCTCTTGCTCTCCGGTAAGAGAAGAATGCAGATGATGCAGATGAGTGTACAGCAGGCAAAGATCACATGGTGCAGAAAGTAGCCTTTCTGGTTATGAAGCTCCATTATAGGTGCAGTCAGCATACCGAAGCCTGCACTGGCCAGGACAAGACCGAGTCCACCGCCCCTGCAGAGACAAAGAGTCTCAGCACATACAGAGCCCAGCAGGCAACTCTTTGAAAAACACGTCAGTGAAAGAGAAAACAGCTTTCCTTTTCAGTTTATTTTCTGGAAGCCAAGTTGCTTCACAGACAGCATTATTCCATGGGGTCACAATGGGACATATCTGAACTGGGGACATTTTCTAATTGGATTTAAAATCGGTTAGAGTCAGCATGTAAACCAGCTTACATGAGTTAAGGCATTTTACCCTGCTTTTATAGACCAGAGTCTAATGTGATTTTGACAGCATTTCATTAGAAGTGGGTCACAGCTTATACATGACACTACACCATGGCTTGACATTACTTTAAAAACAGTTAAGACCTGAGTACACACTATTTTGGCAGTGGTACGACCATTTTGGTTGAGTGGGGTGGGGGGAATTGTTTACTGACACACCAGTAGCTCTAGAAAGATACAACTAGTGGAGATTCAGTTACATTGCTATCTAGACCTTCACTCTAGGATTGTTTATTCCCCATCCCATATAAGAAGGGTCCACTCCTGACTTTGCCACTGGACTACTGGGTGACTTCAGAAAACTCACTTAATTCCTCTATGCCTCAGTCTCATCATCAGTACAGTGGAGATAATGACCTCTCACCAAATCAAGTCTCTTATCATTGTAGGAACCTCAGTATTGGAGCATCTCAGTCCCTTTATTCTGTCGGTGACACACACTAGTTCAAGTCTCTGGAGGACTGTTAATACTTATGTCTGATACAAGCTATTGTGCTAACTGTAATGGAAACAGGATGGTGTTAGTGGCCGGTGATGTGGAAGTCAGTCAAGATGACTGAAGGTCCCTTCTGACCAGAATTCTATGACTACGCTGACCTCCTCTGCATCCTTAATTTGGCCCTCGTGTGTGTACCTTATGATACAGTCATTAACCTCATCACCACCTTATTGTTTTCACAGGATCCCTGCCTCATTCAATGTGCAGAATGGATGGGGCTCACCTACGGAGCAATTCTTCAATGTTTTGTATTCTCCTCTTAGCTCAGTGCAGTGGTTCTCAACCACTGTGTCGCAACACAGAAGTGTGCTGCGCCACAGTGGCTGAGTGTGTCACATGAAATTAGCCTGTTGCTGACAGCCTGAGGAGAGCTGCGACACCAGTCTGATTTTTATGCTTCTGGCTCTTTAAGAGCTGAAGCTGCAGTGGCTCTTGCCAAGAACTGCTGCAGAACCAGCCATTTCATGGCCTCACAGGGGCTGCCAGTCAAGCCTCCAGCTGCCAAAAAATCCCTTTTACAGGGACATTCCTTTGGTGGCAGGGGAGCAGGTGTGGTGTGTCATGACAGTGAAGGGGTTGAGAACCCTCAATTCAGTGTATGGTCCAAGGCCTTATTTACCCCTCAGTATTCAAACCCGTCTCTGAAGACAATTTAAAATTTCCTCATGAGCTTTTCTATTGCACTTATCACTACAGTATCCGAGTGCTCAACAAACATTACATGTTGTGAAAACAGGTCACAACATCTGTGTGAGATCAGGTGGAATATTTGTCTCCTTTTAGAGATGAAGAATTAAAACAGGGAGAGAGACTGAGATCAAAAACACACACTAATTTTGGGTGGCCAATTTGGGAAACGGAAGACCTGATCTTTTAGAATATTGATCATTACAAAGCACTTCATATCTTCAAAGCACAACATCCACTGATGTCCCGTGCAGTTGTGAATGCTCAGCACTTCTGCAAATCTGATCTAACTCCTTCAGCCCGTTTGAAATTGGAGCCCTAGTACCCATGTGTAATT
This sequence comes from Podocnemis expansa, assembly GCA_007922195.1. Classification (NCBI taxonomy): domain Eukaryota; kingdom Metazoa; phylum Chordata; order Testudines; family Podocnemididae; genus Podocnemis; species Podocnemis expansa. Next base: position 7,660,810 of record ML682060.1, on the reverse strand, counting down.
GCTGTTCCAGCTGCAGATGGATTCCCTAAGGCACTTCTCGCTAATAGGAGCTATGACCCATAGCAATTTCCCAGGACTAGTTTCACCTTGCAGAGGGCAGCAAGGGTCCTTAATGTATTAACAAGATTAGGTTTTTCCTTGGGCTACTGGATAGGGCTCATCTGTCTCCTGCTCTGAGCCTCATTAGCAGATTTCTCAAGCCTTCCCATTTTCTTTTGCACATTTCTCTGCTATGCTCCCTTGCTCACAGCACAGAGCTTTGAGCTGCCTGTCAGCCGCGGTTTCTCTTTTCTGTGTGTCTTCCTACTGCAGCATTATGGTGAACGTGCTGGTAACCCTTTCAAGGCCTGGTACCTGAATGTTGCCCTGTTCCATTTACATCCTGCCTTCCTGCTGCAGACAGTACACGCTTCTTGTGGATCAATATGTTGCAGTCCTCCTAGTCCACACAGCTAAAACTTCCAAGTCAGTAGTGATTTGCACTACTACATTTTTTTATTACAGTTACATAAGTTATAGAGCATGATATAAATCAATCACAGACCTATAAATCTCTAACTTCCAGATTCTCCCTGACCCACCAGCCATCTTGCTCAAAAGCTAATTCCTACATCCCTGATCTTTTCAGTATCCATGCATTTATAGCTTGGCTGACTCAGACCACCGGACAAGAGCAAAGCAATGCCTCTGTGCAATGTTTAATTATTTAGCTTTCATTTTCAGAAATGAGTGGTTTGCTCAGGTGGTACAGAAGAAACTGGATGTTTGAAGGGCCTGCTGTATTTTGTGATGGCAAATTCTGGGGTCTGGCATTAAGTTGTAGCCCATTGAGTTGCTACTTTTTTGGCTCAAGGATCAAAATTTGATTTTCACAACCTTGAAAGATCCTGGGTATCCATCAGCAGTTGTCCCCCCGACCCCAAGGCAGCCAGAGGAAAGGAGTCAGCCAAAAGGATCTTCCATCCTCCTGGTGCAGCAGGGACACTGTGCATTCCACCTGTCTCCTAGGCAGCGGCTCCCTTCTCCAGCCGGAGGGCTGGGCAATCAATGCCATCCTCTCTGGCTCCAGCAGAGACTCCAGAACCTAGCGAGCCAAGTGGAGCACTTTGCTGTGCTCCCTCCCTCAGCCTGGGGGCAAGGAACGCTGATCTCCAGTCCCCTTGGCTGCAGCAAGGAGCCGTCACTGGCAACCTACTCTGTGCAGAGGCAGCAGCTCCCTTCTGCAGCGAGTGGGAGGGGAGCCACAGGCATCTCTGAAAGGGTCACAGATTGGAAACCACTGCATTAGCCAACTTTTCACTGAAAAATATAAAATCTAGCTAAATCTAATGTTTTTGCAATTAAAGTCATGCCTTTAACACTTACATAACTTCATGAATTTGTACTTAACAAAGCAAATAGTCTTGTGGCACTTTTAAAGATTGACACATAGAACCATAGGGTTGGAAGGGACCTCATAGGTCATCTAGTCCAACCCCCTGCCAGAGGCAGGGCCACTCCCACTAAACCATCCCAGTCATGGTTTTGTCCAGCTGGGCCTTAAACACCTCCAAAGATGGAGACTCCACCACCTCCCTCGGCAGCTCATTCCAAGGCTTCACCACTCGCCTAGTAAAAAAGTTTTTTCTAATATCCAGCCTCGACCTCCCTAACTGTAAATTGAGACCATTGCTCCTCGTTCTGTCCTCCATTACTACCAAGAATAGTCGAGCTCTGTCTTCCTTGGAGCATCCCTTCGAGTAGTTATTCACTGCACGAGCTTTAGACGCTTCCAATTTTCTCCCACGAAAGCTCATGCGATAAGTAAAATTGCTAGTCTTTAAAAGTGCCACAGGACTCCTTGTTTGTTTTGCTGAACTAGACTAACATGGTTGCCCCCTCCCCCCTTTTGGAACTACTGAACACAAGTAGGCCCACAGGACTAAATATTCAAATGCAGACTTATTGGCAGGATCATGTCCAAACTGATGCAATAGTGACAATAGACTGATCCTCCTTTGCCCTGCATATTATTCATTTACATTAGTGCAAAGATGGTATAAAAGTCAACCCTAGCAGCACAAAGTGCTAATTTTGTATTGGTGTGCATGACCACGGTAAGTACAGTGGTATGGGGAATCAGGCCCAAAAAATCTGTTTGATATCGTACCTCAAAGAGTGGAAAAAATAGTTGATATGGATTGTAAAGGCGTTTAAATGAGTAATTTAAATGCATTACAAGGAAAGCTAAGGGAGTAGGTACAATTTTAAATTCATTGTGTGTCAGGTAGCCCTTAGTGGAAGCCAGAGACCTATTTCCTTACTGTAGGTTGCACTATGTATACAAACAACAAAATCAGGAAGAAACATGAATGCTTGAAAACACTACACTCTTATTCTTTTATATAATATAAAATCATGACCAACTCAACATTTGCAAGAGATGTTTTCCATGCAACATGTACAAAAGATATGCAATGCGTGAAGCAATAAAACAACTGTGCTTTGAAGTGCAACACTCCTTTGTAGTTCATGTTCCTTTTCTCACACATGCCAAGACAGCAGGCAGGATTCAGAACTTTGGGGGTGGGGTGGGGGGTGTTGATTCCTAAATGTTGTTCTTCCTCACTATAGCTGTTCCCTAAGATTTAAGGATAAAGGGTTTTTGTTTCAGTTTGGTTCTAATATGTTGAATATTAGTTTACTACCGTCTAGTGTTTCAAGCTATTCTAGGAGTCTGAAATGGACACACTAAACCTCCTTCGTCAAATCAGAACCTCCCCCTCAATTTCTTCATTTGTAAAATAGTTTCCTCATATGGATTTTTCTGTCGCAATTACTTTATAAAGTACCTTAAGCTTCTCCAGAGCTATATTACATCATAGACCTTTAATAAAGTACCTACTGTATTTGACATCTGCCATTCTCTGTGTTACCGCTAGAGAGCAGGCTCTGCTCACATTATGTAAGCCAATAAGAGCACTGCAACGTGATAATCTATAGAAGGCAGTAAAACTGCTCTTGTCCTCAATGGTGCACAAATTGAAAGAGCCTGTTTCCAAAATCTGTAGTTCAATCAATCATAGGGCTAGAAGGGACCTCATGAGATCATTGAGTCCAACCCCCTGGGAATTGAACCCAGGACCTTCTGCATGTTAAGCAGAGGTGCTAGCCACTACACTATTTGCAGGGCTAGTCTTCAATTGTTTCCCTATTCACATTTTGGAATTTCTCCTGGTCTACCAAAGTTTCAAACATCACCAGAACACTTTACTAGTAAGAGTTTAAAACAACAAAAGCAAAATATTCGCTTGGAAATTCTTTGCTGAAGCAAAACTAAACCCAGGAATATGGCCAGCACTTCTCTATAATATTTAGAAGCACAAAAGAGCAATTTGAATCCCATGTTAGTTTTTGTAAAGTGTTTGAGCCTTTCTTGTGGAAGCAGTGTGATGTGACAAGGGGTCAGAGAACAAAAGAGCCTTTCAGTTAGTGAAGACAGTTGTTTATTTGTATTGCACTTGCGCCTCAGTTTGATCCTACTGTGTGAAATCCTGTGATTTGAAATCCTGATGTGAGTGCTTGGTTTTTAAGTCAGCACTTTCTGCTTACCTCTGCTGGAAATTTGCCCTGGTTAGTCATTGGTGGTCAGTGGCTGATGACTAGAAGCCCCCCTATAGACTAACCAAGCTCTCACTTTCCTCCTACACAGCTTTTCTCTTCACTGTTGCTATCAGTAGGGAGGGGAAAATCAGTACAAAAATGACCAGAAATTAGCAAGGGCTGCTTGTAGGTTACTCCCTCCCCAAACAGCCCAAGAACAAGTACCATTCTCAATCTTTTAAAAGCTGGCAAGGGAGAGAGAACAAACATTCTCCCCCATCAATTTCCTTCTAAAACCTTGGTCTGTTTGGTAAGTAGCAAAGCTCCCAATGGCTCTGTCCTCATGCGTATTGGAGGAGGATTATCAGCATCATTTAGTGCTCTAGTGCAGTGTTTTAAAGGAGTTTTTAATGAAATCCTTGGCACAAAGAATTGGAACTCTTCAATGATGCTTTAGTGCCTAGCAGTGTGAGATCAGGGCTGACCAGTGTTAAGATGTCAGCGCAACAAAGAACTCGACAGTAAGTGTGTGTATTATTCCTGAGCGCCTTTGTATCTCTGGAACATACACTGTAGAGTCTAGCAGTGAATTATAAATTCTTGGAATCTGATGTTGGGGCTGTTCAAAAAGAAACTTTTTTTCTCATTAAAACCAGGGTGGAAGTATTAGTAAATGCTATTGAGGGTCCTGGTATCACACAATAGCCAGCCTACTTGTAAACACCTTAATATTGATAGTATTTTTATTCACAAACAAAACAGGAATAAAGAATTAGTTTTTTTAAAAAACCCCAGTGACTCTTCCAGGTGTCTTCTCTGCCCTCCAAACAAGACTCGAACAGAGGTATCAGTTGAACAAAGATCAAGTCCTGCAACTAAGATGCTCTGGTGAATTGCAATGTATTATAGGTGGTATTTCATAAAGACAGCTGCCCTCTAAAAGGTGAGGAGAAGTGGCCAGCAGCCTATTTCACAACACTACAACAAAGGCACATCATCAGTTTAGCAATCAGACTTCTGTCCGAAATGTGTTAATAGCAGCCACAGTGGGTCAGACCAATGGTCCATCCAGGCCCAGCCTCCTGTCTTCCTACCGCAGCCAGATCCAGATGCATCAGAGGGAATGAATAGAGCAGGGCAATTATCAAGCGGTTCATCCTCTGTTGGCCAGTCCCAGGTTCTGGGAGACCCAGAGCATCTTTGACAGTCTTAGCTAATAGCCACTGATGTATCTATCCTTCATGCACTCATCTAATTCTTTTTTGATTCCAGTTACACTTTTGACCTTCGCCATATCCCCTCGCCACAATGTCAGCTCAACTGTGCACTGAAGTACTTCCTTATGTTTGTTTTAAATCTGGTGCCTATTAATTTCACTGCTTGACCCCTGCTTCTTGTGTTATGCGAGGGGGTAAACAACACATCATTATTCACTTTCCCCACACCACTCACGATTTTATAGACCTCTATTATATCCCTCCTTAGACTTCTCTTTCCCAGGCTCCATAGTACCAGCCTTTTTAATCTCTCCTTACATGTTCCATACCCCTAATAATTTTTGTTGCCCTTCTCTCTACTTTTTGCAATTCGAATATAACATTTTTTGAGCTGGGACAACCAGAACTGCATGCAGTATTCAATGGTGGTCATACCATGGATTTTTACAGTAGCTTTATAATAATTTCTCTTTCCCTGCATTTTGAGTTTTTCTGACTGCTGCTGCAGATTCAGCACGTGTTTTCAGAGAACGATTCAGGATGATGCCAAGCTTTGTTTCTTGAGTGGTAACAGCCAATTCTGACCCCATCATTTTGTATATATTGATTTGGTTTATGTTTCCCAATATGCATTACTTTGCACTTATTAGCAATGAATTTCATCTGCTATTTGTTGCTGAGTCACCCAGTTCTGTGCTATTCCTTTGTAACTCTGTACTCAGCTTTGGATTTAACTTTTCTTGGGTAATTTTGCATCACTTGCAAATTCTGCAACTGCATGGTTCACACCTTCAGATGATTTATGAATACACTGAACAGCCCAGGTCCCAGTACAGATCCTTGTGTGACCCTGCAATTTACTCTCTCCTTTAGGAAACTGGCCATTTATTCCTACCTTTTGTTATCTGTGTTTAAACCAGTTACTGAGCTCTGAAAGAATTTTTCCACTTATCCTCTGACTGGTCACTTTCCTGAAGAGCCTTTGGTGTGGGATTAGAGAAAAAGTACTTTTTCAGTTTGCTTTCTGCGTTTGACAACATTTAGCTGGTTCTTCCACATAGTCATTTAGTTGGTCAGTTCCCTCTCTGTTTAGTTCTTTCACACAACAGAGAAAATTATTAAAAAAAGAAAAATCCCTCATAAAACCAGACAAATCAACAAAGGGTAAAAAACCAATCATAGTTCCTAAAAGCAACTTTTTGAAAAATAACTGGACTAGATTTCATATTGATGTATCTCTTTAAATTCTCAATTCATGAATAACTAGAAAATCTTTTCCACTTTATCATTTCCCAGTGAGAACAATAACTAAAGTTCAAATATTTTTTTTCTCTACCTTAGGCAAAGCTAACTACAGAACACAACCAATTAGAATGATGTCCTAAAATAACCTTTTCATATTTGTTAGCAAACAGAAGGTGAGTTTTGCTTGGCAAGGAAACACAACTAATAAATTCAAACTAGCTTACACTCTTTTCATCACCATCAACAGAAGTGATGTCATATGTGAAATATGTACCTCAAGCCATACAGCTGGAAAAAATAACCCTGGATTAAAAAAGAGAGAAGTGTTTGCTACACAGATAAAGTTTCATTATATATTTTTGTAAACATTTTGTAAGGACATTAAAGCTCTCCCCCCAACTTCTCTTCTTAAAGAGACTAAATCCAACTGACAGTCAATGGGATTTGGGCACCTAAATCATTTTGGCACTGTTGTAAATATAATCCAGAATGTATAAATACAGTCTATGGACAGTGCATGAGATTATGCTGTTATAAGCCATGCATATATAAAATGGAACAAAACTGATAGTGCAAAGATGACCAGGATGTCAATGGCCATATTGAGGACAAACATTTGACTCCCTTGAGATAAGCTTGTGTTGGGGAGGTGAACAAGGAGGAGGTAGACCATTGAATAGCCTGAAAATATCATGTCTTTTAAAGCCATGCTACCACTGCAGCTGGAGGAGAGGCAGGTGAATACAGAGGTAAATGGCATCATCTCTAGGGCTGTCCCTGCACTCATTGCCTCCTCTTTTCTCCACCTATCTGCTACAGAGATTTCTTCTGCAGCTTTTACTGGATGGAAGCAGAGCTGTTTGTACCAATTCCTCCCCTTTAAAACATCCACAAAGGGCCAGAAAAACCTCCCTCTTAGTGGTCTGGGTGCAGACTGAAGATGCATCTTATATAGCAGGGGTGGCCAAACTTACAGAACTCAAGAGCCGCACAAGTCGATTATTAAACCTTCAAGAGCCACACTGAGGCATATAACCACATTTTTACCCACTCCGAAATTACTAAGCTTAAAATTCATTGCACACTTTATCATAAAAAAGGGACAAATATTGATCCACTAATGTCAGATTCTAATAATAATTTAAGATTACCATGAAACTAGGCCTATACAGTAAAAATTTAGCTGTTGCTAAATGTAGAACACTACAGGCTTGTGGCAAGTTTTTTTAAAATCTGGGCAGTAACTTGTCAGTGCAGCAGGTAAAAGCTCTCTGAAATGCTGATCTCTTAAGTATTGCACAATGTTTTGAATTTCATTGTGGAATATGATGCTTCACAGCAGTAAGTTGTGCCAAAAATTGAAAGTAATCTATGTTCAGTTTTATACTTTTCTCCTTTGTATTTTCATTTCTTAGTATTCCACGTCACGTTTAGGACTTGTAAAACATGGTTTTATTTTAACAATGAGTACGCTGCATTAGGGACTAAGAGAAAATCTAAATATGCTATGGCTTCTCTGACCATGTCACGCTTCTCTCCCCCACCCCCCGTTGGCGCTTCCCTGCCATCTCTTGCCACACTGCTGTTTCTTTGTTCTCCCCAACCATGCCACACTTCTGCCTCCCACCCCATCCCGGCACCTACCATGCCCCCACTTCCCTGCCAATATTTCTGCCAGTAAACTTGTTCACTAAAATACTCATGGACAGTGAAGACAAAAGGTCTGAGGACTCGGACACAATTAATTTTAAAATGAGAGTAACAGTAAGGGAAAATACTGCTCTCATCTTAATCCTGTGAAGAGATGCACACAGCGACACCTTTTCAACTGTTGAGAATCACAACAGATCAATGAGAATTTATGGGGACAGAAAGTGAAAGATCAGGGCCTGTTTCAGTAAGTGCTTTGGAGCCCATGCACAGAAGACACTATGGAAAAAATCCCATTGAGTTTATTCAGTCTGGGGTCAGGCCCTGTATAAATTCTAAATATCAATATTTGGTTTTTATAATACAAAGTAAAATCTTTATCGGTGAGAGATTTTTTTCAGAAAGTTCACAACACAATTTTCTGTCCTCAGCCCTTCAAAACAATTACTCTTGTCTAATGGGCTCAGATACCCATAGAGTCATTCATGAAGACCGCATTGAACTATAAATGGATTTTGACAACTGGTATACAACAAAGGAGAATTAATACACATTAAATAGCATTCAATCAGTAGAAGTAGAGTGCTGCTATTGAACTTTGCAGTAAATGTAAATTATCTTAGCAATTGACTTAGTTATATGAATTAAAATTTTCTTATAAAATAAATGTACTAGCAGTTCCTTCTGCAAACAGATGACATACTGATGTCTCAGGTACACTTGTTCAATGGACTTAAGGAATTTTTTTTCTAAAGCCAGTTTTCAGTAGTGGTGGTCTATCTTAAGTCTAAATCATTCTGCATGCTGAAAATGAACCATGATCCATAGTAGGTACTTGTAGCATTCTTTAAATAGAGGGTTTTTTTAATAACCTTTTGACAGTAGTCAGTGTTTTTGGATGCAACACTTGTGTCAATTTTCAGTCATTTCTGATGATTCTTATTTAATTCTCAAAATAGAAATACAAGAGAAATAATTTTACATTCTATTACAATATCTGGAAATACCAGGTGATTTTTAAAAAAGAAAATTAATTTACAATTGCTTTGCAGGTTTAAATTGCTAATTATCACCACTTATCTGTAGTTCATTGTCGACTTGTTCTTGATCAATTTATGTTGCCAGTTTTTAAAATATTTACCCAGAAAACAATATCAAAAAAGAAAAGTATTTAAAAATTCACGCACTGATGTAATTAAAGACTGTATCAAAATGCACACAGACAAGGAAGGTAGAATTAATATTGTGTGCGTAAACTGGAGAATCTGGCAGTTACTTGGTCTGAGTGCTTGCCTTTCCACCTAACTGATGACTTGCTTTTCCCTGCCCACTCTCACAGTGCTGCCCCTCCCCTCCTGGCTCTTAACACGCTGCTTTTTTCTGACGGTGAGGCTCTTACAGTGTGGCCCTTCCCCGCTCTGACCAGGCTGCTTTTTCCTGCAGCTCTCACAAGGCTGCTCCTCCGCTGCCGGCTCTCACCCTGCCGTCACCTCTCTGCTGTACCTGACCACTGCAAATTTCTCGCCCCTGGCTCCCGCCATGCCGCCCTTCCCTGCTGTGCTCTCCCGGGAGCCACAATTTTTCTTTAAAGAGCCACATGGGGCTTGCGAGTTGCAGTTTGGCCACGTCTGTCATATAGGGTTACCACATACCAAAGCATGGAAAGGAGGACAGGGAGGTCCGAAAAGGAGGACATTGGAGGACGTGGAGAAAATGTAGTATTAATATAACTGTTACTACCATATTATGTCATGGAAAATGGGTAATGATTGATGAACGAAGCATTAAAACTGCACAATATCATGTTTTTAAATTATTTTAAAATGAAAATTACCAAAATGTTTTCTTTTACCGAAAACTGGATTTTTTCATTAAATGAAAGATTTTCATGACCCATTAATGTTCATGAGACTAAAGTTAAAAACCTAAATTTTCAAATATAAACTTAAAAAGTACCTAAAAAAGTTAAAAAAAAGAAAGAAAAAAACCCAGTTAACTCACTTCTCATTTTTCATTTTCCACAGCAGCCCATTTTTACAGTTAAAAAAAAAAAAAGTCCTAAATTGTTTCTGTCCAGTTCAAATCTGCCCCTTTACTGTTTTTATTTAATTGGTCCCTGTTAGTAATTTTATTTATGGTAGACTTTATTTTCCTTCATTTTATTAGTATCCCTATTCCCCCCACCCCCCATTTGGCCATTTTGTAGGGAGCAAGGGCCAAAAATAAAAGTGCCTTTCACAGGCCTTGAACCCGCAGCCCCAAGTTCAAAAGATACCCTCCCTACTAACTGAGCTATCCAGGCAGCTTTGTAAAAGTAGCCTCCAGAGTCAGGGGATACCTGAGCTCTTAGTGAGACAGCCTGGTTTGTGCTGAGCTGTGACTGGGCGGTGGGTGCATGTGACCACCTCCAAGCTCTAGCCGCTGGGAGAAGATTGCTTGCTCCATAACTTGGCTGTTAGAGGGGTTTTTAACATTCTATTCCTGATCAGTAAAAAGCTGGACAAAAGCACCTATTTTTAAAATGCCCAGAGGACGGAGGACTTGAAGGCAAAAAGGAGGACATGTCCTCCTTTTGCTGGACGTCTGGTAACCCTAATCTTATACAACCTCACTGGGTTAGAGAGCAGTACTTTTTATTAAGCCAAGTGACAACAGTATAGTTTAATTGTTACATACCCCCAATTTATCAAAGCACTTAAACACAGGCTTAACTTTTTAGCATGCACACAATTCATTTCACAGCCTACAAGAAAACAGAAGACCATCACAGTGGAAGATCTGGAGACCAAATCAAGTTATAGCTATAATGCCTAATGTGATTCTTAAAGGTAAGAATTATTATTGATAATTAATCATAGAAAAGTAAGATGGGATGGCACTTCAAGAGGTCATCTAGCTCAGGCGTGGCCAAACTGTGGCTCGGGAGCCACATGTGGCTCTTAAATGAAAAAGTGTGGCTCGTGGAAGAGCATCAGCCAATCAATTTAGTAGGTAAAACTATATGGCTATATGTGTCAGTGTGGCTCTTGAAGGGTTTAATAATCAACTTGTGTGGCTCTTGAATTTCATAAGTTTGGCCATCCCTGATCTAGCCATTCCACCCATGTTGAGTCAGGATTAAATATACCTACACCAAGGTATTATCTACTAAATCTTCCTTGCTGAAAACTGAGCTGATTACTTCTTGTCCTACCCTTTGTGGATATGAAGAACCCCTCATTCTTTTCTTCAATACTATTGGTTAGCTAGTTATTCCTGATTTTGTATGCTCATGCTTGATTCTTCCTTTCTGTGTGAACTATATTGCACTTCTTGTACTGAATATCATCTTACTGACTTCCAACCAATTCTTCAAGATATTTTTGAGTTCTAATTCCTGTCCCCCGAAGTTTTTACAACCCCTCCCATCTTGGTGTCATCTGCAAATTTTATAAGCATTCTTTTCATGCCATTATCCAAGTGGTTAATATTGAATTATCATGATGGCAGACAGGGTGAAACAGTCAAACAACTGAAATAAATCTCCATCTATAGACAAAGTAGTTCCCAGGAAATTGCCCAAACTACAGAGCATCCCAGAGACCACTGGACCAGATTATTAGAGATGTCATCTGGCATAAAGAAACTATGCATTACATAATAAACCGTTCATAAAGTAAGGACCTCTGAACTGGTTCTCCGAAGTGGGAAGCTTGGTGGTCTTACCTTATTACTGTTGGTGTGATTTCAGCACAGAAGAAAACACTAAGACTTCCAACAGCATGAGAAGAAAACATGCCCACAATAGAAAATGCAGTAGAGAACTTGTCCTTGACACTGTCACTCATACCTGTTAGACAGACATGGACATTAGGCTCAGCACAATCAGTGTATCATCCCCAAGGACTAAAAACAAGAATATCCTATTAAGTCACTCATTTATCTCAGATGCAAGTTTGAGATTCCTTCCACAACTTTTATTTCAATCAATATTTGTCACTCATGCACCAGCTATCCAAAATGCAAGTTTAAAAAAGAATTCATAACACATCTGTTTACTGCTGTTTTTGACAATCACCAACTTAGTTATCGATAGTCACCAGAAAGAGGTAAAAATCAAGCAGTGTCCCAAACAATCTTTCAGGCGCTTGACACTTCCCACCCAAATCTGGTGGCCATCTGGAAACCCCCAGAAAGAATCATATTGTCCAACACAGAGTACAAGTCTGCAGTTGAGGCACTGAAGATAGAGGAAGATAAAAATGAACTTTTATCATCTCTACCACAGGCCTGCAAAAAAAACCCTTGTACTGCAACTGATCAAACCCACAGGTGCATTGAACAGGAGCTGCCTGCTCTACAAAGATGGTCCTAGAGCACTGAGTTTAACAGCAACCCACCCACACGAACACTAGCAGTCACTGCAATCAGGCACTATATCCTCAGTCACTCTGGCCTTTCAGATACACTCATTCAGCATGAAACTGGTTCTGAAACACTGTTCAGACTTTTGTAAACAGTACCTGAGCCTGGAAGTTGACTATATTTTCCAATCACTGGATCCAGGACCACAAGATGAATTGAGAAAGAGAGCGAGAGAGAGGGGGAGAGAGAGAGAGACCATTGCAGTTAAATATGTGATTTCTTCAATGTGAAAAACAAACAAATGAAAACCACCACCAAACCAAAGTACAGTTCCCATCCTCATGCACTTTCTTTTCAGTATCATGGCTGGACTGGAATGGTCTTTCAAAAGCTGTTTGGCACAGTGTGCAATTTCCAGTCCTACTCCCAACTGAAGGATGGAATTCTAAGGAGATAATAATACAGGCCTAGTGGTAAATCGTTCAAAAAGACTCAGAATTAGCACTGAAATTAAACAGAAGTCTCTTTGTTGGTGGGGAACTAGGAAAAGAACTGCAGTCAAGCTTTGCTGTAACCCTGAGGGAATGGCCACAGGGGCTTTAGTTAGAGAAGGAAACTCTCACAATCAGCATCCTTGTATTGCTAAAACACATCTTTTCCCCCTGCCAAAAATTCAAAGTGAGTTTACAGTGGTTAAAACTATTCACAAGCTGCTTTTTGGCCCGTGTTCCTTCAAAGTGCTAAGTAATGCTGCATAACAAGAAGAGCAATAGTTATGTGAGTTTGGCAAAACACCCCAGGAGCTGTGTTACTCCAGGGAGCTCAGAGAATTTCTGATTCAGGAGTAACCTTATGTCAGGGAAGAGATCTGTCTGAGGCCTGATGATTTACTACACTTCCGCTGCTGACAAGAACTGCACTCCATCTTCTAGTTCCTTTCATTTGGAGTTCTGTTTAACAAACTTGTGGTGCAATTAAAAAACCAGCCCCCCCTCTTCTCTCTCTCACACATGATCTCTTTCTTTCTCTCATTTCTTTACAAGCCCTTGCCTATAAGGAGTGAATATGAGATGGGCCACACTGGAAGGAGATAGACTGTTCCAGAGTTCAGGGATGTCTTTTCCTCCTACTTTTGTGTGTGCTGTTTTTAGGAACTGGGAACTAGGAGAGTGGGAGAGAAAGTCAAACAATACATGATAGGGTGTGTCTGAGAACCCAATACGTTAAGCAGTGCAGCAATGGCCTCTTGCTGATTTTAGGCTGCTCTTAGCAGGTGGGAACCAAAAGGTTTAACATGGTCATGAAAGAAAACTGTTACTTGTCTGTGTCCATTTTTAAGGTTTAAGAATGGAACAAAACAGAACAAAAGTAATTTGGAAATAGTTTAATCTAGCTATCATAATTCTGTTTCTTCAAAGACATGCTTTTTGTATTTCATCATTATACAGGATATTATTACTTAGACACATGCATGTGCTATACATATCTCTGAATTACACTGGTATTTGTCTACTGCCAATGCGTAGCCATACAAATTTACCAAGACGGAGGGAAGCGAGAGAGAACATACCTCCACTTTGAGTGAGACTACTACACATAACATTATAGCAGTGAGACACATTTCCCTCTGGCTCTTTCCCCAAAAGACAATTTGAGAAATGTTCAGACACTTGCCTTTTTTTTTTTTTTAACTATATTTATAAGAGTGGTACAACCAGAAACAACCTGAACCACCCAACATTGACCCCCAGACTCAGTGTACGTTGTTCTTGTCTCTGATAGAGACTGCCTCTTTTGCAAACATATGAGGATGCGAATTTTGAAACTCTGCCATCCATCAATTCAACTTCCTAAGCAGGCCCATTGCAGGTCAGGAAATCTGAGAAAGGGGAGGAACCCAAGAACAGTTTTCTTGTCTCATGCTTATTTCCTTTGCAGCCCCTTGGAGGAAAAAATCTGGTAAACGTTGTATGGCATTTCCATGCATTCTCTTAAGACAATAGAAAACCTTGTCTTTTCTGTTTTTAAAACCAGACTATCAATTTTGACATATCAACAAAGATTGACATCCACTCTGTTTTTCCTTTTCTCAGCATGGGTGACTAACTCTGAGCTCTGCTGCAGGAATAGATTCCTGCACCTAGAACAATGAACTAAAGAGGTTCACAGTTTCACTGTAGTTGAACAAGTACAGATAAGGGCCAAAATCTACAGTGACTTACATTCCCTATTGCTTTCAGTGGGATTGTACAGCATGTGAATCCGCACCATCCACAGAGAGCTGATTTACTGCTCTTCTGTTCTGCAATAGACAGGTTTTTTCCATACTTCAGTTGAGAACAGCCATTGATTCAAGGCCTTAAGCAGCTTCAAAATGGAATGCTCTCGGACCAGTAACAAGACGCAAGGCACTCTGATGCCCTCACTTACAGTTGAGAAGTCCTAACTGTAGAAGCGATGCAAGAGCTGTAAGAATCATAAACAGGAGCAGTCCTCCTCTTCTCCCCAGAAACCCAACGACTGGGCACATAGCCAGGCAGGATGCCAGAGCAATCCCCGCCATGGTATAGTAATCCGCGTAGAAATTGTGGATGATCGTCATCTTCGATTCATGACCCATCATGCTTTTTGCAAAGCAGTGGTGTATCCCAAACCCTGTCAGCCTAGGGGAGACAGAAAGTGACACTGGGAAACCACTACTGTATAGGCACACAAATACTGAAATGCATCAAGGAGTAAGGAAAGGAAAAACTTAAGAGAGTCTTTGTGGCAAGGACTGTCTCTGACTTGGTGTATGCAGCACCTGGCACAATGAGGGCTCAATCTCATTGGGGGCCTCTGGATTCCTCTAAAATACAACTTAATTGTGTGTGCGCATGCATGTGTGCGTGGCGTGTTTTAAATTGATCAAACCAGAAGACTTGAAATCAGTTGACCTGATTCTAATACATGTAGGCTGATCAGATGTCCTGATTTTATAGGGACAGTCCCAATAGTTAGGGCTTTGTCTTATACAGGTGCCTATTGCTCCCCACCCCTTGTCCCACTTTTCACACCTGCCACCCAGTCACCATAAATAAGTGCTAAACAACAGTAGTTCCCAGATGAAGCCATGTGAGATTATATTTTCATTATGTTATTGGAAACAACATGAAACTAATCATGAAAAAAAACTCATTCAGATTAATTGTTTTGACCCCTGTTGTATCTGTCCAACATCTGACCTGTGGTCTTTTGAATGAGTGCTGCTGTGATAGCACGATATGGCTGGGAAGCAAAAAAGCACAATACAAAACAGATCACACCACAGTTAGCAACCTCAGTCCATAAGATACTGTTGCTGCCACAAAAATCTTTTCAAATGAATATTTAAAGTGACATACTGAAAATGTGTTTAATTTTTACTGTTATATATTTGACACTGGATTTAATTTGTTGCTGTTACAAAACAGAAAAATATATGGCTTGATTGTGATTTATGCCATGCATCACTATCATTTTCTTCCCCTTATTTTTACATGAAAACATGTTTCTCTACCAACCATTTCTCCTCTGCTTCAAACATTTGTTAAAAAAAAGAAAAATTGTGGATGAGGTGAGATTCATATGGATAGTGTCAGATCTTAGTGCAATGTAAAATCACCTCATGCACCGACAGAGGTGCTGGTGTATTTTAGTACTATCAGTGCCTCCTCAGGCAGTGCTACACCTCTCTCAGAAAAAGACTTCATATCTGCAGAAAATTCTGTAGCATTTAGGTTATGTGGACTGGGTACATTAACTAACAAGTAGACTAAATACTGCCAAACTCATTTTACATGTGGATTAATAAGCCACATTTGGCTCTAGCTCTTCAGAGTTAATGGCTAGTATGTTACATCAATGGCAGGAATGTGAAACAATTTTTTTGGAACTTGTAATCTACAGTAAAATTTTTGTTCTGGCAACTGATTCAGCAGAGACAGAACCTTAGAAGTAAAGAGTCTCACTCATGCAGGATCAGTTGATCCAATGTGGCAATGCATAACAATACTTCACGTGAGCAAAGATTACAGATTAGGGCCCTAGAATCAAGTCGAAATTCCAACAATGGGCTTGGATCTTTGAAAATATGTAGACAAAATATTTCTTTGCATAATTTTCCTAGGGCAATTTCTAGTCTTATTACCACATTCCATTTCAAAAGTGAGGCAGATAATCCAAATAGGCACGTTATATAACGGACGCACTAGGAAACATCACCACCACCGCCCCCTTACTTTCTACCTTCTTTCGTCTCCGCCCCCCATCACTCTCCAGAAGTAGTTAGGATCATTCTGAACTACACATCAAGCCCATACATTTACTTTTATTACATGCTTTGGAAGCTCTCAGTTGTGTGTGGAATAACTCAGTCTAGACCTGATCCTTGAAACAGTTGAGCACACACACAACTTCACTCATTTAGATGTTTGCCAAATTAAAGCCTTTGAACAGTAGTTCTCAACCTATATACCACTGTGGGCTGCACATGCAGCTGTGCGTGTGTTATGTGAGACCCCTCCCCCCCGTGGTCTGGCCCCGAAGATGTTACATGGGCTCCAACTGTGTGCTGATTGGGTTGCCAACAGCTCATGGGATGTCAATCATGGCCTTAGGATATAGGCATCACAGTTTAGTACTTATTGCAAGGCAACTTCTTCCTTTGCCAAATTAAAATATTTAATTTTAGAAAATATTAAATTGATTTTAACTGAACTGTTTTATAATTCTGCATTTGATTATATTAAATCAACAGTATATGCTGATTTCTCCTTCTCCCTAGGCCTTATTTGAAATAAAATCAAGATATGATGGTAATATCCTTGGACTTTTCACCTGACTTGCTCCCCTACCTCCCAGATAATTTAAGACACGCAAATTAAATTCGTAGCCATTAATTTTCATCCAGGAGAATGGAAATCTATAGCATGCCCTCTCACTTGAGAGAAATTTATTACAAGACCGAACACAAAACTACTGAATAGTTTGTCTTAAATTTAAAAAATGACAGCATCAATCGCAGCAAAGCCATTAACCAGTTGACACAGATTCACTCCCTTGATATTATCCACTAAAAGCAAAAGGTGGATTTTTCAGAAGAACCTCTTTTGCATAGCACATGACCACTGCATTTTAAAACCTGTGGCAGCGCGTCTTGGAGCTTGGGTATACAGACTGAGGCTCGTGGTATGGTGCTGAAAACAGCAGTGTAGACATTATAGTTTGGGCTCCTGCTCAGGCTCTAAAGCTCACACCATTCCCTGGGCTTTGAAGCTTGAGCTACAGCCCAAGTTCAAACCTATACACCTTTTTTAGCACCGTAGCATGAAACTCAGTCTGTACACTAAGACTCATACACTTGCTGCCATAGTTTTTAAAATCTGTGTAGACATACCCTAAGTGATTTAGTTGTGCAGGTTCAGTTGAAACTGCGAAGTAGGGGTGGAATTCAGATGTGCTCCTCTCACTTAAAAATCCCAATCTAAGCCCCCTCATAGAAGCAAATTTGTGTTGATCACTGAGACAACAATTCCCAAAAAAGCACCTGATGCTTTTGCTCCCTATCTAAAAATGTCAGATGACTATTTCCTTAACCTTTGACATGAGATCACTCTTCACGGAAAGCTCTCTCTGCTTATCAACAATCAGTTCCCCAAAAACACTGGATCCTGTACTGGGAGGTAAAAGAGCCTTCGTATTTCCATCATTGCCCAAATTCACTTTCAGTATGCCACCAATGAAAACATTCAACATGCTTGACAGAAATACGTTGGACTTACGAGTTTACACACAACACTACTATGTTTTTCCACAGGTTCCTGGTTCCCACCACTTTAACAATGCAGACCTTCTTGGGCCTCCTGGAAAGCTCCCTCTCCAGCTCTGAAACAAAACAAAAAGGTCATTCTCAGGGTAGTGGGAGCCAGATTTTATTCTGAATATTCTTGGAAGATGGATAGGAGGATGCTCCCCCTTTACTTCCTTTGGAGCTCTGAGGATGCCACATACACCCCTGCTCACATTCATTTCTTTCATCTTTCCAAGGTCCATGTTCTGGCGATCTCCACTGCAGATTCCAAGGCTATTCACAATTGAAAATGTTTAGATGAGAAACAGTTGGGAGTTAGGAATGGAATACAGATAAATGGTCCTTGAGAGAGCTTGGGTCTGATGTAAAGTTGCCTGATACACTAGCAGAGGTACTACTGTATTTTAATCCTAATCAGCACCACTCTCTGCTAGCCCAATGCCTCTCACTGACAGAGACCTCACATTTGTGGCAAAATCGATAGTATTTCTGTGACAGGAATCTGTGCAACATAAGGAATGGACTGGAGGTTCCCAAACTCATTCAGTGTGTGCATCTTTAATGCTAGTTTCCTAGAAACAGATGGCAGAAGGTTACAGCAAAGCATTGTCTGTGTCTTTTCCTCCTTTAATTTGTGTTGTTGTTGAAGCCATGTTGGCTCCACGATATGCGACACGTGAGACAGGTGAGGTAACAGCTTTTATTGAACCAACTTCTGCTGCTGAAAGAGACAAGTTTTTGAGATCTCCAAAACCTCAAGAAGAGCTCTGTAACATTCCAAGGCTTGTTTCTTTCACCAGCAGAAGTTGATCCAAATGAAGAAACTAGCTCACCCCCCCTTTGTCCCTCCTCAGTTTTGGGCCTTTACAGTCATTTTGGTGGATGGTAAACAGGAATTATTTATTTTAAGGAAAAACAAAGGGGGGCTTGTTATAGCAATCCCTTGAGATTTTAAAGCAGTGCTCAGTGCTCAAAAGGCCTTGCCTGCTCTTGAGTTCAAGGAAGAGCTGTGAACTGCATCGACCATCTCACTGTGCTGGTTGAATCTGGCAAAGGTGGCCATTAAAAAAACAAACAAACTTTTCTTTGCTTCTTTGTAATGGAAAACCCTCAGATACTAGGTCTTTGTACAGTCAGTCTATAAATAGTACAAAACAGAATGAAGGACACTATTTCCCAAACACCTAATCCTTAGAGTTTAATTTGGCTCCTACATAAACACATTTGATCATACTTTCCAAGATACTGTATCAGTTACAAATGTTTCCAAGGGTAAAAGACTAGTAAAAGCTTAACAAGGCTGTGGCTAGAAATGTCACAACAGTTCCACATTCCAGCAGTACCAACTGTACTTGCCCCAACACTTAGCGATTAATAAATTCTCAGTCCACAAGTACCTTATTGTGATCATCTAGTGTGCCTTTCTCCTTAAGACAAGTCAGAGAATTTCCCCAAAATAATTCTTGAGCAGATTGTTTAGAAAAACATCTGATCTTGCTGTAAAAATTGACAAGAGTTGAAGAATCCACCATGACCCTCTACTGGTTAATTACTTTTGCTGGTAAATATTTACACCTTATTTACAGTCCTAATTTGTCTAGTTTCTACTTCCAACTATTGGATTATACTTATCTTTCTCTGCTACATTAAAGAAACCATTAAATATTTGTTTCCCATGTGGGTATTTATGATCAAGTTAGTCACTAATCTTCTTTGTTAAAATAAATAGATTGAGCTCCTTAAATCTATCACTATAAACTATGTTTCCTAATCCTGTATTCATTCTTGTGACTGTTCTCTGCACCTTATCCAATTTATCAACATCTCTCAATCTGTGGACACCGGAATTCAACACTACTTCACCGGAAGTCACAGCAGTGTCAAATACAGAGGCAAAATAACCTCTCTACTGCTACTTAAGATTTCTCTATTTATGTATTCAAAAAGTCACCCCAAAACTCTCGGACCTATCACAATCTTTGCTGGCTGTTTATGAGACTGTAACATGGCCTCGCACAGTAGGCTGCATTGGCTTACTTCATACACACATTAGCAGTCTGGCTGTCTCTAATACCTCCATTGTTTCCAACTTTTAAATGGGATACAGGATAAAAAGGAGATGAAAGAAAACCATTGGGGAATTAAAGAAAATGAAGGTAAGGGGATAAAAACAACCAAACAAAGTACAAGTTTATCTTATCTGGAAAATCTTATCTTGTGTGGGGGAATGGGGGGAGTGGGGCTTGGACTCCTGCACACCCATAGAGAAATGCTGTTTTAAATCTAATTATCCATGGTCTACATTGTCACTAGGCAGGACTTCAAACATTAACAATGGGACACATTTTGAAGGAAAGCAATATGAGGGAAGTTTTAGATTATGATCATATTTAAACAGGATGCTGTCACACTGCTTTTGTTACTACATACGAAATATTTCAATCTTTATTCCTCAAAATGCAGGAAACTGCATCAGAGGACAGAATCACACAGTACAGACATCAGATAAAAAGTAAGTTGCTCATATTATTATTAATCACAATAATAATTATTTGTATTTGCTAGCAACTGGGGACCCCTGTCAGAGATCAAGGGCTCCACTGTGCTAGGTTCTGTACAAACACTATGGAAAAAAAAATGGTCCCCTGCTAGTATAGTATGGGTCAGTACAATACTTTTTTTTGTGCTTTGTCCAGCCTAGTTTTAAAGTTTCTTGAGCAAAAGGCTCTTCTACCTCTTTCACTGGGAGTCTGTTTTACAGTTTTAGTGGATTCAATGGCCAACATATTTTTGCTGATCTCTAGCTTCGACTATGCCTCTCAGTGGCATGATATTAACTCAATCATACCTCCATCCCAAATAATTGCTCTCCATTCCTGATTTTTACATTCTTTAGGTCAGGGGTCTCAAACTCAAATCATCATGAGGGCCACATGAGGACTAGTACATTAGCCCAAGAGCTGCACTACTGAAACCTTTCCATACAACAATATTGCAAATATCAGTAATAATAGTGTCATTGTGGGCTGCAGGAAATAAGCTTTAGGGCAGGGGTCTCAAACTCAAATCACCACAAGGGCTGCACGAGGACTAGTATGTTAGCCCGAGGGCCGCACCACTGAAACCTTTCCATACAACAATATTGCAAATATCAGTAACAGTAATGTTGTTGCAGGCCACAAAAAATAGCTTTAAGGGCCGCATACAGCCCACGGGCCATGTGTTTGAGACCCCTGCTTTAGGGCTCCATGCAGCCCGTGGGCCACGTCTTTGAGTCCCCTGTTTTAGATATTTGTAGAGGTGACTATCTCCCTAATTAATCATCATTCATGCATGCAATGTGTACTTAATAATTTCAATATTTCCTTATATATCAGTTCTTTCAAACTCCGCTTCTCCTTCCACTTTGCTGTTTTTCTCTCAACTCTTCAGTTTGTTATTATGAGGACATCCAGCAACATATTCCAGATGTGGTTGCGTTATCTGAATACATAACTCCAAACTGCCAACCTCAGCATATGCACAGCACCTGGTAAAATTCATCCACCACAAACCCAGTCAGTTATCCTCCTATTAATTTGTATTAGCACTAAATAAACATCAGATGCATATGCTACAGGCAATGGATTGCAAACATTAAATACCCTCAATAAGCTTCAAACTTATCTATCATTTTGGTGACCTTTCCCAGTTTTCACTATTTTCACTTTTCCATCCCCTGCATGGTTCTCATGTGAATATATAAAACCAGGTTTCCTCCAAGTAGGGAGCAAGGATTTACATTCAAGCCCTAACTGATAGCAACAGCTTAGTTACCCAGCCTGTAATGAGACTCCAACTCAAATACTGACTTCCCATTTAAGTTCATACTACAGGAAACAAAACAAAAGCGCACATCCTACACACTAGAAGCCTTTGGCAAACTCTTCAAATTACATAGTCAAATAAACAGATTTACTAATTTCCTGGAAATACTACCACCCCAGTAGCAACATCAAAACAAAACCAAAAATGTAATAATCCTAATTAATAAGATAATGCCAGAGTTCCTTTCTACCCAGTCCAAATTTACCCTACATCCCAAAGGCCAGGGAGATGGCTTTTAGCACCATGGCCCAAAAGTTAATAAATCTGTGGTGTTATGAACAGGGCAGGAGAAAGGGTGAGTTCCAAAGAGGAAGAATCCACCTGTAGTCCCTTCCCTTTTATACCAACAGGGCTCTCTGTCTAAGGTGTCTCTACTAAGTGTTGCAGCATGTCATGAGGATGTAGAGAGTCTATGAGTGATATTCAGATTGGAGCTCGCAAGCCACAAATGGCTCTTTAATGTGTTGCTTCTGGTTCTTTGCAGCACACAATATTAAAACACCATGTGATTTAATTATTAACCAATCTAAGTAACCCAACAGGATGCTTTTGCTGTGTTATTTATAAACTGCAGTTGATAAAATAATAATACTTAGTCATTTTGCTGTGAGAATAATCTATAAACAAAGGACTTCCCTTGTCATATGATTTAATTTACATTACTGTGGTTCTTTTGGGCAATGTTGATCACTAATTTGGCTCCTGATCTACTGAGGTCTGAGTTTCACTGATCTATAATTTAAGCAGATCTCAGACTACTTAAACTTTGTAGGTCAATGTCATCTTAAAATCAGCCAGAAACCAACAAGCTGATGTTGCAGATCACAGATTGTAAAGAGCAATTACTTTCATAAGCTATTGGAACAAAATAAAAACAGGACATTTACTTGTTAATTCTGCACTGGATTTCTTCAATTAAAAACCACCTGCATTTAACAATTCAGTTGTTATTGCTTCATTAGGATGCTGGGTACAAGGGAGAAACTTTCTGTACTCATCTAACTCTCAGCCTCTCTCTATGTCTTCCTGTTCTCCACACTATCACCATTTGCAACATCTCCACTCAGATGCAGAGCAGGAAAATGATGAACAAGGAAATTCTTTATAACATCAGTGGAAACTACAACTATTCATTAGGAACTATAATAGCCTCATGGAAAAAAGTCAGCTTCGGATTCTGCTGCACAAACTTGGCAGCTGTTGAAATCTCACGGGATTCTCTGCATTTCAGGAGTGCTGCTTTCAGCTAAAACTAAGGCCAGCCCCTTGTTACCAACACAACATTCATAATGCTTACCTACTTTTTTCCCTTTGCCCTGTGACCAAGAGAAAGATATAAAGCTCATCAACCAATGCCCGGCAAAAGGACATTCGAAACCAGCTGTAGTCCTGGGTATGGTTTGATTCTAGAACCCTGAAGGCAGGTATGCGTGTCCCTTCTTATATTTTCAAGTGTTAGGAGCAATAACATTTAAAACTTTCACAGCTCTTTTCACAATCAAAATATTTTACAAAGAATTAATCCTCACAACACTCATTTTGTAGGAGGGTAAAGTGAGGCACAGAGAAGGGATATTACCTGCTCTTGGCTGGCCAGTCAGTCAGTGGCAGAGACAGGATTAGAACTCAGGGGTTTCTGATTCCCTAGCCAGTTCTCATTTTATTAGTCCAAGATGCCCCTCTGCAGGAAATTACTATTTTTTTAAAAACTAGGTTAAAGAACATTAAGGTTCCAAAGTCAAGCACATACTGACATTGGAAAGTGCCAGTTTAAGGCTGCAAGTGAAACCTTTAATTCAATCCCCTTGTGTGCATGTGTTATGATACAGTCTTTCATTATACGCTATTTTTTCCCACAAGGCTCCTGAATTATGCAGTGAATGGGGAGTTATTTAATATTTCTTTTTTATCCTTCTTGTTCAATGTGTGGCCTTAGGCCTTATTTCATGCATACCATCCAAATCCTGCACTGAATACAAAATTATTAGTTTCCTTATGGTAATCTCACAACAGCACCTTCAACTCATCACAAAAAATAATGGAATTATCTTTACAGCTTTCCAGTGAGCCTATGGGTATTACCACCATGTTTAATTGGATGGGGATCTAAAGCGCCAGAATTTTAGGCAGAAATTGTCACAAATATCCACTATTTTTTGGTGCCCACTGGAAAAATTTAGGCTTTGATTTTTCAGAGTACTTTGCCTTAAACAGCAAATTACACATTCAAATCATAGCTCCCATTAGCTTTAGTTGCAGCTGATAGTGCTCAGTTCAACTGCAAATCAGACCTCAGGGTATCAAGCCAGGCATGCAGAACATGAGGAACACACACTTAACGGCCACCTGTAGAAAGTTTGGTTTAAGCAACTTGCCCAGCCCCACAGAGGAACTCTGTAGGAAAGGCCAGGATAGAATCCAATGCTCTCTAGGGCAGGGGTTCCCAACCTTTGTAAGGCTGAGAACCCCTGAGGAAAGGAAAAAAAAGTTTTAGGGACCCCCTGTGTGCTGGCACTCTGCAGCAGCACGCTGCAGCAGAATCTGGGCCATGGGGGGTCAGAATGTGGCCCGTACCACTCTCCTGCCAGGGACCGTGGTCCCACCCCGGCAGAGGGCCATGGCCGTGGCAGCCCCCATGCTCTGGCAGGGGAATGGGGCCACAGTGGCTCCCGGGCAGAGGTGGTGAGCCATAGCCGCGTGCTGCAGCCGTCGTGGCCCCATTTTCCTGCTGGGAGTAGGGGTTGCCGCGGCCATAGCCCCCTGCCCGGTGGGGACCCTGTTCCCTAGCAGGGGATGGGGCTGCAGGCAGCTCCTGAGCAGGGGGCCATAGCCACGGCAGCCCCCACTCCCGGCAGGAGAATGGGGCCACGGTGGCAGCAGTGCATGGCAATGGCTTGCTGTCCCTGCCTGGGAGCTGCCTGCAGCCCCATCCCCTGCAGGGGAGGGAAGCTGGTCTGCTGCCAGCTTCAGCAGCCCACAAATGGGGGCAGCATCCAGCCCTCTGTGGCCCCCGACCCCGCTGGGATCCAGCCCTGGCAGAAGCATCGCAGCCACAACTGGGTTCCGGCCCCAGGGGGGAGCAGCGCCGCAGACCCCCTGGAAGAGGCCCGCAAACATCTGGGGGTCCGTGGCCCATGGGTTGGGACCACTGCTCTAGGTCATCATTCACCTGCCTTAACCACAACACTGCTCTTTCTTTTTCTTCAGTCCCCTGCCTCATTCACAACACAGTGTCCAACTTCTGCAACAAGTGAGGTAGGGATCCTATAGAGAAGAGCATCATTCCAGGAGAGCCATCCATGATAGGCATTGAGTAAGGCAATGGTCCTATGGAAAAAATAGTGTGATTATGTAATTAAAGATTGTATCATTACACAAACACAAGATGACCAAATTAAGGCCGCACATGCAATTTATTCCTAACTTTTGAGAGTTTGATTCTGCATGCTTAACCTTCTTTTAATGCTGGTGTTGGCTTGGTTTATTTAATATGTAGTTTCCTACTTAAACAAACTATGACAATGAAACCTGCACATAGCTAAAAAACAACCAAATGCAGGTATGGTTCCATACTAACATGTGGCATTTATCATCATTGTACCTCCACAGTAAGACATCTGAATGGACTACAGTATGCATATTTATTTCAAAGGCAATTCTGCTCCCGTAATTTAGGATTAGGCTGCAAATTTAAAAACTGACTCATCACTGGTATGACGACACCAAACATCACCTTTTTCTTCTGAGTCACATGTAACTCACCGCATGTTCTTAAGTTAGGGTGACCAGATATCCTGATTTTATAGGGAGAGTCCTGGTATTTGGGGCTTTGTTTTATATAGGTGCCTCTTGCCACCATCTCCTGTTCTGATTTTTCACAATTGCTATCTGGGCATTCTATAAGTATTCATTTCTATTGTGACTCTCTCTCTCTCGCTCTCTGCTGATTGCCTTTCCATTCTTTCCCTGTATGCTTTTAAGTATTCTTTCAACTCTCTTGCTTTGATTGGCCACATCTTGGAAATTAACATCTGCCTCTTGAATCTTGAGAGGGATGTTACAGGGTAGATTTTCATTCAGAGAGATGGAAAGGTCTTTTGTTATTCAGTATGGCTAAATAGTTATTCTTCATCAAGGAATTTACAAAAGTGTCCCTGTCACTACAAATGGAAAAAAAAGAAAAATAACTCACACACACACAAAGGCAGGTCTCCATGGAAGCATCAGGTCTGAAAGGAGGACAATCACCAGTACAGACTTTCAGATTGCATAAACAAAACCAGTGATATAGTCATTTTTGCTTAACTATAAGTATTTGTATAGATCCTGACCTAGTATAAATCAATACACTTCCACTGACTTCAACTGAGTTATGCTGATTTATATGAGCTGATTATCTGGTCCTTTGTCTCCAGCGCACAGCATCTATCCTTTCACCACAATACCCAAACTACTTAAAATGCTTTAATCACGTAGAGACAGAATGAAGTTCTGTGACATCAAAATCCTGCAACAAACCTGTTCCTCTCCTTATTCCTCAAGATGATCTGTATGGTTATTGTGATTTACAGTCTTGCCTGATTAAAAACAACTCTTGTCTTTTCGCTGACCTGGAATAGAGGCTGTCTCTGTGCCTCAAAGAGGGGAACGTGTGAATTAGAATAGAACAGAATCATAGGGTTGGAATGGACCTCATGAGATCATCTAGTCCAACCCCCTGGGGTTTGAACCCAGGACCTTCTGCATGCAATTAGTTGTGGTAGAAGTTTTTCCCACCAAAAAATTACAACTCTGCATATTTTTCTGAGTCAATATTGTCACAACAATCCTTTATGTTAAAAAGCTGTTACATTTTAATAGAAATGTTTATCAAAATATTATAAAACCGTTATTATGCACATTGACATTTTTTATTTAGAAAAACAGAATTTTAGTAAATAAAAATGTTGACAACATTATTTGATAAAGTCAATGATGAGGGGTGACCATGAAGAGTCTGAAATGAAAAGAACTTTAAAATTTCAAAAATTCTGTGCAAACTTGTTTTTCATTTTTCAATCAGCATGTTTCAGCTTTCAGTTGGTGATGACATTATGATTTGTAAAGGCAAAATATCTTCATGAGACAAACAGCATATGGCAAAAATCAACATGGCCCTAAAGCAATGAAAACAGAGACCTTAACAAGATCTTTCTCCTTAGGGTTTCTTTCTCTCTCTCAGAAAAATACACCTAATAATGAGCACCACACCATGTTACTTCTCTGTGTAAACCTACTGAGAAGGTGGACACAATGCAAATTTGCAGTCAACCCGAATTCTCAGATAACCTTGTTTCTCATAAGTTTATTTTTTGATATAGGCATAGCAGTAAGACTGCTGGTCTTGTTGATTAAGGTTGTTCTACTGATAATTTAGGATCTGGTATCCTTGCTGATGTGCCTAGCCTAGATGTTTTAGCTGCTTTTGATGCTATTGATCATGGCTGTGTCTAATCCAGACCAAGCTAGTGTGCTAAACACAGAAGTATAACTACCACTGTCAGAGTGGCAGGATGGGATAGCCAACTCAAGCATGAGCCCTTCTCAAACCCTAGCGTTACGTACATGGGTAAACAGTTCCACATGCTGCTGTAGCTACACAGCTTGGTCAGAGTGCATATGTCTATCCAAGTTTAGGATTACCAGATACGAAAGCATGGAAAGGAGGAAAGGGAAGTACGAAAAGGAGGACATTGGAGAACTCATGGAGAAAATGTAATATTAATGTAATAATATTCTTCTGTTTTTAGGGGGCCGTGGAACGCTTCCCCCCTAAAAATAGGTGTTCCAGGACATTCCAGCATATTTTAATTCTTTTAAGTAAAAAGCCAGACAAAGTCCTGTATTTTTAAAATGCCTGCTGGACGGAGGACATGAAGGTAAAAAGGAGGACATGTCCTCCTTTTGCCTGACATCTGGTAACCCTATCCAAGACCTTTTAAGAGGTCTTGCTGACCTGTCTGAATATCTTCACAGGTGTGGCTGGGATGGCTGTCAAAACACTCAATTTATTTCTTCAGAGGGGCCCTTTAAGAGTACTGTTGGGAGATTGTTCGTTCACCTGAGGGACTCTACTGTGTGAATTTCCAGGGGTCCCCATGCTTCCGGTTCCTTACTTTTGCATCACGGGGTTCATCTTCCCATTGATTTCAGTAGGCTTTGGTTCAGGCTCATGCAGAGGCAATTTGAGAGACAGTGTCATGATGGAGAGATGAGGATTGCACCAAGTAGTGGGAATAACATGAACCTTACAAAGGGATCAGAATTTGTTCACTGTATGGGCTGAAATTCCAGATGCTTTTCCCCCTACACCCCAAAATTGGTCCACCCATTTATACATTTGATAAAAGAAGAACCAGCATTCACCAGCCTCCTGAGGGGATGTATTCAACTCAAGTAGTTGCTGTAAAGATTGGTTATCTTGCATATATTTGACTGAAAAACACAAGCAAAATTTCCAGCTGCAGCTTGCCTCATATTTTCATTGCTACAGAAGCAGTTTATTGCATTGACGTATTTTGTAATCTCTGTTACATGGGGCTGTGTGAGATAATACAATGAATCGGAATATTGAGAGACAATGGATTCCACTTAAATGAAGACAACGTCCAACCCCTTCCTTTGGGAGGCATAAAGCAATTAGAACAGACTGTTGGACAGCTCAGCAACAGGAAAGATGAAAATATGGAATTTTCGCACCATGCAATGCTGACCCACTGTCCCTGACACCCGATGTTGTGCACAAGTACAGGCTTATCTCCTCCTTGACACAAAATATGAAGCAGAAGCATCTGCTTTCCTCATTTGCTGACAACATACACTAGGATGGCCTTCTTGCACTGATGACAAGGTTTTCATCAGTCATCTCTGCCCCAGTGGCAGACCCAAACATTTGGCCTTTTTAGTTTCAAGAACACTTGAACAGAATCTCACAGGGTGGTTGGCTTCAGTAGAAACACTCTCAGGACACCCATGCATTGACCCTGTACGGTAATAGAGGAGAATACTGTGCTGCAGGTCCATATTCTTCCAGAATATATGGCACACTATCAACATCCTCAGTGACTAGAAAAAGGGTGTTATTCTGCCTCTGTCCAAACAGTGTAGCAGCTAAAGAGGTATTGCACTGTTTTTTGTCCCAAGGAATGTATTTGTCTCTCAGTTAATGTCTTGAATCAGCAATAAACTTTGGGACAAAGGCTGGGATACTCAGCGTAGCTTCATATACGGTTCCCTCACTCTCAGTCAGCTCTTTACCTTGAAACAGCTTTTGGAGAAGATGGCTGAATCTAGTAAGCCACATCCCACACTTCTCTGGCAAGTCGTCGAGTCAGCGCACTGCAAAAGTTACCACCTGCTTGATATCAATCCAGATGCATTAATACTGAGTGGTTGTACTAAGGCACTGCTTACTGGCCAGGGAACTTAGTTTTATCTGGATTAATAACCATAGCAATGTGTGTTACTTCTTGCCAAAGAAGAATGGTGCTTGGCTGCAGCAATTCACCACATTGAGCCACCGAGACGTCGTTATTGTACTTTGCACTCTTAAAAGAAAAAAAAAGACATTCATCTCAGTGAAACCATTAAGTTTACCCATCAACCAGTCAGTGACAGTGTTGAGCAATGATGGTGACAGGATACAGCCTTGCCAGATTCCTGTGGAAATATGAAGCCATGCCATGTATCTGCCATCGAGGCAAACAAAGCTTTATATTCTTTCTAGAGCTTTTCCATCAATGACTATGCCATATCAAGTCATCACATCCCAAAAACTGTTAAATACTAGGGAAGCATGACAGACAGCGCTGGAGGATGCCTGAAAAGTGTGAATGCTCCTACAGTAGCAGCCATTGCTCACATTCTGTTCCTTTCAGCAGACTCTCTGGAGACATCAGCACATATAGGTAACTGCCAATCTATAAAACCTCAAGAACACCAACTCAGTTATATTGGAGTACAACTTGGGTGCTGATGAACACTGAAGAGCAATAGCTTGACCTTTTTTTTTTTTGGTTAAATTATTGACATTTGTCTCTTGTTTCATATTAAGTGGCAGGACAAGATCAGCAGTGAAGATATTTGTAGATGAATTCAGTAACTGCCCCCATCAGTACTGGTTTGGTTTTGGCGTCTTGCTTGGTATGGATGTATTATTAGAACAGAACAAATCACAAAGCATGTCTACCAAGGAATGCTTCTACACAGCTGTCAATCATTTGGTCACTAAACGTTTTGGTGGAATAATAAAGCTGCCAGATTACCTTAAAGAACTAACTAGAGATAGCTCTGGATGGCGCTCGATCTCCAAGGAGGCTATGTCTCTTTCAGATTCACCTTGATGATGACCTGCTTTTCTCTGCATACTAACTTACGTAGTCAGAAATCTACAGTTTACAGGCAGATAGAGTTCTGATAATTCAGAACAAAGACAATTCTGACATCCTCACTTGCTCTGTTCATTTAACCCACAACACTAACTCATGCAAAGAAACAAGGGTTTTCAGTTAAGAACCTTTTGCCCCTTGCTAGCTTTTTCTATAATGCACCCTTCCAGCACTGCTAAGTTAAATCTTATGGAAAACCTTAACATTTGGGGCTGTCAAGATAACTCAGAACAAAAATAAAACAAATGAACAAAACCTAAAGGAACAGGAAAAAGATAGCACTGGCATCAGTGGGGAGGCAGAAACAGACATGTCCTGTTTCCTAATAGTAACTCATTGACAGCTGACATGCATGAATATCTCCAGAGATGTATATAAAAGCAACAGCATCAAGAAACAGGAAAATGCTCTTGTAGATTATAAGATAGAGGTTATAAAATCCACGAATGGTATGGAGAAAAGGAATAGGTAACTGTTATTAATTCTTTCAAACACCACAAGAAACCAAACATCACCCAGTGAAATTAATAGGCAGCAAGTTTAAAACAAACATAAGGAAGGAATTCTTCACACAATGCACAGTCAACCTGTGGAACTCACTGCCAGAGGATGTTGTGAAGACCAAAATTATAATGTGGTAAAAAAAAAAAAATTAGGTAAGTTCATGGAGAACAGAGCCATCAATGACTATTAGTGAAGACGGTCAGGAATGCTCTGTGTGTCCATAGACCACTGACTGTCAGAAGCTGGGTCTGGACTACTGGGAATGAATCACTCAAAAAATTGCCCTGTTTTGCTCATTCCCCCTAAGGCATCTGGCACTGGCCACTGTCAGAAGACAGGATACTGGACTAGATGAACCGCTTGTTTGACCCGTTATGTTCATTCTTATGTTCTTGTTTCTCAAACACAAGAGTAAGGGCTCCCTAATGAATTACTGGAAATTGCTTTTATATGTCCCTGCTATGGGACCATTGATGAAAAAATAATTTGCTATAAACAGGCATAATAATAGCCATAAAAATCATGCTGACACTTAACCACTTCTTCTCCAACCATTGAAAATATTGTTAAAATGTCTCCTCTTGGATACAATTGTATGTAACTGAATTTGTTTTTACCTTTTTTCCTTAAAAAAGTACCTAGGAAGTTGCATAAAAAATACTTTTAAAAAAAAAAAAAAATTAATGAAGTGCCTTAGTCTTATAAAAATAAGATAAACAGAAAAATTCGAATCAATTCACCTCATGAAAATACATATTGCAAACATACAAATATTAAAAACAAATCAGCCCTTTCATCACAACTAAAAAGAAGGTTATCTAGTTCAAGAAGTAGAAATTTAGGATATGCTGAATTAAAGGCTGCCCATCCTCCTTTAATCTGCCTTACCTGTGTGCAGGTATTATGGTATGGTTTTGATTACATGATCTATGTTATTTTTTCCACAAGACATCACATTATATTCTATGTAGTGTAGTAGCAAGTCAAAGCCTGAGACTTGAGGCCTAGCAGAACAGACCAGGTATGAGCCCTGAATAAAGTAACAGTCAAGCCCTGCTGTTAGAAAGCAAACTTAGCAGAAGTCAGGCTGTGAATGCTGGCAAACTCACAGTACAGTATTTGGCAAGAACAGAACTGGTATTGCAAGCACACACATTCTTAAAGAAGCATTAGGTACAGAACACACATGCAAGCATATTCCAGAAAGGTACAGCTCAGTACCCCAAAAATAAAGAGCGTGTATTGACCCCTCAGAATGACAATATGATGAACAGAGATGTCTTGATAGTATGATGGATAGAAATGTTTTGATCGAAGCGTGCAGGACAAAGTAATGGGTAGAATCTTACTCATCAGAGGGTGGCATCTTACCACATCAGAAGTGGCAATATGTAATTTTCTGTAACAGCGTACAAAAGAGGGTCACAAAGGGAGTGTCTGGGTGCCTGAGTGAGGAACAAAAGGTCCCTGTGTTTACTAAGATAATACATATATGTCCTTGACAGTGGATCAAGCGTACTTGTAAGACATGTAGGGTGCTTTTTACCATGCTCTCCTGTCAATAAACCTGGCCTAGTACCTTCATTACTGAAACGGCTATCTGGTTTTATTTGATAATCCAGTTGTGGTTTGGTGTCTCTGTTATCTGCATAGAGAGCAAGAACACACACACAGCCAACAACTGACAACATACAAAATTTGTATGCTACCCTCTTTATTTTAATATGTGAGCATTTTCTGGCAGTGCATTGAGGAACTTGATTAACATCTATCATGCATTTTGTTTTGGAAGCTGTTGTGTGTTCAATACTACATATAAACCTACAGTGTTCTATTTTTAGGTTAGAGAGGCAAGATAATAAAAATCCATCCTGCATTTGGCGGTAAGATTTGTGATTGTCCTTAGATCCTGGGGGAGTTGATTCCACAATTTTGGACTAGACCCCAAGAAAGTTGTGTCTCCTGCATGGAAGAGCATTGGCCTTATTATTGAAAGTTCAGTTGTGTCAGAGGGGCATAAAATGACAATCAGAGACTTCATCCTGCCCCAATCACTCAACAGACAGGATTTGCATAAGGGAGAATTCAGGTTTCCAAATTTATGGTGGCTATGTATTTCCTGTCTTTCCAATACTTAACTTTACAACCTAAATGCTAAATAGTATTCTTTTAATGTTGGAGTATTTTTATATAATATTTCATATAATTTGCACACATATACTGTCATCTAATATACAGTATACATTGACAGTTTATAAAAGTAAACAATATTATGATCAAATAAGCATGACAATGGAGTAAATTGGACCACACTTAACACATAATGAATGTCTTAGCATCCATACCAAGAGGAAGCTGAGATTTGGTTAAGATTTCAATGTCCAAGTCACTAAGAATTAGAACATCACTTAGTCTATTTGATATTGGTACAATAGGAAATTTTTTACTCTGTGATGAAATTAACCTAAGTGCACAAGGCCATCACAAAAACCTATGGATTAATCAAGTCCCATGTTGAGGGTTTAATTGGGATTTTAATTGCTCATGAGATCCTTCTTGGATGAGTTATCTGCCCTGGGGTGAAATGTATTCATTCAAGGTTATGGGCACAGAAACCATATTGACTGAATGGGCACACCCTCCTATAACTCCAACCAAAGAATGGGTAAACCATACAATTACAGTGAAAAAATTGTACTGACTGACTTCTGGGTGACTGACAGTTCAGACACTGATCATAAGGGATATTGTAAATGGGTATCTATGGGCACCGGCAGTGCTTTGAAGAGCAAAGGAGAGCTTGACAAGGATTTGACAAGTGCAACAACAGAAATGGAGGAGATAATGAAAATTTTCTCCTCCCTTATAAGTGTATGTGAAAAGAGTCATAAAAAGGTCTTCACTTTTTGAAATGCTCTGAAGGACAACAGTGACAATCTTCAGGGACGATAATAGGCCGTTGTTCTTAAAAGCTTCAAAAACAACCAGCCAACCAAGTTTAATTTTCCAAAAAAAGCCATCTTGACCATTATCAGTAAAATCTCTCAAAAATATAAAGTGGCTTAAAAAGGAAAGCAAAATCACTAGTACAATAAGATTTCAAGAAACAGAAAGAACTTGGGACTACTTTTAGATCTGCTCCAGGATTGATATGCCTTAGAATTTGTTGTTTGGCTTCTGCCACTTTTCCGTATGATAAATTAAATGTGCTCTAAAAAGCATAATCTCATTTATAGACAAAGCTAACAATGGTCTCTTTAGCGTGGGTGAAACTTATTGAGAAATGTCACTAAAAACAGCTGGCACTGAAAGATGAGAAATACTGGTAGTATAATTGCTAGGACTATATAGCAAGTAGAATTAAACACAGCTACTGAGTTCAGGACTGTATGTCAATAACTATAAAATAAATGAAGGCATAAACAGGGTAATTCTACAGAAGGTGACGATTATTTAAGCAGTGAATTTACTTGCAAAAACCACAACATGTATCTGGACTTTCACTCTCTGAGTTGTTTGTGGGCAAACGGACTTACCTGGCATCACTCCTTTGATATCACTTTCAGTACTCATCCTGTTCTTGTTAGTGAACTGAAGGATAAGCTTCTTGGATGCTTCAAACTGTTGTGTAGCCATCAGCCACCGAAGAGATTCTGGGAAAATACTTCAAGAGAGACAGAATATATTAGTGGATGCTTCCAAGGATCTGTCAACGGATGCCAACTACCTTTGACTACTTCCTTTACTGTTTATATTATTACTTTAATCTCAAATAGTGTAAGAATTGCCTGACTTTTTTTTAAATGCTTTTTGCAAACAATGCAAAAACAGAAGGATAAGATTCCTACTATACAAACCATCCAGGTATATTTAATATTTCACTTTCCCACCGCATTTTCTTTTATACAGATTAACATAGAGCATGATTCCTATTGCATCATGTCTTCCATAAAATTGGATAAAACAAAACAAAATAAGGCAGGTTAACAAGATTATGCCCATTAGTACAAGGTATGTAAAGGCATGGGGACTTGTTTACCCGGTGAGTTGGTTTGCTGCAAGTCCCAGTGTGACTCTACAGTGTTCCAGCTT
Organism: Podocnemis expansa; assembly: GCA_007922195.1. Classification (NCBI taxonomy): domain Eukaryota; kingdom Metazoa; phylum Chordata; order Testudines; family Podocnemididae; genus Podocnemis; species Podocnemis expansa. Next base: position 7,626,053 of record ML682060.1, on the reverse strand, counting down.
CCCATGTGCTAACTTTGTGTGGAGACTGAAAAAGTGCAGTGAAAGTCCTGGAGCATGGCTGTAGCAGGGTCCACACACTGAGTGACCAAACAGCAAGCTGGCACCTGCAGATTTGTACTTTGGCTTGCCCTGCACTAACTCGCCATAAAGAAAAGCTCAAAGAAGCACAGTCTGCAAAAGCCACCAGTTGCGCACAGAGTGGGACAGTTTCTAAACAGCAATTCCCACCCAAAGGGAAGCAGCTGTGGTTAAGGAAGTAACTGAAAATTTTTAAAGCTGAAAGGAGAAAAGACCCCACTGAACTAATTTATGATTACACCACAATGTTGATTTTGTGTCAAGGAAGACTGTTTAAAATTATCTGCAAAACTCTGGTTTTTCCCCATAAGTAAAAAATATCTAGCTTTCAAAACCAATTTTAAGATATTTTGATAGAGCAGTGTTATGTGTATTTCTAGTTTATAGACATACATAATAAGTAGCTTACACTATGTTCAGTTTTGTTATCAAAACAGCTCCCTGTCATGAAAATATATTGCTTTATTTGTGTGATATGCTGCATAAAAACACCCCATAGGGCAGTGGTCTTCAAACTTTTTTCCTTAGGACCCAGATGAAAAAAAAAAATCATTTATGCCTGTGACTCAACATCTTTCAGCAATGCATTCCAGTCTTTTGGTGGTGGCAGCAGGGGGCGCCGCAACCCAGCACCTGAGGGTCTACAACCCAGTACTGGGTCCCGACCCTAAGTTTGAAAACCACTGCCATAGCGGATACTCCTCTGTACAGTGGTATCAGAGATGGAAATAAGTTAAATAAAATGGAATGTCCCTTTGACTACAAACCTCACAGGAAACAGCATTGAACCATGCAAGGAGATCAGATATCCTGATCTTATAGGGACAGTCCTGATATTGAGAGCTTTTTCTTACATAGGTGCCTATCACTTCCCATCCCCGTCCTGATTTTTCACACTTGCTATCTGTCCACCGTCCATGGGGGGAATTTCAGACAATTACTTATGATTTATTTAATAGTGAGAGTGTCAGCAGACTAACCACATAAGCTTAATACCTCATTATTCCTGAGGCTGGCAGACAAGTATTATTGGGAAAACATACACCTTTGATATAAACTTCAAAGGAAAACAACGGGGATATGAGTGTGCAGAAATTTGATGAATATCATACCCCAAGAAAGAACAGAACATAATGGAAACACAGTTTTACCTGTGTACAACAGCATGTACTAAAAGCAGCTCAGATTAGATCAGGGGTCTCAAACACGCGGCCCCTAAAGCTATTTCCCACGGCTTGCAACAACACCACTGTTACTGATATTTGCAATATTGTTGTATGGAAAGGTTTCAGTGGTGTGGCCCTCGGGCTAACGTACCAGTCCTCATGCGGCCCTTGTGGTGATTTGAGTTTGAGACCCCTGGGATTAGATGATCTACATAGTGGTCCCGCCCAGCTTTAAAGTCTATTATAATTTTAACCAAATCTGAAAGGAAAATTTGTGAGAGGTTTTGGAGAACTGACAGATTGTCTGATGAAGGATAGGCTGTTTAAGAGTTGCAGGCTTAACACCGATTAGTAGCAGTGATCTTCAGAAATTGCTAGTTTAATGTGAAAGGTTTGATGAATCAGGAACTAGGAGGTAGCTGGTGTGGGAGTCATTTAAAAATAAATAAATAAATATATAACCCCCCCAACCTTGTTCTCAGCTATGTGCATGATGGAATGTCTACTGCTCCACAACCTACACCTATAAGCAGTATCACTAAGGAGCATTTGAGCAAATAACGTGTTTAAGCCAGTGATTCTCAACCACTGTGTTGGGACATATTACTGTGTCACGGAGAGCTGAGGAGATGGCTTGATTTGCCCTGGGAGGGGTGCACTGCTGTGTCCTGTAGGGTCGCAATATGCCACCAAGTGTGTTGCAACCCACAAAGGTTGAGAACCACTGGTTTAAGCAATGATCACGAAAGGGCTCAGTATATGAGTCAAAACACATGATTTTGTCCCATTAATACAACATTTTTGGGGTGATTCTCCTTAAAGTATTTTTTTCCAGAGTTGCCATTTATTTCTAATAAAGACCTTAATCTCAGCCTTAATTAATTAAATCCACTTATCTTCATACTGAGCCAAACAGGCATGTGTGGAACTTTACAAAGCACAGAGTTAAAACTCATCTACAGCACTTAGAGTCTTCTCCTAGCATAGGCTTCACTTTCTTTTTCCCTCTGACTCAGTAAGTGTATTTAATTCTCTAGGATATCTGATGACACAGTTGTATAACAAAGGCATTATAAAATGAAGTTACACTAATCAGAAATTCCACCACAGTGCAGTGACCTTTGCCACCAATGCAGTCACAGCCATTATGTATCTGATGGAGCAGGGTGACAAGGGAGTGGAGGAAAGTCAGCTGCACCATAAAACAGCCATCATTTCAGGTTAATATAGACAAGACTTGAACACAGTCCCAGATGAAGAAAAGGACATTGATTTTATGCATTAAAAAAAGGAGAATGAAAAGTTAAACTGACCTACATCCCACTGTTTCAAAGAACAGTAAACAAGCATAGCAAATAGGAGAGCCATTCCCCCTTGACAGCTCATTCTACTGCACTGGTACCATGTGTCTGACTCGGCAAATTTTCTAACAGAATATACTGTTGTGAAAAATGACATTTTGCAAACCTACCCCCCCCCCCCAAGGCTCTGAATGCAACACACCATCCAGTATTTTCCACTTGATAGCTGGCAGCGTTAGCTGATAGTCTAATGAGCCTTTGGAACAGTCTGCTTACTAACTGAACAAAAAACACCAGAAACCTTGGATAGCAAGAAAAGTGCTATTATGCCACAACTGGTAGAAAAGAATTGTGTTAATAATAATGGCTCCCTAGATGGCTTTCATAGTAGAAATTCCCTGAAAGCATCATATTTTTGAAACAGTCTTGCCACAAGAATTATTATTTTCAGTAAGTTTTTCCAGTAGTGGCTACAATGGTTTAGGAGCTCTCCAACAGAGAAGAGAGCATGCACCTTGCTTTGCATAGCTCACATTCAAAGGGATATATAGACAACATAGATGAAAGGGATGAAACATAACTAAACTATTCTGTACTCATCCCTCTCACCAGTCATGTATATCTTCTGAATAATGTAACTGTCAACTTGCCCAAAATAGGGCTTGATCCTGTAAATTTTTAGCTTAACTTTCCATATGAGTAGTTCCACTGGCTTCAACAAAAGAAGGGGGAAGGCTTCAGATTTACTCTGGCTGCTGCCCCTCTACATTTGGATGGTGAGACCCCCCCCCGTCACTAGAATCATCAGGGTGTAAAATAAACAAGATATTAGTTAAAAGGGAGTTAGAAACAGCAGGAGAGAGATGATCAAAGAAGGTAGAAAGGAAGAGTATATAGAGGCAACCAGGGACAGAAAAGTTAGGACAGAAGCGAAAGAAGCTAAAAAATAGTAGTCAGGATCAAACTGTTTAAAAATAGATAGAGCCCTGCAGATATCCGCCTTATATCTGCATCCGTGGATACAACATGGATATCCACGGTCCATTTCTTGTGGATGCAGATCGGATACAGATCCACATAATTTTATCTGCACAGAGCTAGAGCCCTGCAAATATGCAGATAGCCGCGGATATCTGCATTATATCCGCATCCGCAGATACAACACGGATATCCGTGGACCATTTCTTGCGGATGCAGGTCGGATATGGATCCACTTATTTGTATCCGTGCAGGGCTCTAAAAACAGATACCCATTTTGTATATACAGTGCAGGCAGTTATCTACGGAAACTGCGTGACTGCACTAGAAAGTGCTTAGCTGCCTGCCTAGCCAAATCTTCATAGTTGTGCACACGATCATACAACACTTTGCAGAACTGGACTAGGGGCTCTTGCCCACTACTACTGAGCAACTGTTTACCAACCATTTTTCTCCTACAGCCACACCACACTTTGCTCTAGTCTGCTTGCATCAAAAGGGGTGGGGGAGAGCATAAGGGGTGCTGGAGGCAAGGCGAGCATGGAGCACTCACCAGTTGGCCTCCAGCCCAGTGGGCACAACAGCACCTACTGTCAAAAAACAGGCAGTTATTTCTCAGCAGCGGCCACAGCAAAACTGGCCTGGACACTGAAATATGAATAAGACCTGAGGCAGTTGTAGCCATAATGAGACAGCTGGTGTCTATATTTGGCAAGCACATGAAAATAATCAGGGCTGATGTTTAAAAGCCATATACACACAGACATCACTGCAGAAACACTTACTTTCCTAACACCTGGGTAGGCATATTGTCACCTATCATACAGAGGTGATATTTTCCTATATGAGGCTCCAGCCCAGTAAGGTGTACTGCTGCATGGAGCCTGAGTGAGGGTAATCTGCCTGTGCACTAACAATTGCACGTGTAACACATCCATCCTGAACCGAATGTTTTCTTTTGGAATAAGATAAGTCACAAAAAACATTTCAGATTGGATAGGCTACCATGACCAACCTATCCAATTTATTGAGGACATAAACTGGAAAAAAGAAGAGAGGGGAGCAGAATTTCCAGTTCTCCGAGATCGCTGCTATGGTCATTCAGAAACAAAAGAAATAAAGATAGTCTCATTCTCCTGTAGTGTCTATATGACTCCAGCATTGAAAATGCACAAAGGGGAAAGATTTCCAATTACTCTCATTGCTTAATCCGATGAGCAACAGCCGAAGACGCAAAACACCATGCATTCAGATATAAAAAAGTCAGGGATTAAATACAGCTTGAGATCCTTAAATAAATTTCCCTAATTGCTTTGTCTTAACTCCTGGAGATTAAAATATTAAGCTGACCTGCTGATTTAATGCATTTTATTTTCATTGTTTCAATTTCAGTTGTGTGAATTCTAACGGGGACTACTCAAACCAATTGCAAGTTCATGTGCACTCACACACACAAAGTAGTTTTGCAGCTGATTTCCAAACTTCAGGCAGCCTGATGGGAAACTTGAAAGCAAAAAAACCAAGCAAACATCAAACAAAACATGAAGGGAGCCCTGAAGTCTGACGTCAGGCCTCTAGTTCACTCTCTTTGCATTGCCATAAATTAGGCTAGTAAGACGATGTTTGTAAGAAGCTGCTTCGCCGATATCTTGTCACAGCACAAACAAGACAGAAAATGTTTGTATTTATTCTCCTTCAATTCTCTATTGTCAAACTGCTGCCCCTCCCAACATCATCTTCTCTCAGTCAGATGGAGAAAACCCAGTTATTAGCTTTGGCGAGATTCCCTTTTTTGGCTCTCTCCTCCCACCTCCATCCCATCTTTCCCTTCACAGCACTCTGGTGAAGAGCTTAAAGAGTTTTCTGCTAAGAATGATTTTGGTTGGTCAATTTCCCTGTGGCTAAACTAAGCTGGCTGCACTCAGCTGGTTGATAGACTTCCCTTTCTTTCTGCAGCAAAGCCCTTTACATGTGGAACAATCTGAAGAGGGGGAAAAAAACTAGAATTATTGTCAATTTCCAGTTTCAATGTGTAGAAAGGGAGGTTATTTACTGTAACTGATGGTTCTCCTAGCTGTGTTGTCACTATCTGGATTCCACATGTGGGTGTACATGCATGCCATGAGCCAGAGCTGGAACAATTTAAAGCAGTCGCAATCAACCCACATATGCATTATGCATTGTCCACATCAGTGGTTTTCAAACTTTTTCCTTGGGACTCAGTTGGAAAAAAATCATTTATGCCTGCAACCCAGCAATCACATCTTTGAGCAATGCATTCCAATCTTTCGCTAGTGGCAGCAGGGGGTGCTGCAACCCAGTGACAGAAGGTCTGCGACCCAGTACTGGTCCTGACCCTAAGTTTGACAACCACTGGTTCACATGGTGCATGCGAGGTCTTATGAGACTGCATGGGTTAATGGCAGGTGTTTAACGTCCCAGAATGGCACACAGGTGCCCCCTATTTTTGGATGAGCAGCGTTCTGGGGCCCCCTAAAAATAGAAAGAATGTGCTAGAACGCAATGTTCTGGCACATTCCCCTAGGATCGGCTCAGGGAAGGGGCTGCGGGCTGGGACAAGCCTGGTCATCCCTCCCCCCACTTTCTGGGGGCCTGTGGCAGTCCCACCCCTTCCTGCTGGGCCCAGGCGGTGCACGCAGCCTGGGCCCAGTCTCGGGCCTGTTGTCCTCCAGCTGGTTGGCCAGCGCCACAGCTTCCCTCCCTCCGGCTCCTCGGTGGCAGCGGTAAGGGGGTTCTGGGGGTTTGGGACAGTTAGTCTCTGGCAAGGAAAGGGCACGGGGGAGGGCTGGGGAGATGTGGAGGGGTTGAGGGGCTGAAGGGGACAAAGGAACTGAAGGTGGCTGGGGAGACGTGGAGGGGGTTGGGGGACGGAGTGAAGGTGGGAGAGCTGGGAGGTGGGGCATGGAGGGCTGAGTGGGGACATGGGGCAGAGAGCTTAGGGAATGGGGATGGAGTAAGACGTGGAAAAGGGGTCTGATGGGGGGCAGGCATTTTAGGGACAGTAGCTGGGGTGAGGAGGCAGGCATTTGGAGAGCAGTAGCTGGGGTGGGTGAAGGGGGCCCAGAAATTTAGGAGGGTTCTGGGGCCTGCCAAATTATACTTTAACCCCTAGTTAATGGCCTCTCAGTTCCCTCTTATTAACAGGCACTGAGTCTGCAGCAGAAGGGGTAGGGTTGGAATCCAAATCTCAAAGAACCCTCAGTTACAGTAAGTAACCTCCCTTTCTTTTACAAGTGCTGGTCCCTTGGTGGATTCCATAGCTGGGGAGAGTAATGAACACTAATCAACGTGGAGATGGACACAAGGGCTCAGAGGTAAGAGTCTGTAGGACATGCAGCCAACTGCCACATCTGCTGCTGCTGAGTTGGCTGTGGTCTCACAAACAATTAATGTGTTGACAGAAGACTACACTGATGCTTTATATATGTTTTGGCATGAGACATCTGTGAGGAGGGCAGATGCAGTGGCTTGTGCTCTTGTAGAGCAAGCAGTGATGCCAGGTGGTGGAGAAACTCGGGAAAGAGAGTAACATTCTGTTATGCAGCAGGAGATCCATTTGGAGAGGTGCCAGGAAGAGAGCACATGGCCTTGCAGTGTTCCACTATTGTGATAAAGAGTCTGGAAGAGGCTTGGAAAGCATGGCTTCATTGGAGATGAAAGGCCATGGATGTTAGAGGAAGATCAGTGTGCATTCCCTGTTGAAGATAGGTGGTTTAGGGTAAAAAGTTGGGAGATGGATGACTTGGGTTAAAGTGGAATGGTGAGGCTGCCTTAGAGAGAAATTTGAGGTGGAGTTGAAGGGAGACTGTGTTCCTGTGAAACACAGTAAAAGGTGCATTTGCCATCAAGGCTGCCAGTTCATTGGGCAGAAGAGATGTCCACTAAGACTGTCACCTTTGTGGATAGGTAGGTGAGCGAGCAAGTGGCTCAAAGGGTGTCCTAATGAGGGGTGAAAAGATGAAGTTGAGGTTCCAAGAGAGAGAAAGACCATGGAGGAATCGATCATTAGTTGGATGGCTGAAAGCAGAAAAGCCATCTATAGGCAGAAAGAAGGCATGGACTGATTGAGTCGGATGGACTTGAATGGATGAATGGGCAAGACCTGAGAGCTGGATGTTAAGCAGACAGTCCAGGAAGGCCAGTATGGACATAGTGTCTATAAAGTGATGATTAGTGGATGCCCACTTCTTGAAGTATCTCCATTTGGCTTGGTAACATGCACTGATAATGGCACATTGGGTGGGCATGAGTACATTCAACACCAGTGTGGAGCATGTATTGTCTCTTCATGAGCCCCATCCAAATACCAGCCTGGGAGGTGCAAATGGTGTGGGTTGGCACAGTGGCTTTGGACCTGTTGTTGTGTCAGAAGGTTCAGGGTGGGGCTGGGGGGCGGGGGAAGGTTGGGAAGGAAGAGACGGATTGGAGAGCAGATTGAAAGGTGAAGAAGATCTATGAACCAGTGGCCAGAATGGGACTATGAGTATGTGGACTGCCTGGTCTTGCCTCACTTTGCAGAGTATTTGTGAGAGGAGCAGAATGAGAGGGAAGGCATAACATAGTCTCAGTGTTCATGGGAGAAGAAAAGCATTCCTTTGTAAGCCTTGCCCAACAGTGCCTCTCGAATGAAACAGGGGATACTTATGGTTGGTGGCATCGCAAACAGGTTCCTTTGTGGTGCACCACCGTTGGAAGATGGAATAAAAAGTAGAATCGTGGAGCTTTCACTCTTGGTTGCAAAGGAAGGAAAAACAGTGTTGTCTCTATGTGGTAAGTGGATTGTGTACAGTATGTCATCATGTCATAAGCAACAGTTCCAGTCAGACTGCCTCCCAGCACAGGGTCGGTGATCTGACTCTGCCTTCTTTATGTGTAAGACTGCTGTCATATTGGTTGAGAGAGGTCGTACATGTTTGGGGTGAACCTGAGGGAGCAACACTTGACAGACATGCTGGACCACATCCTTGCTTCTCTGAAAAACCATAGGTTTTGGGTTGCGTGACCCTGTGTGTGGACACCCAAGTCTACAAGTGAAGTGTTAAGTATGAGGGTATATGGTAAAAAAGTTGAAGAGAGTGCCTTCTGCGACCATGAGTGAGTTGCACAACCATGAGAGGGAAGTTACCACTAAGGTAGAAAGAGGATCTGCTTGTGTGTGGAGGTGATTCATCTGTTGTCGTACAGCAAATGGAGTCTCAGATGCAGGCACCTCATAGGAAGGTGGGCATAAGGTGTGACAGAAGTGCATGTTGCCATGTGAAGGCAGTGACACAGAACTGTGTGAGGATGGTGTTTGCAGCCTTGTAATGACAGAACTGAGAGTTGCAAAGCAGTCCCTTGGAAGGAAGGCTTGTCCCACAATGGAGTCCGAGTGTACGCCAATAAATGCAAGTTCTCTGGTTGGTACAAGGATGGAGTTTTTCCTCATTGATGCAGATATCCACACTATTTAGGAGATCCCACAGTGTACAGATAGTGATGAGGAGGTGGTTTCAGGATGACATTAGAAGCTAGTCATCCAGGTTTGGAAGCAGGGAGTGGGCCAGATGCATATATGGGAAGAGTCAAAGGAGTTTGTTCTGACAGCTGCTGATGGAAAACGGAGGTGGTAGAAGTGGAGGCAGCAGAGACTCTGGCTCATTGAGAATGTTGGCAGCCATGGAGGATAAGGTTAAAAGACTGGCCAGGATACTGGAGTTGGAAAGGCAGTAGGTTTTGGTAGCAGGCTGGGGCCAGATTAGACCCAGTGACCTGAGAGTCTGAGTGAGTGCAGACTCTTTTCTGTCTTGTCACTAAACAATTTTTAGCTGTCAAATGGCTGTTCAGTGTCCAAGATTTCATCCTAGGGTCTTTCAGATCCTCTGCTGACACATTGAGGGTTGCTGCCATAAGACACAGTAGGTCCTGATACTGAGCAGGATTGTCTAACAGTGAAAATGAGAGAGGAATAAGTGCCTCAGTCTGGGGACAATGATGTTCCAGTTGGGACTGGCAACCAGCTTCTGGTGGTACCAATGGTGCTGGGGCAAAATGATACTGTGTGATTTCTCATTAATTGAGGGAGGTGCAGGGTGCTAGGGAGTGCTCCATGGCCATGACAGGGGTCCCAGCAATGACAACAGGACCAAGCACACAGGTCCATTTGTGTCACCAGGCCATGTGGGCACCAGAACAACTGCTCTGCAGGTGGTGTGTACATTGGAGTTGTGGTAGTGGGCTGTGTGAGTGTTCTGGTGAAAAGGCAGGGCCTGGTTCCAAGGACCAATCTGAATTTGTCTGCTGTTCCAGAAAGCACGCTACCATCAGAGTGGGTGGAGCTGGCAGTGCAGGTATGGGTTGTGATAAATCTCCAGGCCATCAGATATATGGCAGCAGCAGTTCATCTACCAGAGATGGAGGCTGCATAATACCAGGTAAATCTGTGCTGTAGCGGGGAGACCTTGAGAGGCAAAAACAGATCTGCTATGGACGCCAGGGGCAATAAGCTGATGTGTGTGGTACTGGAAATGCACATGGTACTAGACATAGTAAGCCAGACAGATGAGCAGAGTGGATGGAACCAAGATGCAGCAAAGGACTTCAGTTTGCCACAATGTTTGGTCTTATGCTCCACTTTAGATTTCGTCAGAGCAGATGCTGTTGTGTTGGCATAGAACTTCTCATTTGCCTTGTCTCATTTAGGGGAGGTAACTCTGCACTTGGAGGCAGTCCCTCTTGTGCCCAAGGCGATACTTCTTATGAACTAGATGGGATTTAGCCACTGTGGCTGGGGATTCCAGTGAGTCCACTGGTGCCATCACCAAGCAAGCTTATGGGCTCAGTGCCTCCTCCATGAAGTGTTTATGTAATCTGAGTTCTTTAGCCTCACAAGCTCATGATGGAAAGGATCAGCATATGGAGTACCAGACTGCACTGTGGGTCTCATCAAGATAGTAAAGACAGTGTTGGCAGACCTCATATATCAAGCGGGATCATGTGACATGAAGTACAGTTCTTAAAACTGGCTTGTTGGGGCATAATCCAACAATCCATAATTCATAGGTAGGACACCCGAGATGGAATCAAATGACATATACTAACTTAAAAGGTGATAACTATAGCTTACTATGCAAACTAGCTATTATGATCAAACTATTCAAACTTTTTTCTTTTTTTAGCTATGCAGATTGAAAGGTGAAGAGAAGAGAGTTCTGATTCTGGCCATGCAGCAGTACGAGGAAACTGAGGCAGCACTGATTTGCATAGTCTTATAAGACCTCAGATGCACCACATGAACTATATGTAATGCACACTAGGGTCAACGGAGGCTACTTCAAAACAGTTCCAGCTCCAGTGTGTGCAGCCACCTATGGAATCCACACAGGGACCAGCACTTGAAGAAGAAATTCTTGTTGATGGCCATGCAGAGACCAATGGGAGAGAAGGAAAGAGCAGGAGTAGTATTGAAACAAAACAAAAATCCTTAACACCCCAAAAAAAAAAAAAAAAAAAAAAACCCCCCCCGCAATTTTAGAAAAGGGAGGGGGGGGTGGGGGGAGACACAGGAAAGATGACAAGACAGAGGCAATAATAAAAAAAAAAAGAAAAAAGAAGAATGCAGACGGTAGGAAGGAGAGACACAAAAGTGAAGATGGGAAGGGGAGAAGAATCCTTTTGTGGTAGGTGTTGCTGGAACAATGAAACACCTCTCCAGCCAGTCCTAATATCATCAGGCATGCTTGGGACAGGCTCCACTTTGCAAATAGAGTAAGCTACAGCATTGGCCTGCCCTAGAGTAAATAGTGTTTACACTAGAGGGCTGCATAAATGCAACTACCTCACGTAAGGGCAAGTCTACACTGCCCACCTTTTTTGGCAGCAGTTGAACATAGATATGCAAGTCATCTAAAATAACTTGTGTATCTATGTTTGGTTTCTCTACCCCTGCACACACACTGCACAGGTTGAAGGGAGGGACCTCCCTTTGAACCAGTGTTACCTGGATGCTGAGATGGTGTTGCAGGATTGAACATCCTGATTGGCTAAGCAGGTCTGAACAGTAGATCCGGAAGTTTGAACTGATAGTGGTGATTCTTTCACCATCAGTGAAGGCCTGCCCTAAAATTCATACAGTTTTTGAGGAGTAGGGGAAAGGATAAATCTCAGTTTACAGCACTTGAGCACCTAGACCCAAACTAATTAGCCATTTTCACTTTCTCAATTACTTAGCATGTAGGGTTTCTTTGTTTTAATGAACAACACACTTGCTGACCTTCAAAAGAGCCAGATCTAGGAAGCATCCAACACCAAAAAGAGGAAACAGAAAGGCTACGTCCACACGTAGACACTTATTTTGAAATAAGTTAATTTGAAGTAAGCTAATTTGAAATAAAATTGTTATTTTGAATTAACTTCAATCGAAAAAAGCAAAAACCTCAAATCAAAATAACAAGTCCAGACACAGGACTTGCTATTTCGAATCAGGAGAGGGGCACCATGGGAAGCGTGGCAACATGGCCCCCTCCCTGGGCCATGCCCCCACCCAATATATAGAAAAAGGAAGGTATCCTGGGAAGGAGAAGGGCAAAAGTGTTAATTCAAAATAATGGTTATTTCAATATAACACGTCTGAACAGCATTATTTTGAAACAACCATTTCAAAACAACAGCTATTTCAATTTCAGTCTAGGTTTTACTATTTCAAAATAAGGTTCATTATTTCAAAATGATGGGGCTCATCATTTCAAAATAATAAAATGTCATTGAGACATGACAACTTTTAAATCGAAACAACAATCGTCGTTTTGATTTAAAAGCTATGTGTGGACATAGCCAATGTCTTCTGTATCCTGGTGATCTGAAATCAAAGCCTAAGGGCATAGTTGTTAGGTCCTGACTTCTTTCATTTACAAGCCCTCAAGCACATTTCTCATACCTGGCTTACGCACAAACCTCTACGGTCTTCCAGATTCCACAGCTCTGTCATTGACTATCAAAGACCTTGCACCCCTGCACTCTTCGATACAGTCAACCCATTTTCTCTGAATCAGTACCTTGGCCCAAGCTCTAACTGTTAGGTCTTACACAGCCCATTATACCACAGCACCTATAATAGAGGGAGAGCTGAGCAAGCACACTGATGGAAGACTATTAGATGCAGAGACGCAGGAGGAAAGCAAAGAACATTTCCACAGTAGGAGAGGGAAATGAACAGATCAGGGAGGAAGATGAGGGAGAAGACAACATGAAATGTCACAGGACTTTTCTACTGTTCAACTGACTGCTTTGCATGGGTAGTTAAGTGATGAGGAAGTACAGTTTTCAGTTTTTCTTTTGTTACAATTAAAGGTAAGTTCATTTCCTGCCTCCCCTCCTAGCTGTGCATATCATATGTGCCCAATTAACTGCTTTCCTACACTGTCGTTGAGAGGGAAGTGATTATAAAAATGACACGACCACTGTAACTGTTTCATAAAAGGAACATCCCACTTAATAAGATGCAACAGCTGAGAGACAGGCACAAAGCATACATGAACACCCAATGTAACTAAACAAACAAGGTCAGACCCTTTTTGCTAGTTCAAGAACAACCAGACTCTACAAGTTTTGATACTTTGGTTATTGCTACCATTATCAAACTGTATAAGCAGCTCCTAATTCCATCTTCTTTCTATTCTTCCCCTCCTCTTCTCAATGGTGTGTGTATCTGAGAACAGAATTTGGCAAGTAGCAAGACCATGAAGATCTCTGTTTAATTTGGCATAAAAGATTAATGTTTCCAACTCACATTAATGACAATGGGAAGCCTTTGCATAGAATTTACTGGAAGCTGAATTAGATTAGAATAATTGTTTAAAATATGAAAAAAGTCTTTTTACACAGATGTTTGTTTGGTGTGTTATGATGCTAGTTAATAATTTGTCTTCATAAGGGACTGTAAAAAACTATCAAATAGAATATTTGTAAAGGATTGTACTGGTTTTGTACATTAACAGTATGTACAGATAAACATTGAACTGGTATGCTAAAGTGTATTCAGGTGTAGAGTAACTGAACAACAGTATACATTCAGCCAATAAAACTGATGGAGAGTAAGGAGGTAAAAAACAAACAAACAAAAAACCCCACCCACACAAAGATTAGGGTAGAACTAACACAATAGCCTACATATGCTCAAAGGCTCTCTGGACACCAGGACACATCAACTTAAAGCAACACCAGACCATCAAAACAACACAGGCAAAACCTGCAGCCATATCTCTACTGCTACAGTGATCAATACTCCCTACTAGAGCCGTAACTAGGGCAGGGAGACTGGGACTTTCCCCCAGGGTGCATAATGACCAACTCTGTTTTGCTGCTTGACCTAAGGGTGTGTTCCACATGCTGCTTGCCCTCGCGTGTCTCACGCACCAAAATGTGTAGTTCTGGCACTGCTCTCCACAAAACACCTCTCAAGATCTGCGTCTCTTACATAGGTCTATCACAACAGGCAGCGTACCTCATCTAGTGCACTAAGTGCCCCAATAACTGCATGGGTATAACCAGATAATCACTACACTCTTAGAATAAATTCACACAGGAAAATGATAAAAGACAAGAACACCCTCTCATCTGTGGGTGAACATTTTCACAAAGCCATCATTCCATATCTGGCCTCTCCATCCTCATCCTCAAAGGAAACCTACATACTACTTTCAAAAGATGAGCCTAGGAGCTTAAATTTGTAACTTTGCTAGGCACTAAAAATAATGGATTGAACAGAGACACTGGATTTATGGTTTACAAACATGATTTCTAACCCTTAACTTCCTCTTTTTGTTTTATGACCATAGCAGTGGCAACAGGCCACTCTACCTCGAATGGTCCTTCACAATATCAGTAGACTACTCACGCTAAACAACCTGTTCCATCTAGTATTTTGCTGTGACCTGGAAGTTCCTTTCCCAGACCTACAGAACCCTTGTGCCTCAAAAGTTTGTCTCTCCCACAAATAGATATTGGTAGGTCCAACTCAAGATATCATCGCAGCCACCTTGTGTCTCCAATATTCTGAGGCTGAGAGGGCCACAGCGATGCTGCACATCATAGACAAGGAAGCACAGAGCTGAATGCATGCTAAGCTGTCTGAGCTAAAAACCTAGCAGGGAGATTTAGAGTACTTCCCAGCCTTGGACAGTGGACACACATCAGCTCATCTTGAGCTAGTATGCTAAAAATAACAGCATGGTCTCTACGACCTGCGCAGTGGCTCACGCTAGGAACCGGAGTATAGTCCTGCCTGACTCCACTAGGTAAATAGTACCTGGCTTCTCTGACACCGCTATGCCATCGTGAACACACTGCTAATGTTAGTATCCCAAATTTCTGTCTATCCCAGCTGAGAAAAAGAATCCCACTAGACACACCATCAAGGAACATGAGCTTCAAACATGTTAAATGAACCTTTCCTGCACTAGACTTCTAAAATAGGCTAGTTTACACGTTAGTCAATACGTTCTGACATCATCACTTTAAATCCTCACTAGTCAAGGCCAAAGAGACTGAAGATGTAAGCAAGAACTACATTTTGGGCATAAGGAGAAAACTTGACTTTAGAAATACGTATTTCCAAGGACTAAGGCTGCAACACAATTACAAACATATAACTTGTGAGAATTTTTTTTCTTCTCATTTTTAATATTGTGTGAGTGCAAGAAGTCTCTTCTCTGACGAAGTACGAGGCATGTATGCTAGTTCACCGAAGCCAAACTCTCCTCTCCCTCCAACCCACTACTGGGGAAGCAATTAGAGAAAGCTACATTAGAGAGTAAAAGCTTTGTCTTCTTCAGATCAGCTTCAGACTTACCTATTTGCTGAAGGAGGCGTGTAACTGAAAAAAGAAAACTCAATATAGACATGTAACAATATAGGCAGGAGGAGAGGGAATCCTTCCATATATCAAAACACCTCCCAGAGCCAGACTTAATAGCAAACATCTCTGCAAAAAAGAAACAAGGCAGAAATACTTACGACCAGTACGCTAGCATCAGCAGAAAAGGGCAGATGATGACCGCCTGGAGAACCTGCCAGTCCTTGCAGAGGGCAGCCAAGCCTGGCATGAGGAACTGTCCTGCCATTGCAATGAAACTTGCCACCATGGTGACCATGAACCGGTGCCCAGGAGGACAGAGTTCTATTCCTGAAATGAAAAGTGAACATGCAAAATTTGAAGGTCAACACAAGGCAACATTTTTTTTTTGGCAATCATGACGACAGAGGAGCTCATTAATTTATTATTATGACACAAGAGCTAATGTCCTCCCATCAATCACAATTTATTCAATTTGATTTATGAAGTGGATGCAATCATCATTTTAAAAAAGTATTTCACTCAGGCCTGGGGCAAAGAAAATATTTTATAGGAGACTTACTGCAAGTAAAAGCTCATACATCTTAGTGATTTAGAGTTCAATCCTGCAAGATGCTGAAGAACCCCCAGAGCTGCCAAGTGCTTTGAAATTCCTCATTGAATTTCATGGGAGTTGTGGGTGGTTGGCAGGCTCTACCTTGGAGCCATCTACATCCAAATGTATCATGCTAGTACCCAATCCCATCTCAAACTGGACACTGTCAAGCTGTTTCTTACCACTCTCTCCCTGCACCCTAACCTCCCTTCTCCATACGTGGTCTCACATACAACTGCTATCATCAGTAACCTCAGCAGGCTTTCTGACAGAAGGCTGGTTAATAAAACTCTTTAAAAGCCCTGGGTCCTAACTAGACGCTGCCTAAGAAACAAGAGTCCTGACCAGACACACACATCTTAGAAATGAAGCTGGATCTAGCAGAATCATATTTGCAACTTCAGCAGAAGTGTAGCTATAAAACTGGTTCAGGTCATACAGCCATATCCTAATGCTAGATTTCTGTTTGGCTACAACTACGGCGCCACCTTGCAATCTACGCTTCCTGCTTGTCTACATTAAACTCCATGGAGTAATCTTTAGGCATGACAAGCCAGCCACAAATACTTATTTATTGGGCAGTCCTTATCTGCAAGTGGAAACAGATACACAGACAAGAAAAGTATCTGTCACCACAGCACACTATCTTTGTTAATGCTGCTTTTCCTTGGAACACTTCCAAAGTTATTTTGTTGCTAAAATTGTTATTAGAGTGAATGAGTAAGATACTGGATAATGGAAAGCTGGGGGAAGGGGAAAGGAGGGAGACAGGATGTCTTCATGAAAGGCCAAGTTGTAAACTGGAACAGGTGCAGAGGAGGACTATGAGGGTGATCTGTGGAGTGGAAAACCTGTCTTATGAGAGGAGACTCAAAGAGCTTGGCTTGTCTAGCCTAATGAAAAGAAGGCTGAGAGGAGATATGATTGCGCTTTATCAGTACATCAGATAGATAAATAGCAGGGAAGAAGAGGAATTATTTAAATTCAGTGCCAATGAGGACAAAAGAACAAATGGCTATAAACTGTCCATCAAGAAGTTTAGACTTGAAATTAGCTACAAGTGTCTAAGCATCAAAGAACTGAAGTTCTAGAACAACCTTCCAAGCGGACTGGTGGGGGGCAAAAAAACAAGCTGGCTCCAGCACTGAGCTGGATAAACTTATGGGGGGGATAGCATAATGATCATTTGCTGGTGGTTTCTCTGTACTCTGAAGCTTTTAAACCAGGGGTCTCAAACATGCAGCCCCTAAAGTTATTTCTTGAGGCCTGCAATGACACTATTGTTACCAATATTTGCAATATCATTGTATGAAAAGGTTTCAGTGGTGTGGCTCTCATCCTAACATACTAGACCTCATGCGGCCCTCTACTAGTCCTCATGCAGCCCTCATGGTGATTTGAGTTTGAGACCCCTGTTTTAAACCATGATTTGGGGACTCAGTGACTCAATCATAGGTTAGGTGTCTATTGCAGGAGTGGGCAGGAGTTTCTGTGGCCTGCACTGTACAGGAGGTCAGACTTGATGATCATAATGGTCCTATACAAAGGAAAATGCATCTGTAGTGAAACAGTCAACATTTTCATTATTCTAGTCAAAGAAATCACAGTCCAGCCTTGGAAAGTAAAAAAGAACCCACTCAAACACTTACTGTTGCATATAAGGCTTCCATAGTTTAATAAGGAAAACAAGATTAAGCATACAGCTCCCATCCCATTAATATGGCATCATTGTTAGGAATGCAGCATGCTGGATTAACCAATTTCATTTTTTCTTGGTGGGGAGGTGTCTTCCAAGTTATGTTTTTATATTCAAAGGATAAAGCTGTTTTGTTTTTTAAATTAAACATCAGTCACTCACACGCCAATATAAGTACAATAAGTAGGTTTGTTGCTATAGAAGCAAAAAATATTGCATGACAGGTGCAAATTCAGCTTTCCAATGGCTGAGCTTTGATTAGTGTAAGTTATGAAAACTTGCAGAGACCAGATCAATTATTTTTTATGAAGTCAAAAAGCTGTGTCAAAATTGTAGAACTGTGTTTCTGAGTCAATGGGCATAATAGACAGAATAGTCAATTTGAAGCAATTATTGGTAGTAATAAAAACAAAAAGCTTCAGAGGAAAAACAGATGCCAAACAATCTTTGGGCTGTCATATATGTGTGATCAAGTTGTTTCCACTTCTCTAGAGGAGATGAAAAATTGCTATAGCACTGGTTGAGCATGGCTTTGAAGTAACACTACAAGAAACAGAGTGTCTCTATTAAATACAGCATTATTAATGCACATACTACATACTGGATCAGTTGCTTCCTAAAGATTTCCGGCATCAGGCTTAAAAGACATAAGAAACTACGATAGAAATGTTTAGCCGACAGCTGGCAGACCAGTGTTCTTGCCCTTGTCAACAAGGCAGTCTAAGCATCAACATGTTAAAGAGAAGGGCTCTCACACTACCACATCACTCTGACATTGTGAAGCACATAGGTGGAGCGTGGAGCCTACGCAAGGGCCCACTGACTTCATATGGCTCCCTGCAGACTCTGATCTGCTCACATATATCCACTGTAGTATCGAGTTCTAACTTATCCCATCCATAGCATGAAAATATTGTGAAACCTGTTTCTCTCAGTCAGTTAATAGTTTACCAATTTGTTCCTTTGGTGTAGAAGTACTATGTAGCCTGTTACTATTAATTCAAACTCAAGAGAGTTACTGTAATTACTTACATATCCACACCTACCCCACCTTTAATTTTTGGTGACATACATAAGTGGTATGGTCATAAGGGGCCTTTCACCTCAAGAGTATCTCCTAGCATCTGGGTATAGTGCTGCAGGGATTTTCTTATCCTAGAACCCCATTCTGGGGACTAATAGAAAAGTTCAGAAATGAAGGAACTCAGAATCTAAAGTCCCTCTCATGGCATCTATCTGTTTGTTGTTTCTTGCTTCTTTTATTCTTGATACCCATACTTCTTCTCTTGGGCTAGGTGAGACAGCAGGGAACCCAGAGCCACCATCTCTTCTATGTTTCTGCCCAGGGACCCTGTTTAGGCAGTTAAGGATCAAGCTGTCAGTTCTGTCACTATTTTCTCTGGGCTGCTCTTTGCCTCTCTCATCAGTATCTTTACAAGACCTGTAGAGTCTTATGCCCTTGCCCAAACTTTAAGTCTCCTTGTAGCTTCTCCTGGGACCAGCTATGGAAAAATTTCCTAAAAGCCACTCTCAGCTCTTCTCTATAGCAGCCAGAATGCACTGCTAGCAGTTCTCTGCCCCTTGCCTTCAAAATAGGGTTACCAGATACCAAAGCATGGAAAGGAGGACAGGGAAGTATGAAAAGGAGGACACTGGAGGACACGTACACATCTGGGACCCTGCTCAAGCCCCCTTCATCCACTCAGCCACCCCAGCTACTGCCCCCCCAAATGCTTGCCCCATTGATCACCCAACTCCAGAAAAATCTGCCTAGCCCCTAGTTACAGTGTGAGATTACTTGCAAAAACAGCAGCTCAAGAATATCAAATGAATGGTTTAAGTATTTTTCATCTTAACATTAAAGTAACCATAAAGACAACCACTTTAAGGAGTCACAAAATTAAGTATTTACTGTTTATATCAAGGTGCAAGGAGAATCACATTGCAGAACTCCTATCCAGATTGATATTTTTACATTGTGAGTTGCAAATGGAAGCAAACCTCCAATAAATTTAATGTAGTAATTATGGACAAGATTAAAATCAATTTAAACACAGTAAGTGGCTAGCACCTCTGCTTAATATGCAGAAGGTCCTGGGTTCAAGCCCCAGGGGGTTGGACTTGATGATCTCATGAGGTCCCTTCCAACCCTATGATTCTATTCGATTCTAAGTTCCTTCACAGAATTCAACTTTCATTGTTTGACACATGGAGAGGCAGGCCCTTGACTACATGAAGTCTAACAGAATTTGAGGTGTTGGCTTCTAAAGGAAAAGGATTCTCTGTCAGCAGTATTCTCCCCATGACTTGAAATTAGGGGTGTGGTGTAGGGGGTGCTCACTAATTTGGTACAACACTGTTACTAGCTGACGGGGGGGGAGTCCAGAAATCCATGCCTAGCCTCAGTTTTGAGTCTCACTGCGCAGTATTTAAAAAAAAAATCACAGGCAAGCTTTTGAATTTTACATACACAGGAAAGGAGAAATCAGAAGAAATGAGAGCTGCTGTTTTTTATGTGCAGGCCTTCCTGAAACAAAACCTTGCACCTAAAATGCAAATTTCTTGAGACATCATATCCTACTATGTCTGCCATAAACTGCAGATGGATATATATCTATTTTATGACAGTTGACATTTTCTGTTTGCTTTTATGTGAAATACACATCAAATGGGGGGTTGGGGAGTTGAATTAGATGTTTTGACTATCAAATACTCCACCCAAGAGGACAGCAGCTATTCTTAGATGCAATAATCAGTTTCTTCCTAAGTATATCAAAAGAAACACTCTCCCTAAAAGTAAAATAAAAATAAGCATAGAATATAGAAGCAAAAGGCAAAAACCAAGCTGCTTGTTTTCTGTGATTAGATAAACTACTAACAAAGGGACAAATATTGTGATCCTTGCTCAATCAAATTTCCCACTGACTTCATTTAAACTATAGGATCAGGCCCAGCCCAGCAGCTACTTTAGAATGTATAATACTTGCACATCTGTGTATCTTAATAAAGTTTAAGGATACCTCTATAGTGGACTAATCTCATCTTGGAAAGGAGAAGCAAACTGAAAAATCACATTGAGAAAAGGAAAATCATATGGATTCAAACCTTCTCACAATCAAAAGTGAACTTTCCTTGACCACTAAAACAATTTGTTGCCAAATGCCAAAGTTCATTAGGAGGAATAAAGATTTGGCTTAGCCAAGCCATTAGAGAAAGAAACCTCCCCAGAAACTTTAAGCAGGGCAGCAAAGCAGAAAGCGAAGAAGCAGTCACAGGTTTGTCTCTGGGCACCACAGAGACATGATCAAGCTGCAGAAAAGCCCCAGCCCCTCCAGAAAATAAGATCAAGCCTTTCCCAAAATCAGGTGGAGGGAAAGGGGAGCAGACCTGAGCTAGAGTCTGGAAAGGAGCCCATGGTGAGGAGCAGAAGCAACGAGGCAAAGCAAAACCACTTCAATGGCCCCAGCCAGCCCTCTTCACCCTCAGTAAAGGTGCGCCAGCCCAGCACGGGATCCTCTCCAAATTTCCAACCCCACCAGCAGCTGCAGCTGGGCTGAGCCAGCAGGGGGACCACCTGCTGGAGCTGCATGCTTCTATTTTTAGAGTGCTGCCCCAGCCTCCAGCAAAAAGCCTGACAAAAGGCACTTTTACACTAATGTCTGGAGGATGGAGGACAGTAGGGCAAAAAGGAGGACATACCCTCCTTTTGCCAGACATCTGGGAACCCTACTTCAAAGTCAGTATCGCCATCCTCTAAACAGGTGTCCCTGGCTCAGCCCTCTCTCTAGTACTAGGGTTGTATCCCAGGCCTCTTTGCCTGAGACCAAGGGTCTCAAACACACAGCCCCTAAAGTTATTTCCTGCAGCCTACAATGACAAGTTATCAATACTTGCAATATCGTTGTATGAAAAGGTTTCAGTGGTGCGGCCCTGAGGCTAACACACTATTCCTCATTCAGTCCTCTGCTAGTCCTCATGTGGCCCTCATGGTGATTTGAGTTTGAGACCCCTGCCTTAGACTATTCTTTCTCTCTCTCCTTCCAGCAAAGAGTCTGGATCTGGGATTTGTGTGTCACAGGCCTCTTGTCTTACTTTAGTCAGTTGAAAGGTTTTTACTAGCTTCCTTCATCTGAACAACTTTCCCAAAGAGCCCTCCAGACTGGAGGGTTCAGCAGGCCAGCCTTCTCTTGTGGGTGCCTGTCTGCTGTGTGGCAGGAGGCAATCTTTTTGCTTGTCCCCTTCTCCTAATCCTTCTCACCTGATGGGGTGAAGAGAGCCTCCCCCCTGCTTGCTCTGCAAGGTGTTAGGACCTTAAAAGCTGCATCCTCCAGATTCTTTCCCCAATCAACCATTCCCAGGACCTTGGGTTTCTACTACACACATCTACTGGACCCTTCCAAACTTTTCAAGGGCCAAGCCAGGTGGTGGGTCGGACTGATGACTGGGAGTCACTGCTCTCTCTCTGGCAGCCTATCCCTGATCACAGATATCAATATGGTAATACCTATCACATATGCTGAGCTGCTCATCCATCGATTTCAAAGTACTTTGCAAACAGAAGTGAGTATCATTATCCCCATTTTACAGATGGGGAAACAGAGATATAAATGATTAGATTTGATCAGCTGCACAGAATCATGGGCTATTAAAGCGTGCCTATTTAATCATTATTGTTTTTGTAGCCAAACTCAGTACTGCCCTCATTCAAGGTACACATTATAGCAGTTGTTTCTTAACCTTTGACGGATTGACAGGTTTAGGGTGTGTCACAAGCAGGGCTGGTCTTAGGGTATAGGAAGCAGAGCAATTGCCTGGGGTTTCACACTACAGGAACTCCATGAAGCTAATTTGCATGTTGCATCCCCATACCCAAAATCTTAAAGGGAGTGGGGGGCTGCGTATTGCAATGTTTTCTAGTAGAGGGGTCATAAAAAATGAAGTCAGACTGGATCACCAGTGTAAAAAAATTGAGACACACTGCATTATAGTAAGTTCAAGGTGCACACAGCAATGTCGCTTATATTGAATCAATCTACCATGACATGAATTTAAGGACAATTACACCTTGTGTGGAAAAACTACATACACACACCACCTGTTCCCCATATGGATATTTTTGAACTGTACATTCCTGCATAACCTTTGGAGGGATTTTTTGTCTATAACTGCCATGTATGGTTGAACCATGTTTGACCATTAAAACAATTAATATATTGTGCATTATTTAGAAAGCTTTCTGGAAAGCTTCTTCAAATAAGGCAGCATGGCCTAGATGCATAAGCAGAAGGGTAGAAACCAGGAGGTCCTGAGTTCCAGATACAACAGCTAGTTTCTGGCATATAGGAGGATCACATTTGCCCAGCGTGCAAAAGGTTCCTGGCTCAAAAGTAAGCAGAAACGGGGCTTTCAAACTTGACCATAGTAATCCCTCATGGTCTTCTAATTTAGGGATAACTGAACGCAGAAAGGATTGTAGCTACACGGCATCATTAGGAACTGCTGCCCCCTTCTACCCTCAAAAACTCCAACCTTAAATTAATAATCTTCCATTTACCTGTGTACAGATTGTATGTATCACATCTAAACATCTTGTTTAAAAACAAAACTCTCAAACTATCCCCTCCCCCCACCATGCTTAGTATTTTCCCTCTTTCCTCATACTTCAACAGAGAGGTAGTATTTCTATATTTCAGCCTCCCTCTTTATATTCTAACAAAGCAGTTGAGATTAGCTAGGGCATTTGAATTGCCAGTTTCTATATTTGTTTTTAGGGCAGAACCATTTTAGTGAAGGTGTAATAAACTTGGGGAGGAAGGGATTAACACCCTGGTCAGTGAGTTCCAGAAGAGCCAACAGAAACAGACTACAGGCTTTAGCATTGGAGCAGCACCCCTGTTTGGTGGAAACACAGCTCCTGGAAGGATCAGGATGAAGACAGGGAGACAGGCCTGGAGGAGCCAGCAATATACATGCCCAAGATAGGCTCAAGCTTGTAACTGACCATGTGTGAGTAGGACAGGGAATGTTTAGCTACACCCGGTCAGGTTATATCCTTGTTTTGGTATGTTTTTGGATTCCTTTGTCCTGAGCATCTGTACCCCCTCCCACTATCCTGTAACTACCTAAATTAAATCCCAGAGAAGAAACTCTTTATGCTTCTTTTCTGTTCTTCTTAATTAAAGATTTTATCTTTTTAAAATGAGGTCTGGTTCTGTGTCCAAAGAGGCAAGAGGTTTTGTGAGCATGTACTTCAGACTGCACAGCCAACTACAAAAGGGGATTCTGTCCCATTTTCAGCTGGTGTCACAGCTGGGATTCAATAGCTCTGCTGAGGGAGGAATGAAAGTGATTGAGGGTATCTGACAGGAAGGAATTCCCAAGTGTGCCTTCCTGGGTTTTGAAGAGCTTTTTGCATTTGGGTGGTGGCAGTGATACTACTCCAAGGCCAGGAAATTGGTAGCCTTGCAGAGTTCAAGACAAGGCTTTAGGGCCAGTGAGTTTTAAGGCCTTCTGCACTCAAAATGCCAGAGCAGGGAAACAGCCTTGACAGAACAGTCCTCAATTCTGGCATTCTTTTCAACTTGCTTTGACAGAATTTGTAGACTGTCAGGGCAGATTTCTTTCCAGTGCACAAAATTTTGGGTTAGCATAAATCCACTTGTTTGTTTTGCTGAAACAGACTAACATGGCTACCCCTTTGGAACTGTTTCAATATAAAGCTGGTGTAGATAGTGGAGAACCAGACCCTCAAGAAAGCAATGGCTTATATATTTTCTCAGGAGCTTCTTAAAGATGGGGTTTTAAGGAGGGAATTAGTAAATACTTTCCCCTCAGTGGTTAGGGAGTTCTTTATTACCAATTGATAGATGTAGAGTGGTATACACATTTTCATACATATGCCGAGAAACCATGCATTTTACAAACAAACATATATGAGGGTCACATGTTAAAGATGGCTGTCCCACAGTGTATCTCCTTGATTTTCTATAGATATGCCAATAAATGTTCCTCATTGTATATTCTAGCACTTCACTGGCAAGGTCTGTGATAAGACTAAATATTAGGTAAACAACTAATTACATGAAAGATAACTACAAAGCCAAGATCAAAGCAACTGAATAATCCCTTCATATGAATCAGTCAATTGCAGATCATGTTACTCCTTGGAGCTCTTGATTCTAACTGAGAGTTAGTAAATTGGATTTTGGAATACAGAAATTACTTTTTTACTCCATATACCATAACACACAATCCTTGTTCTTGCTTCTTCATTTTACTTTCCACAGTTTCTGGAGTCAGAGAACCATACACACTAAACAAACCATCTTCAGGAAGTACAGGGAGTTGTATTTCCTTAGACTAACTCCTCATAAAGAAAAGCAAATTCATTGCCATACCGCAGTCTAAAATGGAAGAATTCTGAAACTCTCAGGAAATTTTACAAATATATTTTCTTACATGTTTTTGGTATGCACAAAGACTACTTCTTAACATTAGTAAGTCAATGTATAATGATTATACAGTGTTTGAGGTACATAGCAGTTAAATTAGTTAAGGTGAACATGGATGTCTCCTGAGTAACTGAAAAAGTAGTTCCAAAGGGGTAGCTGGGTTAGTCTATTTCAGCAAAATGAACAAGGAGGCTGGTGGCTCTTTTAAAGACTAAAAATTTATTTATGGGATTTTCTCCTATGAAAGCTCATGTGATAAATACATGTATTAGTCTTTAAAAGTGATGCAGAACTCCTTGTTTGTGTCAAAAAGTAGTGTAGAAGAGAAGAAACTCTTTTGGCCTATGTGAGAAGGCAAACAGCCTGTACACAATCTTTTGAGGATTTTACGAGAGCCATTAGCCTTGAAAGGTTTCATTTTTATAGCTTTCTGAAGTTTAACAATAGCTCATAAAAGATACTGAGCTCTAAACTGCCACGTACAGATCAATAATTCTTTGCTAGCCTGCATACAAGGGGCTAAGATTTATGAAAAGACAAGCATCTGAGATACTTTGTAATGATTGCACCACTGTACTCAATCTAAGTAGGAGGAAGATTTGGGAGCAATGTATATATAGCCTTCCCAACAGGATTGGACAAGCCTCTGTACTAGAGCTTCAAAAGCCATGAAGGATGCCAAACTGAAACTGAGGCAGTTTATGCTGACACATAATTTGGGCTGAATGTGGCACAAAATGAGTGATTGGGGCTTCAAACTGAAACATTGTGGTGGCATTTCTACCAGGCATACCAGTGAAACCTCCTGGACTTAAGACTCCTATAAAGGCAAAAGAATGTAATGGAGGTAACATTCATCCAAGTTCAGCTCTGTGTCTTGCCAGAATGATTCTCTCCTGTTCTGGAGGTGGTCAGAAGAAACTGTCTATGACTAGAAAACAGATAATGACAGGCTACATGCAGCAATGGAAATAGTACACAGATTGCAAGGGGATGATCTATTTAAATTATCACACACAGCAAATAGCCCCCTCTTCCTCAGCTCTCCCTCCCAATATTATATCACAAACACTTATTCTTCTTTTTCCAGCAGTAATTTCTCAAAAGCAAGACCTGGTTAACAATGTCCTAGCTCCGGATCTAGCTCCCCCAAACTCCCAGACCCTCCCCCCATATCCTTCACAAAGGAAAGGCCTGGTGAGAAGATCATGTCTTTCACCCTTTCACTACTTAGAGAAGAAAGTAAATAGCAAACTGTGTTGCTTAGGAAATTTGGTAAGAACCCCAAAGCAGATATATTTTGTCTCATTAGAGATTTGTCAATGAAAAAGAACTAACTGAGATAGGTATTATTATTGTTGTTAGATTACATATGCATAAATTGTGACTACATTTATTTAAAAAGTCATAACTTGTTTGCTTGAAGAAATACTTGAAGAAAGCAAAGACTAACCATATTGAAAGTGCTGCTCCCTATGATTAGTTCTTCCAGCCTGAGAGAGAGAGGGACTCTCAAATCAGGAAACAATTAACGGACCAAGTACCAACTCTGTTAGACGCTCTGGGGTAGATTTCCAGCTAGGAATGTCCTGCCTGATTTCAACCTAAGAGCTCCCAAGATAGTTGTGCTCCTTTAGGACAGACAAAAAGCCCAAGGAAGGGGGAAAACGTGGGGGTGAGGGAGGGGATTCCGAGCAGACAAAATCTAGCTATGGAACAAATTTCAGAGATTACATGAATCTATAACCATAATGAGGAAATGGTGCAAAAGCCTTCCATTTTGACAAAGCTTCCATCCTAATAGGAGTGATACAACAGACACCCCCTTCTGCTTCTCTTACCTTGCAAAACACCAAAACATACTAAGTAATCATAGCCAAAAAGGCCAGAGACTCTGAAGTCCAGTAGAGCCACTGCTATCAATTTTTTACAAGGAAGGGGTTTAGCTATCAGCACAACAGCTGGTAGTATAAAAGCCTAAGACAGAACTAAATTTTTGAATGAAATAATCCATTTTTCATGTCTTCCCTCAGGTTGCTGCACATAACCAAGAGCTGAAGTGGAATGGCTAAAATACCCAATGAGCATCTCACAGTGGTTTTGGTCCAGTCTACTGGACTGAGAATCAGAGCATTTAGGTTTTAATCCTGGCTCTGCCACTGACTTGCTGTGTAACCCTGGACAAGTCATTCCTTTTTCTTTGCTTCTTGTTCACCTGCCACCCACTGTCCAGTTAAACTTTCTGCTCCTTGGAACAAGGATCATGTCTTGCTGTGTGTTTTTATATTGCATAGCAAAGGCAAGCCATAGACTTGGGCGGGGTTCCTAGGCCCTACCAAAAATAGAAAGAAGAAATTTAGGATCTCTCAGGAAAAAATAATTAAATAAATAAATTTCCGAGATTTCCAGCCCACTTTTGTGGACGCAAGAATCCTGGATAAATAGTCCAATTTCCAGATTGTTATTAAACTCAAGCCTCAAAACAGTGCACACTTCACACACATGCTAAGTGTACTTCTTCCAGCTTGCCCAGCTCTGATTCAGCTTGGCTGCAATTGAACAAAGCTGGGAGCTTTGTTCCCTCCTGGATGAGCTTAGCCAAAAAAGATCTTCCTTGATCATTTGTGCTGGCAGCAGATGCAAATCAGGAAGGGCCGTGTGGAAATTCTGCTAATTAAAAGTAGATAAACAAATAAGGCAGAGTGCAGAAGATAAGGTTCTCATACTCCACAATGCAGGGACAATCCATGTAAACAAAAGACAGCAACAGAAAGAAAAGAGAAATCAAATTCCCTCTCTGGAGAAATCCAATCCTTTATCAAGTAAGGGGAGAAATAATAGACTAACCTCCATTGACTGAATAACAGAAATGGGATTACTTCCCAGTGTCTTGAAATAGCACAGCAAAATGCAGGTTACCATAAAATGCCTCCACGTGACAAAGGTACCCTGTCAAGGTCGTTTCCACACAGAATAGCTCAAGTTTTCTTACATGTACACTCAGCTACTATCTGTACATGGTTCACATTTCTAATGTGTTGTTTCCAGTGTAATGAATGGTTTCTCAGGGTATGATGGAAACTTGGGGAGACAGTACCATTAGGCCAACTCTGGTAGTGTTGGCTCCCAGTCAGGTGTTCAACATGGGAATCGACAAGTGGCAGGGGAGTTTGACTATGGTGTTAGGGTCTGAATCTAAGTTCCGGAGGCCTCCCACCCCCGAAACTGAACCTCCTGTTCATTTTACATGAGCACACCAGGATGGTTCTAAAATGGGCGCTAATGTATGGATTGGGCCACTGCAATAAAGCTGCTTTGTCTCCTATTGCAGTTCCTCACTCAGATGGAACTGGAGACGCTAAATCCAACAGTTCTTAATATTGAACACTGATGACCGTTGTTCTGCAATGGTCCAGATGTTATGGCCATCATGGCAACACAGGACTGCTGCGTCAGTTCATACTGCTGGCTGGAGTCTGAATGTGCTGTTTGGATTGGGGATAGAGATGCGACAATAAGAAATTTGGCTAGACTTGAGACTGTGGCACCTCTCTCCATTGTTTTCATTGGTTACCCAGGACTCAAGAGGGCTCAGAGTAAATTGTAGCTGACCACTCTATTAAGAGTATGCAGGTCTATGTAATGCTTTTTAACACCTCAACTACTGATCAAATGGATCCCATTTCCAGACTCATACTCAGAGGATTACCATGGTTTACAGATAACTCAACTTCTAGAAGTGACAAAGAAGGCTGCTGGAGCTCATACAATGAAGGAGAATTATATCTGTCATTTATTATCCATATTCATAATTTTAGGATACTGTTGGATTCATGCTACTCTTAAATACTTACAAAGCAGCAATGATTGGGATGTCTCTTTCTCATATACTTCTGGCTAGAAGGATGAAGCCACTTTTTTCAAATGTGTACTTCACTACCACAGTCCATGCCTTTGTCACCTAGATCAGTGGTTCTCAACCTTTTGCAGGTTGCCACATGTTTGGTGGCCTGTGCAACCCTGCAGGGCATACTAACTCACCACCTCTGAGGCCAAATCCAGCCCGAACCCAGCTCCCTGTGACACACTAACTGCTGTGTGGCGACACAGTAGTGTGCCTTGATACAGTGGTTGAGAATCACTGATCTAGACATTAGAATACCAGAAGGTGCTCTAGATGTGACAATCTTAAAATCAACTTGGAGCTGAAGACCGAGGGAAATAATAAGGAACAACAAACCCATCTGTTCCTCCCTCCCAAATCTTGGCTGGCCCAGACGAGCTTCTTTCCTTAAAATCTGTTTCTTCCGATCTGGATGATGGAATAGACTGCACTCTCAGTAAGTTTGAGGATGACACCAAGCTGGGGGGAACAGTAGACATGTTGGAGAGCAAGGACAGGATTCAGGGAGACCTAGATAAATTGGAACAGTGGGCCAATAAGAAATCTTATGAGGTTCAATAAGGACAAGTGTAAAATCCTGCACTTGGGATGGAAAAACCCCATGCACTGCTACAGGCTGGGGAACATTCAGCTAAGTAGCAGCAGTGTAGAAAAGGACCTGGGGGTCATGGTGGATGGGAAGCTAGATATGAGTCAGCAGTGTGCTCTTGCTGCCAAAAAGGCCAATGGCATACTGGGCTGCATCAAAAGAAGTATTACCAGCAGATCAAGGGATGTGATCATTCCCCTCTATTCTGCACTAGTGAGGCCACATCTAGAATACTGTGTTCAGTTTTGGGCTCCCCACTACAAAAAGGACAGGGACATGCTAGAGAGAGTCCAGTGGAGGGCAACCAAAATTATTAAAGGGCTGGAGCACAAGCCCTATGAGGAAAGACTGAAAGCATTAGGCTTATTTAGTCTGCAGAAGGGAAGATTGAGGGGGGATTTGATAGCAACCTTCAACTACTTGAAGGGATGCTCCAAGGAAGATGGAGCTCAACTGTTCTCGGTAATAACAGAGGACAGAACGAGGAGCAACGGTCTCAAGTTGCAGTTAAGGAGGTCGAGGCTGGATATTAGAAAAAACTTTTTTACTAGGCGAGTGGTGAAGCATTGGAATGAGCTGCCGAGGGAGGTGGTGGAATCTCCATCTTTGGAGGTGTTTACGCCCGGCTGGACAAAACCATGACTGGGATGGTTTAGTGGGAGTGGTCCTGCCTCTGGCAGGGGGTTGGACTAGATGACCTATGAGGTCCCTTCCAACCCTATGATTCTATGATTAAACAGAACAACAATGTTCTTTTCAAATGCTACTACTACACTATTTGAGAAGAGTCAAAACTATTCATTCTGTTACAATACACACACACAAACAAGGCAAACTACAATAATGTGCCATTTAAGAGTTGACATACAACAGAATTACTGCTACCACAATTATTTCCTAATCTACTTCTAGAAAACAACAGATTTCTTTAACTCCTATCAAATACCAGATTGCTGTTTTTAACTGAAAAAATCACCATACATGAACAACAGTAGACAGCAAAGAAGGAAAAGATGACCCCAAAATAAATTTAGAGAAGTTCTAGAACAAGGATTTTCAACCTTTTTTTCTCAGGGCCCAGTTGAAAAAGAAAAAAAAAAAAAGTCATTTATGCCCAGGACCCACCAATTACATCTTTAAGCTGGGCATTCCAGTCCTTTGGGGGCTGCAGCTGGGGGCACTGTGACACAGCACCTGAGGGTTTGTGACCCAGTCCTGGGTCCTGACCTGTGGTTTGAAAATCCCTGTTCTTGAACAATACATGAATTCACGATATGCACTCTACTGCCCATGTCCAGAATTTATATTTAATTAAATTAATAAATCTTAAAAATATCTCCAAAAGTTAGTTTGTCCTGAAAGATCTCCAAAATGGTAAGAGCCAGAAACACAAAATTTTGAACAGATACTACTGATTTCCTAACCTAGATAACTGGATTGTTTTTATCTTGAAATTGGCTCTCTCGGAGCCCAAATTTGGCCCACAGATAATAAGCTTTTAGTAGCACCTGATCATAGGCATTTGCTGGACTCTTCTGTTAAGCATGTCACATAAACTGCAACTATGAGATCCTCTCTCACTGGCTATGAACTAAGTAGTTCATCTCTTTTCCACTAGGCTTCTCTCAATTCTCTGTCTTTTATCACACAAAAATGGTATTGGCTTGGGTAATGATAAACTATGACGCAAAAACATCTTACCAACAATATAGGCTGAAAACATCATAATTCCTATGAAATATACTTTTTTTTTTAATGGTAACAATTGGATGGATGTAATTGTGAAATCAATATACCCAATGTTCTAAATAGGGAGCTCCATTTTGATGTGAAATGGACTTGGGACTGTTCAATTCACGCAAATGAACAGATGTGCATTTTGTTACAATTTTGGGGTTCATTTCTTAAAGTAATATATAAGAGAAAAGTATCTCCAATAAAATATGCTATGTTAATGTAATTGATGTAGTTCGTTCATCACTCTTTTTACTATATTCTTCTGGGTGACACCGGGTGTTTCTGCCAGCAGTACAAATTAGCAGGTCAGGACCACCACCGAATAGCATCTCCACAGAAGTACTTCCTACCATTTTGATTAATAGTATTTTTCTATTCCTATTTCATGGTCTTTTTTTCTTCCTCTTAGTCTCACAATATCACCATATCGATAACTCCTCTTATTTTTAACTCCATACTATAACAATACTAAGTGACCTGTGGCTGTTTCTTGAGATCTTAAGTTTCTGTGCTCTATAGCAGTGGCTCTCAACCAGTGCGTAAGGACATATAACTGTGTTGCCACAAAGTTGTAAGTGTGTCATGGAGAGTTGGGAAGATGGCTGGATTCAGCCTGGGAGCTGTGGGCTGGTCACAATATGCCACCAAGTGTGTTGTGACCTGCAAAAGGTTGAGAACCACTGACCTAGAAGGTGACCCGCTCCAAAGGAAATACTTGATCTATCACATTCATACTTTGCAAATCTTAACAATGCTGCTGTCCACGGCTGCTGGTTGCTTTTGCTGTAGCAGAATCAAATCATGGTAGGCTTTTCTTTTCCTTTTTTTTGGTAGCAAAACAT
This sequence comes from Podocnemis expansa, assembly GCA_007922195.1. Lineage (NCBI taxonomy): Eukaryota > Metazoa > Chordata > Testudines > Podocnemididae > Podocnemis > Podocnemis expansa. The sequence continues at coordinate 7,593,865 of ML682060.1, read as the reverse complement.
TCCACAGACAGGCTAGACATGGAAATAACCAAAACAAAACACAGTACAAGAGGTTTTGTGACAACAAGTTTTCCTTTACAGATGGTGTTGTTTCAGACTGTTGATAACCTTACAATCACTTCAATCAGGGAAGAGAAAAGGCATCCAACAGATATGAATCTGCATAACAATGTCTTCAGTTAAACAAACCTGACCATATTTGTGAATTTCCATTAACGTCACCTTCAGTGCCCCTGCCATTCATAATAGGAAAAGTGCCAAAGAATACAGGTCTTGAAAACATAAAAATAAACAGCACATTTTTATCATCCTGTTTTAGGTCTATTAAGCATTTCCAAGGTAAATTAGCATGGTGAAAACCCTGCCTCATGTTCATCAGCATGCCTTGAAACAGGCTCATGCATCTCTGCCTATTTGGGCACCAATTCTCCACAAGAAATAAACCTGGTGACCGAATCTGTTTCCACAATTATTTTCATTCCACAGAACAAGTGAATAAATTTACATCAGCCCTCTGATTCTAGCACTTTCCCCACACAACTGCATATTCCCTGAAAACAAATTAGCCAGGAGGCCTTGAACTGTTCACTTCCAACCTACGTCAGTGGTTAGCTTTTTGTGGGTTGCGACACAGCCACTGGCACTGACTGACAGTCAACAAGGAGGGGCTGGCAGAGGGGTCAACAAAGGTTGCTGACCCCTGGTATAGATTTAGTAATGAACAAAAACATTTTTTGTTCATGTTTTACAATTTTGTGCTTTTATAAGTATTTCTAACTCTTTTCCCATTACTCTGCACAATACCCAAGGACATTATTAAGATAAGTATGTCTCCTAGTCTAAGAGCCAACCACCACTTTAAAAGAGCTGAACCGGACAGGGGAGGGAGGAAATCACCATCACATCAGCATCAGGAAGAATTCATATTCTGTTTGCATGGAACAGAGCCACAGAACACGTCTAGGACAGCCAAGACATCTGTGTGACTGAATCAAAAGCATGTAGTAAGCATCCTGGTAAAAGACTGTCACACATTTGGCCAGTCAGGTATAATTGCTTTAAAGATTAATGTCATGCACTCTGGACAGGCTTGTCCTAGAAGTTGTGAAAATTGTACTTAGGATACTTAGACATAGCAAACTGTTATATCAGCTGCTGTTATCAGTGTGCATTTGTTGGAGGACGAGATGTTCAGACTGTGACTGCCCATTTATCTTTGCACAAATGGGTACATCTGCCTTCAGGACTAACATGTTACAATGCCACAGGGTTTCATACTGAAGCATCTGTAAGTAAAATGCTATATAAAACCCTTGTGCTTCACAATACAAGTTGTAGCCTAATGGCAAAAAACAGCAGATGGAAAATAAGGTAATTTGCTTTTACCTTCCAAAAACATTCAGTGACAAATTTTAACTTAAAGACAATATTAAAATGATAGAATGTGACCTCGCTAATAAAGCTGTTACAAAGTTAGCACAAAACAAAACCCAGAACGGAAACAAAACAGTCGGAAAAAGGACAGGTAACTTTTTCCTCTCCATTTTCCAGCCAACTCTTATTTGCTAGACAGCATATTTGTGTGAACATACAGAAAATACAAGTCATCCTCTAGAGGAAAAATTCACTTCCCTGATTGACATTTTGATTCAAATGATATGGACACCTGGAAAAGAGAATATTTGTTGAGACACTACAAGGCTGTATTCAAATTAGCAGCGTGTTTTATATTTGAAATGGAATTAACACATTCTGAATGATAGATTTTCATTATTTATTTTCAGCTCTTTAGACTATAAGCTCTCTGGAGCATTATTATACCTTTGTTTGTACAGTGACTATCACTTCTTAGACCTCCTCTTGCTTAACCACTAGGCAGTGCTATAGTAAATAATACTTTCGTGAAGTTGGTCCAATTCTGGGGGGAAAGAAACCGTAAAAATTAGTTGAGATTTCCCCATAGCCCCAAAGAATGAGCCCCCACCCACACACTGAAAAGTAATCTCATTTTAATTTTACTTTACCATCAAAACTTTTGTCTAGGAATTTCTTTTTATTTATATTGAAAAATCTCACTTGAATGTGAAGAGCAGTGACAAAACAACAAAGGAAGTAAATATCTGATGCATCTGGCATTTCAACACTTTTTTCTTAAAAAAATATATGAACTAAATTAAACAAACCCCAATGTCACTAGGTTTTGTTATATTTTCAGAATTGGCTTTAAAAATCCATAAAGTTGAAGTATATAACACCCAAGAGTTAAGCACCTTTTTCAAAGGATAAAGACAACAATTGTATCAGTATGTTGCTACAAGCTCAAATCCTACTACAGAGTGAATAGGAAAGTCCTGCCATATCTTACTGATTTACAATAGTTGGGTTCTGAAGCATCAGGTAGTTTTAACATATCGTAAAGTACACTGGAGAAATACAGCACTCAGCCATTTCACATAACCCCAATCTTCATGAATAAGCCATTTTTTTTCCCTAATAAATGGTCTGTTCTGGCAGTGCTTTGTTTAAGAATTTTAAGAAGACATTTACTAGTTTATCCCAGCAAAGTCACAAAAATTCACTTAACTCAAAATTAAAGAGAAATGGGGTTGCTTAGGAAATGACTAGTTACACTGAAAAGAAATGTATCTGACTCCTCCTGATTTCAAAAAGGAAATGACCTGTGTACTTGTCATGTAATTTTAACTGAAAAAAAGTAAAGAAAATGTATAAATAATTCTTCATTATACAGAGTATTAGAAATGCAGCAATAGTTAACCCTTCCTTCCTGCATTTTAAATATCTCTTTACACATTCATAGATTGTAACATGCAAATATCACTATGAAGCACTGTTCAGTGTATTTTTTCTCTCTTCAGTGTGATCTTTATTTTGTAGGCAAAAATAGATTATACGAAAGAAAAAAATTAATAATATTTTCCGTTATGAAAACTAACAAATTGTTTTAGTTCCCATTAAAACACTCACATTATATTATACAAGTGACAACATGACCTTTACATTGCTTGCCAGATAGCCAGTCCCAGGGACATGTGACAGAACCAGTCAATGCTCCTTTGGTCAGTGGACTCATTCTGACATGTCACATCTGGCTCTTCTATCCCCATGTCCTCCTCTGCCCCATCCCCATTCCCTAAGCTCCCTGCCCCAAAGCTCTTGCTCCAGCCCTCTTAACCCCCCCACATACTAGCTCCCCCATCTTCACTCCACCCCCTTCAGCCCCCCAAGCCCCTACACACCTCCCCAGTCTCCTCTGTCCCCAGCCCCCACCCCGTCCTCCCTCCAGCTCTTCATAAAACCCCCCCCCCCACCACCTAGCCCCCCCCCCCCCCAGCCTGTATGCAGTCTCCTTGTCCCCATGCCCCTCCACCCCTTCCCAGCCCCCCATCCCAACCTGGCATGAACAAGCAACACTAATCACCCTGCTGCTGCAATTAGTTCCTCCCTGCCCCGCTCTGTAACCATAGCCCCCCTAGCCCAGCCACCTGGGCTCCGTTCACACCAGTGCTCCTCCTTCACTATTGAACCGGCACAGTATCATGCCTGCTGGTGCCCTCTCTCCTGGCAGCACCAGCCACCAGCATGCTGCCTGAACGTGGGCTTTCTGTGGCAGTGCCTGGGCTGTTCCCAAGAGCTGAACTGAGCCTGGCTGGCCTGAAGCTGCCCTGCTACCCGCTCCTGCTCTGGGTCCACGGCCACCCCACCACCCACCTGGAGTGGAGGCCACTGATCACTCCTTGTCCACTGAGCCTCCAAGCGCTAGGAGTGGCCAGCCAGCTATGGAGCGAGGATGGGGCAGACTGGGAGGGGCCAGAAGCAACTCTCACACAGTCCCAGGGCCCGGCAGGCTTGGAATGACCACACCGGGAAGTGGGAGGAGAGTCAGCCCCGTAGGGGAGCTGTATTCCCTGCCTGGCTCCATCCTACCACTGCAGCTGGGGTGCCTGGCAGGAGCATGCATCGAGCCTCGGCATTCCCCCACCGTGGCTCAGCCCCTGCTCCACGGTGCCCCACTTGCCACTGCTCCGGGGTTAAATAAAAGGAACACACTGGAACACTGCTTTCCACCCAACTATTCTGTTTTTAGGGGCCCCAGAACGCTGACCCCTGTGGGCCCTGGAATGGTGTTCCAGTGCATTGCAGCTTACTTTAAACATCTCCTGATGTAGGCGCATGTGTGTGAGAGTGAAATCTATGCTCCTCAGCCATGAGGGATAAGTATACTGTATAGATAGAACAGAAGGACAAATAACTGGCACATTTAATGCGAGTTCCTAGCCATTCTGACCATACAGCCTGGAATACGTTATTTCACTTATAAAATGTTAGATCTACTTTACTTTGCTTATCCATATTCTTAAAAACTAGGATTTCACTATTCAGATACTTAAGAGAATTTTATTCCATTTTTAATATTGGTTTTCACTTGGACACTACTCAAATACACACAACCAGCTTAAAACACACATGTGAAATCAACAGGCAAATTTATCATTGTCACATTCAAGAACTTCGCAATATGCAAACTTAAAGCTTTTTTTCAGGTTATAAAAATGCCAGTCCAACTATTTTGTGTGTGGGGAAGGGGTAGCACTTGTATCCTTGTGGGGGGTACTTAATGGTAGTAAGTCATATAGTAGAAAACATAAAAACTAACTGTAACTTCAGGTAACAAGTTATCACTGTAGAGTAATAAATTAATAATCTTTTTGGGTAAAGATTAAATTAAATATTCACTTCAGAAAAAGAACTAAAGCTAATAGAAGATACTTGAGTTGAGAATTAATTTTTCTCTGAGATCAGCTGGTGAGATCTCCAATATGCAATGCAAATAAAGAATTGTTTTGCCCACGTGCAAAAATTGGGGGATCCTTCCATAATCTAAACAGGGTTTATGCTAGGTTGACACCACTTGCATGTTGCTCAAAGGGATCTTTCAGAAGATGAGTGTGGTTTGTTCAGAAAGTGTTTTTTAGCCCATTTAGAGAGAGAGGTTTTTGTCTGTTAATGGAAAGAAAAGCAATACCTCTGAAGTCAGTACAAATAAAATCTGATTACTTCTGTTTTATTTTCTCCTCCTTTCTGCAAGCTTCAACCTTAGTGCAGTCTTGGTCTGTCTCCTAGATAATGATAATCAGGCTTAAATCTGTTAGTCTTAAAGTGCCACACAACTCCTTGTTTTTTTAAATATTTTACCAGCTTCTGTGAATCCTTTCCCAATCCTATAACCCCATTTGACAAACAGTAAAGTGACAGGCTATCTCCTATAAACTTATTCTGTAATTGTTATGCTGCTGCACTTAAAGACTAACAAATTTATTTATTACACGAGTTTTGTGGGAGAAAATACCACTTTGTCAGCGTCTTTAAGTGCCACAGGACTCCTTGCTTGTTTTGCTGAATTAAACTAACACAGCTACCCCTGTGAAACTTGGCATTATGCTGCTGTATTGAGATGTTTCCTTTAAGCTAATGATGCAGCTGAGCAAGTAATGGATGCACTTGAGGAGCCAACAGGCAGCAGGGAAGGGGCTGGGGGAGGAGGTCAGGAACCAGCAGAGAACTTGCTCAGCTGCATCCTCAGCTTAGAGGGAACATTGAGCTCCAATGCATAACTCCACTCTCAGGCTTCAGAGTCTGAGACAGAGGGCATAACTTGTACTTCAATATCTGGTTTTCTTCCCCCACTTAGCCAAGATCAACTGGTCACTAGTTTTATATCAGAGAACTCAAAAAGTGATGGCCTCGATCTGATTTGGGATCTGCTAGCATAGACAGACTTGGGTTCATTTTTTAGTTCTGACAGTCTATTTGTGTTACTTTGGGCAGGTTATTTGATCTGCCCTGTGTTTCTGAGGAAAGATTTCACAAGGCCAGGGCCAGTCCTACCTTAGAGGCGACCGCTGAAACACTAGAGGGTGCTGCCCTGCTGCGCACAGGCACATAGTCCAGGGTGCAGCAAGGCTGAACACTGTTTTGGCTGACTCTGCTCCTGGCTGAAGAAAAGGTAAGTGCGGGGAGGGGGGCCTAGCAGGAATGGGAGGGGTCCCTCTTCTGGCCTGCAGCTTGCCGCTGGCCCACTCACAAGGCTATTGTGGAGAGGCAAATTGTGGCTCACCCAGAGCCTTCTCCTGCACCAGCCTGCTCTCTATGTGGCCTGCTGCTTGGCCAGGGGTGCTACAGCCCGCCACTAGGCCCAGCACAGCCTGCCACTCAGCCCATGCCCCTTGGCCAGCCCACACTTGGCCAGCCATGGGCAGGAGAAGTGGGAGGAAGGGGGGCACCAAAATCACAGATGCCTAGGGTGCAAAAAAGCCTTGGGCCAGCCCTGCACAAGACTATTGTGGAGGGGGCAAATGAAGGATTGTGAAGTGCTCAGATACTATGGTGAATGAATCCATAAAAGAACCTAGTACAAGACATACAGAATAGTAGAATTCAGCACTGATGAGGAAAAGACCCAAAGCTACAGGGGCCTCTCCTTGCAGATCCCAATCCAGACTTGAAGTTGTTACAGAATCTTTATTGTGAAATAAATACAACATGAGGGTTCCACATCACAAATGACCTATAGAATATTACAAATAGGCACCAAGAGCTCTAGGGCATTCAAGTCTTGATTCCTCAAGATAAGGAATATGTCTAATAGTCCCATTTTTAAAGTTAGCTATGTTTCTAGCTGAACTGAGGCCCCAAAGGACAATCCAGTGAGAAGTACTCAAAATTGCACTTTGTATCATTTCCTGACATCATTTCTTCACACAACATATACAAGTTTGTTAACACACAATGTTTAAAAATAATGATTCCAGGGAAATCATGTTGACAAATCAGTTCTGTACGTTTTTGCCTTCAGGAGTCAAATCTCACATTTTAAGATGAGTTCAAATAAGCTTGAAGAGTTAAAATGCAGCTTTAATGGAACAACTTTTTAAAGGTTTGTTTGAGACTTCATTTGAGCTATGCATGGCTGCATGTCTCAGTGGAACCCTCCTGTGCATGGCTTTAATTTACATTAATGTAACTACTGTGCAGTCCATTCAGGAAACAATGGCACACCAAGTATGCAAATCTCACCAAGACCAATCACCAATCACTTGAACTCCAGTTTAAATGCCACTAACTAAAAATAACAGAATCCAAGGCAGATAGATACTAGGGAAAAATGAAAAAAGTAAACTCACATTACACGCCATATTTTTTGATATATGGCTTGTTCAGTTTGTTAGAAGTAAAAGGTTACCAAAGCTAGGAACATGAGAACAGTTCATCTGTAGCTCTGAGTGACAGTGCTTTTCCCAATCAAAAGCACAGAGGAAAAGTCAGATTACAGACATTTGAGTGAGCTGTAGACCCTCCAGCTATCAAAGACACTTGGAAAATGGTGCCAAAGAAGAGTCATACTCATTATACTGAAATATGGTGTTTGCTCAATAAAGGATCAAAGCCCAGAGGGGTCAATGTAATTGGTATGCACTCCAAATCTGGAGCCTAAAAGAAACTGAGCAGCAATGTAAATCTTCTTAAGTATAGAACTTTTGTAAATCCTTCAGAAACAAAGCTAATTGCATAAAAGAAGCATATTAATCAGAGATCATCCAGACACACAGTATCAGCTCAGGAATCAAGGAGCTCTATATAGTTCAGTTTTCTTGTTAGTCTCCATTATTTGTAATGCAGGACCAGTAGTTTTGCTTGGTTAATGAGGACAAACTCTTGGTCTACACCAGTGGTTCTCAACCACTGTGTTGTGACACATTACTGCATTGCCACACGGTGGTAAGTGCAGGGGCATCACTGGCTGGGGGAGGGACCCAGGCCCTGCCCCACAGGCCCTGCCCCCTGGCCAGGGACAGGGCCAGAAGCCACTGTGCCACCACGGGTGGCTAGGCCCCACATCCCTGGCTGGGGACGGGGTTGGAAGCGGCCACAGGAGGCCAGACCCCACATCTCCGGCTGGGAACACGGCTGCCGCCAGCGCAGGCAGCTGGGCCCCAGATTCCCTGCTGCAGGCAGCTGGGCCCCAGATCTCCAGCTGGGGACAGGGACGGAAGCGACCCCGGATGGCCGGGCCCCGGATCCCCGGCTGGGGATGGGGCGCTGCGGCTGCTGGTGGCTGGGGCCTGTGCCCCGAGTGCTCAGCACCAGTGATGCCTCTGGGTAAGTGTGTCACGGAGAGCTGGGAGATGGCTTGATCTGGCCTGGAAGGGGTGGGCTGGTGGGTTCTATTGGGTTGTGATATGCCACAAAGTGTACTGCAGCCTGCAAAAGGTTGAGAACAACTGGTCTACACTGATAGCGAAGTTTGGTATAAAGCTACTTACCTCAACCTTCTACAGCCTCTCTCCACTCTCACAGCAGTAAGTTTGAATTTAACTGAGCTGTAATTAGACCTGATAGCACCAATCCTGCAAGTGGCATACCACTGAGGTCAACATTTATAATTTGAAATTGGAATTGTTTAGCCAGGGTTTGTTTTTCTTGAATTTCCAGGTTTTCCAGTCTGCTACATCATAGCAATATAGCTTCTCTCCTGCCTGCAGCCCCAGAAAGTTTTCAAATAATTCCTGTCTCTGCATGCAGCACAGAAACAGGAAGGAAAAAATTTTCCTAGCCTCCCCCCCGTTTTTTTTTAAAGGGAGGAGGGTTGAGGGACTGAGCGGAGGACAACTGCCTCCCCACAAGCCCCTGTGCCCACTACCCACATTGCAGTGCATTTCAGGAAGTAACATGAGTAGGGGTTATGAGAGACCTCGAGCAAGAAATTTGCTGTGATTGCTCACCTTCACCTTCTGTAATTCAACAGTTTAAAATCAAATTACAATCCCACCCCCAGCATAGACATTCCCTGAGTCCCAAGGAGATCTCATTCAACCACACTTCATGAGGCTTGATACAGACAATAATGAATAAAATTCTGTACCTTACATTATGCAGGAGGTCAGACTAAATTACTACAATAATTGCTTATAGCCTCAGTCTCCAAACCCCAGCGTGAGTAGCATTCAGGATGTCTGACTAAACCAAACGATACAATAAAGTTACTAAGATTCCACCTAAAAAGCCTGACCAAGGAAGGGGAGATCAATTCATATCTTAGCTTTTGGCTTAAGCTTCCAACAGAGGGGAGGGGAAAAAAAAAAAAAAAGTTAACCGGAGTGCAGCAGCTGAAGGTTCTTGGCTTTGCTGCAGTGCTGGATTTAGGCACAAGCCAAGCAATCCATGACATAGGACCTCACATTATGAAAGACTTCTAAATACATTGGAGATACCAAAGAAGATTTAGCATAATTAAAGCTGATAATGTAAATATGGCTTTTTGCAAGATGTATGCTTTATTAGCTGTTTTATCTTGCATCTTTGCCTATGTTTATATGTAAACATAACTGTTTATCATTTATTTTTTTCACTACCCTTTCTATTATAATGTAATACACTTTTTTTCCTCTTTATTTGTTACGGTATGGAGCCTCAATCTTGACATAGTTTAGGGCCTCAGTGTGTCTTAATCTGGCTCTGGATTGCTAACAGTAAGAAGGAGATTATAGTCCATTGAATAGTGACACTGTCATTTTAAAATTGCCTTTTTATTTAGTCATAAATTCTGGATGGAACATAAGCAAGGCCTTATTTTAATCCCAGGATGGTTGTTAAATAATTGCAGCTGAGTTGCAGACAAGACACGAAAAGTTGTGGAAAAGGAATTAATGAACCTTTCTTATGTGCAGTAATTTGGAAAAGCCAAGAAAGACCTATTTGTTTAAGAAAAATTTGCTGGAACAATATAAACATTCACTTATTATGTTATGCCTGGCTAATATTTTTTAAAAATAACCAGACATTTTGCTGGTACTGTATTATATCATTAACATACAGGGCCAACAGTACAAGCCCTTAGCCAGTGTCAGCTTGGATAAATGGAGTTCTGCTGTACTAATGTGAAAAAAAGTGTGTGTTGCAAATTTGTAGACTATGCAAAGTAAACTAATTAAAATAAAGAGAGTGGTGGAAGCCTACTATAGGAGGATGTACAGTACTGCAAATTAAGTAGACCTTGAACATAGGCATTTATGAACATTTTTCTTGAATTAAGAGCCAGAACTTGTATTCCCTGCAAACCAACTTCCACTGGAGTCAGTGTATTTGTGAGCATTTGAGAGAGGGAGAACAAGGAAGGAAGGGGGATGCACAAATTAGGCCCTTGGCAGATCTACCAATTGTATCCTTTTTAAAGGGGAGTGGTATTGAAAAATCTCTGCTTGCTTTGAAACTGAAAACAAACTACAATAGTTAAGCATATGCTTCTAAGAGCAGCATTCTTCTTCTTATTTTCCCTTCCTGTATTCTCTTCTTTTAATAGACCGTAATACATAGGGTGTGTCTTTATGGTGACAGCTATTTCATCTGTGGACATTCTTATTCTGAATGAGTTTAATTCACTTCCAAAATGGAGAAAGGTAACTTGGAATAAGATAGTTATTTCAGAATAAAAGCATGCACAAATGGAGTAAATCAGGAATCGTTAATCTGCTTTCACCACATACCCTCCTTTATACCAGATGAATTTCCATGCACAGAGGTGTCTAAAATTGTGTCATTCGTTACTCAGTCATCATTATGAGAATCTAGAAAAAGCAAGCATCAACTAAAATGAAAAGTCTTAATTAACTAACTAAATCACACTTCTGACAGCTGTTGCATTTATCATCTGTTTTAGCCAGACATTTAATTTGACCCCATTCTCTCATTTATTCAGTTGCATCTTGTCAGTAAAATTGCTAAAACAAACACAAGCATATAAAAAGAGCAGCTAATTAAACTGCTTCCTTTGCATTCTTATTTTAAATCCTAAAGAGTGGAAATGCATATTGTTCTCTGCAGGGCCGGCTCTACTATGAGGCAAGAGACAGACATGGCTTCAGGTGACAGTTCTTAGGGGTGCCTAGTCCCCCCTGAAGATCAGGCTGGCTCATAGAATCATAGAACCATAGAATCATAGGGTTGGAAGGGACCTCATAGGTCATCTAGTCCAACCCCCTGCCAAAAAAAGCAGGACCACTCCCATTAGATCATCCCAGTCAGGGTTTTGTCCAGCTGGGCCTTGAACACCTCCAGAGATGGAGATTCCACCACCTCCCTAGGCAGCTTATTCCAATGCGTCACCACTCACCTAGTAAGGAAGTTTCTCCTAATATCCAGCCTGGACCGCCCCAGCTGTAACTTGAAACCATTGCTTCTCCTTCTGCCCTCTGTTACTACCGAGAAGTCGAGCTCCATCCTCCTTGGAGCAACCCTTCAAGTAGTTGAAGGTTGCTATCAAATCCCCCCTCAATCTTCTCTTCTGCAGGCTAAATAAGCCTAGTTCCTTCAGTCTTTCTTCATAGGGCTTGTGCTCCAGCCCTTTGATCATTTTGGTTGCCCTCCTCTGGACTCTCTCTAATTTGTCCATGTCCTTTTAGTAGTGGGGAGCCCAAAACTGGACACAGTATTCCAGATGTGGCCTCACTAGTGCAGAATAGAGGGGAATGATCACATCCCTCGATCTGCTGGCAACACTTCTTCTGATGCAGCCCAGTATGCCATTGGCCTTTCTGGCAGCAAGCGCACACTGCTGACTCATATCCAGCTTCCCATCCACCATGACTCCCAGGTCCTTTTCTCCAGTGCTGCTATTTAGCTGATCACTCCCCAGCCTGTAGCAGTACATGGGGTTTTTTCATCCCAAGTGCAGGATTTTACACTTGTCCTTGTTGAACCTCATGAGATTCCTCTTGGCCCACTGCTCCAATTTGTCTAGGTCTCCCTGAATCCTGTCTCTGCCCTCTAGGGTGTCTACCGTTCCCCCCAGTTTGGTATCATCTGCAAACTTACTAAGTGTGCAATCTATCCCATCATCTAGATCATTAATGAATTAATGATGTAAGTTCCCCCATCTTCGAAGCATCCAATGAAGTGGCATTTGCTCCCAAGAAAGCCCATGCGAAAAATAAATCTATTAGTCTTTAAATGCCACAGGACTCCTTGTTTGTTTGTTTGTTTGTTGTGGTTTTTTTTTTTTGCTGGACTAATTCTTACCTGCAATTTCCGGGACTGTGTTAAATCATACATTTCTCTGTCAGTGTACAAATATGCCTGAATAGGTCAAGACTTTCCTATAAAAGGAGTGCAAGGCTCTGCAATACCTGAATTAACAAATTTCTGAAGGAGATGTCAGTCAGTTCCTGGTATACAGGCAAAATCTGCAAGTGCAGATTAGGCACTGAGAAAACTTTGGTTGTCTCAAATGGATATATGGATATTTTCCATGTCACAAAAATTAAATATGAAAAATAAAGCATCCAGTTATCCATTTCCTCTGCCTTTCTACTTATATTTAATTTTGTTTCCTTATTCTTACAAGGATTCTTTTCTATCCTTAGACATCTTCAAGGAACTATCAGTATTTACACTGAGTCCTGTTAGATGTTACTTCAGGGCATTGACAGCAGGATTTGACTACAGAAATATCATTCCGACTGGTACCAAAATAGAGTTAAATTATACATTGTTGCTATGGAATCCCTCACTACTGTTTCCTACTCAGCATCAACATAGACTTCCATCTCAGCCTGTAAAGCATCTCTGTCAATCTCCTTCTTACCTTTTACCTCCTAAATTGTATGTTCATTTCACCTTCTCTTATGGAGTCATGGGGGCAGCAGAGGAGGAAGGAAGGGGAGACCCTATTATGCCCCAAACCTCTGTTATAATACACTGGCTTTCTCAGCATATACTAAATGGACAATTAATTTGCCCCATCTTGGATTTACAGATGCTGCAGGAGTACTATGAGGTCCTCATGAGAACATTGGTCCCTTCAGAGAGAAGTCTGTTATAAAGACTGCAATGGATGTAACTGACCAGGAATTAGTCTCAAGAAGCTTCAACCACCTGGTTTGGCAGTGGTTAAAGTTTAATTTGACAGGCCCTGGAACCTTCTTAATCTCTGGCCCCCTTCCCATATTGTCCGTGCCCCGGCCCAGGTAAGTATTTGCAACCACTTCTCAGTACCATACACATTGGTTATTGCTCCATAAAAATGCAGTTCTCTCTCGATAAAAATTCTGCCCCTGATCCTGGCCTCACACGCTGCCCCCTCCACTCCTCTGCACGTCCCTGACCTTGATCCCGGCCTCACACTCTGCCTCTGCTGCCCCCCCTCCCCCGGCCCTGAATCAACAGGACTATTAAAATGAGCTCTACAAAAGCTTATCTTTTACAGGATGGGGGCCGAAAGTTGGTTGGTCTTATGGTAAATAAAAATATTTGGAGAAGGAGTGGAAATTGAAAGTTAGCTTTGGACATACTTGAAAAAAGTTAAGAAAGATTCAGAAAGAGACTGATGAGGAGCCCTTCTGTGACTAGACCAGTGGTTCCCAACCTTTTCTCTACTGTGGCACACCTTGATACCTTCAAATTTTTTGAGGCACACCACCATTAAAAAAAACTCATGAATATTCAAACTAACTGAAACTACTTATGAATATTCACGAACCATGGCACAGTGTTTCAGAAATGCTGCTATGTGGGGTAGCAGGGCAGGGGTGGCAAAACAGGGGAAGTCAGGAGTTGTGTGCAGTGGCAGGAGTGAGTGTTGGGAGCAGAGCAGGGCAGGGGTGGCAAAAGAGGAGAAGGGCAGCCATGTGGGGAACAGTACAAGGGTGACAAAAGAGGAGAGACGAAGGGAGAACAAGAGTGGCTTGCGGGGGACAGGGGGAACTTGGGGAGTGGGAAGGTATGGGAGGGGAGCATGGTGCACCACCCACTTCCCCCTTCTCTGCAGTGGCTCCCTGTCACCCAGGACAAGTCCTCATGCCACTGCTGCTCCCTCCCACCCCAGCAGGTCCCATCCTCCACTCCTCCAGCCCCCTGCTGCCTGTGATGGACCCTCCCATCACTGTAGGGGCCAGAACTAGGCCTCCAGCCCCCAGCTACACCCCTGCCACAGTCGCTACACCCCCCCCACTTAAACAGCCACCCCACAACCCCAGCTACACACTCTCTGCTACACATCCACTCCCACCCACCTCTGCTACACACTCACACCTTCCCCACACAACCCCCAGCAGCCTCCCTCCCAAGCCCTTACTTGGCACATTTGTAGGCTGCTTGACACAAGCCGCTCCACCCTGCAGGAGGAGATTCACACTCTCCCAGCTTCCGCCAGCTCTCTGCTGGCTGGGCTTAAAGTGGAGCCAGGTTTAAGGTGGAGCCACCTGAACGGTGCGTTTGGGCTGCTCACGCTATTTTTAGGTGGACCCCTGGAACTCCCCGTTCTAGTGTCTTCCTCTATTTTTAGGGGGCCAGAATGCTGCCTGCCTAAAAACAGGGGGCCCCAGAACTGTGTTCCAGTGTCTTCCCCCTTACTTTAACCCCTGCCTTTTCCCAGCCCTGTACAGCTGAGGTGGCTGCACTGAGCAGGGAGGGAACTTTAACTCCAACTCTTGGGCATGGTTGCAGCACACTTTGGGTGTTCCCGCGGCACACCAGTGTGCCCCGGCACACTGGTTGGGAACCACTGGACTAGACAATCAAAAGGATTACAGTCCTATATGATTAGAACCAAAGAGGCAGCTATACAATACAAATTTAATGTAACAAAATTTATGTACATGAAAATCACATGTTTGTACAAAAATGTTGCATCCTCACCAGTAGCTTCTTACTCTTGACTAACTTTGGGGAAAATATCTGAGTCTGTTACAGTTGTGTGTGGTCTCTAAAAGCAGGTAGTTAGTCACAGGATTATGGATTTATGTGATTGAAGTTGCACGGCTGTAAGACTTCATGCAAGCTCCTCCTATTTGACTCATACTGACTGTTGTGCAGAAAAAGGACTTGGCCCTTTGGCATGTAGAGCCAGGTAGAAGAGACTTACAGAGAGCTGACAAACAGAGGATGAAAAAAGAACTGATGCCTAAAATAGACCTCTAAGGAAAGAAAAACAAACAAGGAGTAAGGTGCCTCTCAAAGACTAACAAATGTATTGATTGAATGAGCTTGCATGGGAGAAAACCACACTTCGTCAGATGCTTAGCGCAGCCACTGCTCGCCTGAGTCTACCCAGGGTGTGAAGATTGGCTCCAGCTTGCTCCTGACTTGGCCAGCACAGAAACATGCTACCCTCTGCAGACACATGCTGCTTCGCAGCCCCACACGCTGTCCTCTACACCATGAACCCGCAAGACCTCCACCCATGTGCTCCCCCCCACACCCTGACCCCACAAGACCTCCATTTATGTGCTCCCTACCCTGACACTCCCCATGACCTTCCCCACATCCTGCTCTCCCCAGACCTCCCCACCCCCACATACACTGCCCCAAAATGTGTCCCTGCTGTCCCATGACCTGCCCCTGCCTCCCACACCTTGCTCCTTCCACAGACCCCACCTTCCTCTAACCCCTTCCCCTTCCGGGAGACACCAGTGCCCCATGCGCCCTTACTATCCCCCAATCCTCACAGCCCTGGCAGCAGTGCCGAGGAGCCCAGCAGCACCAGCTTGGCAGGGACTCTTGCTGTACACAGCCCTGAAACACACATGAGCCATGTTCCCCATGCACACACCTGGGCAAGCCAACCTTGACTGGGGGAGCATGTCTGTGAGTGCACTGGCTGCACCCTGCATTCAAAGGCAAGAGAATGCTCCTTTGCTGGAAATGCCATCAAATCAGCAACTCAGTGTGATGGCCATTGAGATGACTATTTACTCATTAATGAAAGACTCCAGCATGGAGCTGGCCTGTATGTGATCAAATGAGTTATCAGACACCCTACCATAGCTTTCTGTGCCCCACCACCCCCTGCCGGAGCTCCAGCCAGGCTCACCATTGTCCCAGTTGGGGACACCGCAGCCCCGCTGCAGCCCCTGCCACCTTACCACAGCCCTGGCCGAGACTCCTCGCGGCCCTGCCATATCCCAGAACTGAGACCTGCCAGTAGCCAGGGCAGGGCAGAACAATTATTTTATTTTTGGCGAGCCCTGGAATGCTGGGTCCTGAAATTTGTGGGCCCTGGAACAGCGTTCTAGAGCATTCCATCCTACTTTAACCTCTGAGGTTTGGATCAGCACTAAAAAGGTAGTCTTTTAGGTGCCACAGGACTTCTGTTGTTTTTGCTATATACAGACTAATACGGCTTACCCCTCTGGAACAAAAAAAAGTTTGGAGCTCGGTGTTTGTGGCACTCACACCTACCCCTCTAGTATTCCCCAGACAGTTCTCATTCTCTCAATAGGCTCTGGCTCCCCATTAGCTTTACTATTTTGTTCCTGGAATGTTATGAAAAGAAATGTCATGGAGTCAACTAGCTTCATGCCCGTGTCGATGTATGGCTTTGCTCTTCTGGAAGAGACCACAGAGAACTAAACAGTCCATGCCCCAGTCTGATGTCTGTTCTCTTCTGTAGAAAGTGAGTGCTTGAACTCATTGGAGTCAATGTAGAGATACTAGTCTCTTCGCTGGTTTAGAACAGGCAGTAGGCCAGCCAAGCAGTCCCCAGAAACTGAAGTCTACAAATGAGTGGTTTACAGGCGACATCAGAGCAGGGGAATGGATCACTCACTTAATATACGCCTAAAGAGAAGTTCCAAAAGGGCAGGTGTGTTAGTCTAGTTCAGCAAAACAAACAAGGAGTCAGGTGGCAGCTTTAAAGACTAACCAATTTATTTATCACATGAGCTTTCTTGGGAGGCTTGTATACACTACCATTTATTTTGGTGCAACTTATGTTGCCCAGGGGTATGAATGAGCTATCCAGTTGAGGGACACGTTTTATGCTTTGCTGAAATACAAGGTCCTGCCAAGCTCAGCTTTGCTGGTAATTGCTTTGCTCAGCCAGTTGTATTTGTTTCTTAGGGCTAGTCTACACTGGAAACATGAAACTTAGAACAGATCGTCTTTTTTTACTCTTTTCATCATTGAAGTGCTGAATTTGGTACAGTTTTTGGAATAAGTAGAGTGGGTGTTTCCCAGCTACTCACTTTTAACTTAGTCCTGTGAGGTATTGAGCAAAGAAAAAGGTAGGGCTATGATTTTGTCATGGAGGTCATGAATTTCAATAAAGTCTGTGAAACGTTAAAAAAGGCTGTGAAGACACAGCTGATTAGGTCCCCAGAGTGATGTTCTGACCCGGAGCATGAAGTCATGGCATCAGTTGGGTTTGGTCTGTCCACCCTGCTGTGGATGAAGAGGTAGATGGGGCCAAAACCAAGTAGCTCTACGATCCAGTTGTGCTAGGCCCCAGTGCCTAATCCTGCAGGACAGGCAACCTCTCTGAGGGTTAAGTGCATGAAGGAAGGGCTCACTCTTTAACACCCCCTTTGCCTCCTAAATCTTCCTCTTTCAATAGCCTCATTATACTCCTGTCTATGTTGACATAGCGAAAACTGCATTATTGGGTGCCTTTTCATGATTTGTCTTTTATTCCCTGCACCTCTGCTGTGTAATTTAGTACAAATTTCCTTGACAAAACTGTAGCCTTAGTTAAGGGTAATTAGTACCTTTTAAAACTGGGCCTGCAAGGTATAGACTGAGTGTTGTTGTTAGTAACCTTCTTGCATTTTGTAGAGCTCAATTTATGGCCAATTTCTGAATTCCAGATAATCGATTTTTGACAATAATCATACAGATCACAGTGCCAGGGACAGCGCTGCTTGGTTTTAATATTGTCCTGGTGACTAAAACAGAACCATTCACAAATATCAATGGGACTATTATGCAGCTTCATCATCAAAATCTACCTTCAAAGAGACTGCAAGCAGCCCACCACAGATAGGAAAAAGAACATCTTGTGGACTATGTGTCAGTTACGAAGCATGCATGTTCTGTACAGTAATTACTCTACACACCGGGTAGCGTCATATGTAAAAAAGATGGTAAGGTTGTCCTGATTAATTATTGATGATCCAAGGATAGATAAGACAAAATATGAAAATGAATGAAAAATACCTGCAAAATATTTTTCCCATTTAGAAATCAAGAAGTGTGCTGAGGCTTGCTGAAAGGTAAATAAATAGATGGAAAAGTCTGTGGACAAGTAAGACAGTCTTTAAAGACAGACACTCAGTCCAGATGTAAGAAAAAGCATTTAAAAAACAAATTTCTCCACAATCCAAGTAAATAGCATAGATAAACACTAGAGCCAAATTTTTCAAAAACCCAGGCCAACTGCTAGACTCCTACACATCTAAGCAACTTTAAATTAAATAGCTTATTCACAAACACAGTTATTCTGGTGTAAAGTATTTGTTGGGTCAGGGCACCACATGTCTTAAATTAGGTACCAACTTCTATCTTGAGGCACCTAAATCAAGTGCCCAGCTGTCCAAAGATGTTGTCAGTGGAGGCTTCAGGATATCAAGTTAATTTGGAAACTGAGGCCACTAATTTTATGCACCTAAACGCTGGTTTAAGTGCCTGACTCTAGACTAGTGGTCGTCAATCTTTTATACGTTGCAACACGCTTGGAGGCATATCACAACCCTAGAAGACACATCAGTCCACCCACCCCATGCCAAATCCAGCCATCTCCCTGGCTCTCCGTGACACACTTACCACCATGTGGCGACATAGCAATGTGTCTCTACACAATGGCTGAGAACCACTGCTCTAGACAACCAAGTCTGAATATTTTGGTCTGATTATTTATTTGGCAAATCAAATTTCCTACTAAAAACATTGGACACTTTTTGATACTGTACACAACTTATTTTATTGAGGAAGAGAAAACTCATCATCTCAAAGAAATCTACAGTACCCCCCAATGTTAAAAATCAAGATCAAGAGAGCTTTTGCCTTTCTGCTCCATGGGAGGTTTCTGTCCTCCCTGAGCTCACTTTAGGACACCTGCGTTATGGTTTGACAGATGTTCCACCCCAGTCAAACTCCCCACCTGACACTGTCCTTGGAGCAGGTCGCATTCAGCACACAGAGAGTGCTTGGAGCCACAAGTGAGAGCCCTTTGGGGCTCGCTGCCCACCCACCTCCCTGGATAAGTGAAAAAACTATAAGAGCAGTGGTATTTCACCCATGACCCAGAGGTCTCTCACTTATTCTACACCTCTCATATCTCTTCACAGTGCCAGACTAGATTATGACAACAGTATGGTTAGGTATAGTGACTAGGTTGGGCCTGATAAGAATTGCTGAGACAAAAAAAAGCAAACAATCAATGAGATCACTGGGTAAACAGACAGTTGTAGAGGAAGAAATATTGCATTCTCTGTAGCACGGAGCATGGCTCACCTACCAGTGAATTCTCTGTATCTTAAAGTCCTTAAATCTTGATTTCAGAACTTAAATAACTCAGTCATAGGTTAGAGGCTTATTGCTGAAGTAGGTGGGTGAGGGTCTTGAGGCCTGCATTGTGTAGAAGGTCAGACTAGATGACCATACTGGTCTCTTCTGACCTTAGAGCCTGTGAGTAAGGCCCCTAGTTAAAAATAATGCATATAAACCATGTAAGGCCTAGAGGCTATTTCTAAAGCTTTTTCTGTTCTATAATTGGTATTTGGTACTTATGTGTACATTGTTCAACTGCATCCTTCTCTCCTTGATTTCATGTATAAAGCAGTAGATGGTGTAATTTATTTGCTACAAAACATGCAGGTAAGTAATAATTACCTACATTTACACTGCACCTCTCATCCTCATAGGATCCAGATACCAAGGATCTTGTTTCTGAAATATATAAGAATTTTATCATCTGCTGAAATACTCCAGCTAGCATTACATAATATTACAGCTGTTTACCGAAGTACAGCAACACTTATTTTAATGTTGCTTAAAGTAACAAACCTTTTACTAATAAAAATATAAAAATCTGATTGACTACAGTTTACTGTACAATTTCTATAGATTACAATGACTAGTAGTCCACTGCTATAGTATGTGGAGTTGACACACTAATTATTTTTATTCATTTTGCTGAAAAAGTTCATTTGCTTAGGGTATGGCTGGAGGAAACCTGAAAACCAAACCTCCAACCCACATAAAATGACCTTCAGGATTATTAAAAAAAATACTTTGCAGGATAAGAGGAAAGAAGAAAAAAACTTCTTCACGACTTTCTTCATAAAAAGAGGATAAGTTAATTAAGTCCATTTAATTGATGAAAAAAGAGAGGTTGGCATACATCTCAAATCAATGGTTATGATCCCTCAAACAAGCATGTGTGTTTATGAGAAGCAGACCATATGTATGTTTGCAATGCACATAGGCATGACTAGGTGTAGACTTTCCACATCCATGATGCTGTGATTACCAATACCCCCTAATGACAACATCCTCTATCAAACCCTACAATGTTTTCCTGCTTTGAAAGAGCAATCAATTCATAGATTTCAAGGCCAAAAGGGAATACTATGATCACCTAGTCTGATCTAAATTCTGACTTCTTCCTTTGACTAAAAGTGCCAGTGAAGAAACTAGTCTACCAAGAGGGTAGAAGGAAGAGAGATGAGAGGGGAAAAAGGGCAACAGGAGAAGCTGAATCTAATAATAGAAACATTCTGCCCTCATATAACCAAGGCAACAGCTACTGTGCCACAAGTTGCAGCACATTTCAACAATCAGTGATGGCTTTTAAAGGTGAACTGCAGATCTCTACAAAGTAGTGTTGGAAGTGCTTAAATTCCCACAATACACAGTATGGGTAACAAATGACAGACTGCCTTCATTATCTAACAAAAATGGCACTAGGCATTCTGCTTTCCCTGCAATGGCTGGCCTCAAAACCACTGGAAAGAGCATTTCCCCCTAAACTCTTATAGGCATGTGGTATGTCATCCATTGCTGCAAGTAAAATGGAGAAGAGTCCTCAGTGCAGGTCTTGACAGGTAACAGAAGGAGTGATGGATTCCCAAATGTGTGTTCTCTCATATTGTTTTAAGCCTTGTACCTACATTTCGTTAATGATGTAGAAACTTTTTAAAAGTGACTTTAGTTGACCATGACAGCAAGAGATTCTTGAATGAAAGGTAGTGAAAAAAGACAAAGACGTTCATATGAACCACTGGCTACACTGGTGTGACATTAAAATTTGTCCCTACAATACAGTCTTTGCGGTCAAGAGTGACTGAGAACCAAGAACTCTCCAAAGACTACTGTAGTTTATATAGGATTATAACAAAGGAAGCAATGATTGAAAAGCTCTGTTAGCAAATTAAATTCTCTACCACTGTAAAGCATACTCCACACAAGAAATCTGTTACACACTGCTATTAGAGTTCCAAATGGATATCTCTTTGCTGGAACTAATATAATACGCTGGGAATGAGAGAAGGAAAGGCAACAGATAAACAATTTCTTAGTATATTTACAATGCTGGCAGCGAAACAAACCTCAGGAACCTATTATATACAAAATAAATGCATACCAATCTGTGGTTACATATTCTGCACTGAATACCAAGGAGCATAGCTGAGACTTATAAGCAATCCTCCAGCATGAGTAGCTCAAGTTTCTTTTCTTTTAATTCTCATTTGAATTCCATTTGAGCTGCTTTCTGTGCTGTTTGCTCCTAACCCCAGTCTTGGCGAAAGAAATTCTCAAAATGCTACAGTAACTGACTTCAGAACAATATTCAGTGGTTTCCTTTATTTTACATTTATCCTCACAAAAGTCAAATCTCTGTTGTGCAGTATGAGCCTACGGTCAGAAAGGATGCAGGAACCTGATGGTTCTCTAAGGATTTAGCGGAAGAGTGCTTTTAGATTAATATTGCTATGGAATTATCAGATTGGAAGGAAGTCCAAACTGGGTCTGAATTAGAATAGAAGAATATATTCCAAGCTCCTGGATATATTTCCAAGCTCCTTGCTCCTCCTCCTTCTGTATGCAAAACCTCCTTGCAGCTAGGAGATTTTTCACAGAAGATCCCTTCACTCTATTAAATGAAAAGAGGTTAGCCATACATAACTGTTCGCAGAAAAACTATTTTTTTCTGTGATCAGACTTTGGGAGTGTCTCCTGTATCTGAAATCTGGAAGCAAAGTGGTCATGTAAAATTACTGGGTGGGTTCCTATACCATCACTATCCTCTCCCCCACCCCCACTCAAAATCAATTTGATCTGTACGAAAACATAGGTTGTGAAATACAGGTGCTGCCTTACTGAAACAATCTGCTAAAGTGAAAGGAACAGCTAAACTGAAACAAAATACTCCTTAGCTCCCTACTACCTCATGAGGAAATATTCGTTGTAAAAGAAAAATTATAAAGAGTCGCTGGATGGGGCATAACATTTCATTGGTCACCCTGTCATTCTTCTTTTAGAGCTTTGCTGATGAAACAAACACAAAAAAACACCCCACAAACACACACTTTTGTCTCATTTTATAGGGCCATTTTTGTTCTTTCTTGATTCTTTTAATGAAAAAATCCAAATTTTCCAAAAGAGCAAACAAAATCACTTTGTTCCAACATTATTTCCATGTAAAATTTCAAATGAAAATGATTGTGCTAGGAGTTCATTATGGAACTAAAACCGGAGTTTTCCCATAAGTTTTAATATTCTGTTTCTCTACGTACACACAACTCACATATTGCAACTTTGCCATAAAAGGTCTACACAAAGGGTCTCAGTGCGATTAGTGCAACATCCTAGATTTATCTTTTATTCTGTTAAAAGAATGATTTATTTATTTAAAATTAGAGATTCCTTGGGGAGGGGAATCTCCACTTGTTTCAAAAGCTATGATTCAAACACAATCCGTTCAAGTCTTCTGACATGCTAAGTGCATTCCTGACATTTGTGAAGATGCCAGACAGCCCACAAAAACCTCTCTCTATTTCCAAACATGCCCATTATTTAGTGTGGTTCCCCACCCCCCACCCCCAGCTGTGATACAGAGAGAGCGAGAGAGAGAAAGAGAGAGAGAGAGAGAACAGAGCACTTGCAGGAAAGGAAGCTGGAATTTTTAGATATACGGGAGTTAGGATTCTCTAAAAATACCATCCTAAAAAGTTAAAGGAAAAAGGCAAGGTGTTTGGTTCCACATACACCAAGGAACGTACGATCCATTCCAGTTTACTGAAGTTTTCATATAAGAACAGGTCCAACTACAAACCTGGCATGTCAGTGAGTATTTGTTTAAACAATTAGCCCCACTGACTGCAGTGAGATTATTCTTGTGAATAAGTGTTCAGTAGCTGTAGAAAGGCTTTGCATTTGGGCCCCCCCATCAGGTAAAGGACCCAGGCAATTTCCATAGCCATATAACCCTTTAATTCAATGTTACTGGATCCATTACCTGCTAATTGCCACACTTCTTCACATTTAAGGTATCCTGAAGTCATAGGATTTTAGTTAAGGAGGTCCTTTTTCAGGGTTGGGGTAATGAAGTTGGATTCAACCCCATTTGGGAAAAAAGTTCAGCTTAAAACTCTTCTTCAAATAAGTTTTTACACAGCAATATCAGGCTTCCAATGCAAAAGCTTAGCCCTTTTTTGAGATACAGCATAGCTACACAGTTTTTCTCTGAGGCTGATCTATGAGTCTCTTAAAGGTTAGCTGAAGATTGGGTCCTTCACACGCCAGGCACAGAGACTGAGACAGCATACTTGCTAGAGATACAAGTATACAAAACCAAAATCACATACTCAAGAGAGCCTCAATTCAATAGGCAACCTATACAAATACAGTGGATTACCAAAAAAAAACAAAAAAACAAACCAAACCAAACCAAAAAAAAAAAAAAAAAAAACCACCCAAGAAGTCCCGTGGCACTTAAAAGACTAACCAATTTATTTATTGCATGAGCTTTAATAGGAGAAAATCCCACTTTGTCAAACACTTTGAAGATGGGGAAATTACAGAATGGGAGTAAATAAATGCAGGGGAGTTTAAGTCACGGGAACAAGTCACACTGTAACAGCAAATCAAAGCAGTGGTAAAGATTCAAGCACTGGGGAACAGCATATAGAGGAAGATGAGGTCAAATCACCTTTTGTAATGAGAGAAAATTCCAAAGTCCCTATTAAGCCCTGAAGCAAAAAGGGACTTCAGATTTTTCTCTCATTACAACGGGTGTTTTGCTCTTATCTTCCTCTATATGCTGTTCCCCAGTGTTTGAATCTTTATAACTGCTCTGACTTGCTGTTACAATAAGACCCGATTCCATGACTTACACTTCCCTGCCTTTATTCGCTCCCATTCGGTAAGCTCCCCCATCTTCAAAGTGTCTGATAAAGTAGGATTTTCTCCCATGAAAGCTCATGCAATAAATTTGTTAGTCTTTAAGTGCCACAGGATTCCTTATTTGTTTTACTGAACTAGACTAACACAGCTGCCGCTTTGGATCAGTGGATTACAAGTGTATTTCTACTGATGTGACCTTATTAAAAGTAACAGCATAGTTGGCTTCTACAATTTACTGTATTTAAATGGATCTATAACAGCTTTGTTGGATTTTCAAGCAAAAAGATTGCTGTTTAACTCCCAGCCCTGTACATTCAGCCTGGTATCTGGGATCTGACAGTCAAGCTGGGTCCTTTTTACTACATCTTTCATTATCAAGCACAAAAAACAATTTTGCAGACCAGATGTTGCCATTAGTTAGATGTGAATAGTAGAAGCAAGGAACTTGAAATCCTTGTTGTATATAGGCAATCGTTGTTCTTCAGGCAAACCATTAAAAAAGTGGCTCTGAATAAGTGGGATGCCACTTCTTAGAACAGCTGAGAAATACACTGGAAGAATTAATGTTACAGTCTCAGAGAAATGTATAAGCCAGATGTGCACTTGTAGAAAAGAACTGGTTTTCAGAGACTTTGATTAATCTCTCTCATCTTCCTTTCCCAAGGAATCAATACTCTAGCAGAAACATCAAATAGCTTAAGAAGAAAGAATGGAAGAACACGCTTAAGTAATATTTTTTCCCAGTATTCAGAATCCATTTATCTCAAGTTTAATACAATGAAAAGCACATCTACGGATTCCACTGGGCTTAGTACCAATGCAACATACTGAAGAAAAATTATGCATAAAAATAGCCAACTATAACACATTAATGGTCTTAAACTTTTTATCTTCCATTAGTTCTACTGTGTACACAGAGAAAGAGAGAGAAAGAGAGAATGTGGTCTTGCATACCCAGCGCTCCACAATGCTGTGAGAGTGTCAGGTTTACAACATCACGGAGAGCTGGGTATGTGAGACTGCGGTCTGGGAGACTACACACTCTCCCTAGCAGAGATAAAGAGAGAGAAAGACAGAGGTATCACGGAGCACAGTTTTGCACACACAGCACTCTGCGATGTCTCAAGAGTGCCTGAGTATTTCAGTTTATGGTGTATATGACCAACCTGAAATACATCTGAGTTAAATCTGGCTCGCCATAGCAAAGTGTTTGACACCCATGATGTGAAATAAAGTTTGTTTATATATAGGTGTCTCTCCCTCCCTCCCTCCCTCTCACACACCCACACACAGCCCCCTTGCCCCCCGCCTTCCCCCAAAGTCCGCCACAGCCAATTTCTGACCCTCAAACAGAGAAGAATTGATTGGGAATCTGAAAATGGAAAGCAAGCTGGATTGAAGTGACCATGAAATTATAAGCTTCATGAGTCTAAGGGCTTGTCTACACTGGGAGTGGGGTTGTAATTTGAGCTCAGGCTGTCAAATAGCAGAAGCTGAAGCTGAGGGTATGTCTACATTGACGGCAGCAAAATCGCCACCGTCAGCCTGGTGTTCCGGGAGTGCTTAGCAGCAATTCTGAACTTGCTGTTGGGCTCCTGGCAGTTGGTGCTGCAAGTCCTGGGGGCCAAGAGGCATACGGGAAAGCCAACCTCAACATATCTGCGGTTGGCCTTCCTGAGTGTGTCGCTGTGGTTAAGAAAGTTGCTGGTGTTTATGCAAGGCATTTTACGTGCCTTGCGTAAATGCCAGTCAACTGCTGCCAAAAACCAGCCCAAGTGTAGACTAGGGCAGTTTCCCAACCAGTGTGCCATGGCACACAGGTGTGCCATCAGGTCTGAGCAGGTATGCCACAAAATTTTTTGAAAAACTACTTAAAGAGCTCTGGATTGGCTCACTGGCTCATGAATATTCATAAGTTCATTTGGAAACTATATGGTGGTGTGCCTCAAATTAGTTAAAGGTAGCAAGGTGTGCCAAGGCAGAGAAAATGTTGGGAACCACTGGACTAGGGCTGAGTGATCACACTGAATTACTTGCTTGGTCTCACCTGCTCAATGTTCACATTACTTCCTGAAAAGCATTGCACTGTAGGCAGTAGGCACAGGGACTTGTGAGGAGGCAGTCATTCTTTGTCTGTTCACTCCCTCTCCCTTCTTCTCGGGGGGGGGGGGGGAAGAGTAGGAAAAGCTTTCCTTGCTGTTTCTCTGCTGCAGATAAAACAGACAGGCACAGTGCTTCATGCAGAGAGAGGAATTAATTGCAAAATTCCCAGGACTGCAAGTGCAAGCAGGGAGAAACTATGTTGTCATGACAGGTAAAACTGGTTAAGCTGCTCTCTGGCTACAGGGACCTAAATTAGAACTGCAGATTTTGACCTCAGTTGTAGGCTACTTGCAGGGGTGGTGTTAGCAGATAGAATTACAGCTTCATTTTTTCCCCCCACTGTACTGCTCTGAGAGTGGAGACAGGCTGCAGAAGGTTGAGGTAAGCAGCATTATGTTAAGATACAAAGGGGCAGCCATGTTAGTCTAGTTCAGTAAAATAAACAAACAAGGAGTCCTGTGGCACTTTAAAGACCAACAAATATATTTATTGCATGAGCTTTTGTAGGCAAAAATCCCACTCCGTCACATGCTTTGAAGATGAACTTCACTCTCAGACCTGGTCTATACTGCAGGGCTAAGTTGGTGAGAGATGCACAGTCTGCGTGCCACATAATGCACATCTCCCATCAATTTAGTAACTTTGACTTACCATGCTGTCTTCACTCAGCTGCGTCGACCTGTAATGCTCTCCTGTCAACCCAGCGTTATTCTAGTTGGAGGGGTGGACTTACTGCATGGAAGGGAGAGCACTTCTAGGATCAATTAAGCTCGTCTATGCTGGCAGCTCAATCGAATCTGCTGCGTGATCCATGAGGATCGATGAAGAATTTTCAGTATAGAAATGGCCTTTGTGTAGACCAGCTCTAAGGAAAGGAGGGAATGAGAGCAGCAGGGTAAGTACAATGGACTTCAAAAACTCAGATTTTAACATATGCAAAGAACTAGTACAAAGACCACATAGGAAGAAAATCTAACAGATAAGAAAGTTCAGGAGAGCTGGCAATTTCTCAGACAGTCAATATTCAAGATACAAAAAGAAACTATCTTGATGCAAAGAAAAAATAGGAAAAGTAGTAAGAGGTCAATATGCATCAGTGCCTCTTTAAATGACATGAAAAATAAAAGGAGTATCACAAAAAGTGGAAACGTGGCTAGATAGCTACGGAAGAGTACAAAAGAACAGCAGAAGCTTGTAGGAATTAAAACAAAAAGGTGAAAGCACAAAATGACATCTAGAAAGAGACATAAAAATCAATAAGAAAAAATTCTAAAAATAAAGGAGTAAAGAAAGATGAAGGAATGTGCAGATTCATTACTTAAAGGGAAAGGAGAACTAACAACAGGTGATATCAAGAAGGTTGAGATATTTAATGCCTATTTTGTTTTAGTCTTCACAGGGAAAATATTACTGTCACCAGACGCTTAACATAATTAATACTGGGAGGAAGAAACTCAAGCTAGAATAGTGAAGGAATAGATAAAAATATTTAGGTAAGTTAGATGTATTCAAATGAGGAGGACCTGCTGAAGTTCAGCCCAGTACACTAAAGGAACTAGCTGAAGCAATCTTGAACCGTTAACAATTATCTTCAAGAACTCATGGAGGATGGGTGAAGTCCCAGGGGACTGGAGAAAGGCAAACACAGAACCTGTCTTTACGAAGGGGAAACAAAGAGGACCTGAGCAATTGTAGACCAGTCGGTTTAATTTCAATATCTGGAAAGGTAATGGAACAAATTATTAAACAATCAATTTGTAAGTACTTAGAGGATAACAGGGTGATAAATAATAGCCAATACAGATTTGTCTGGAACACATCATGCCAAACCAACCTAATTTCCTTCTCTGACAATGTTAATGGCTAGGTGGATAGTGGGAAGCAGCAGACATGATTTATCTTGATATTAGCAAAGCTTCTGAGACAGTTCTACATAACATTCTCATAAGTGAATGAGGGAAATGTGGCACAGATGTAATTTCTATCAAGTAGGTGTGCAACTGCTTGCAAATAGAAATACAAAGACTAGTTATCAATGGTTCACTGTCAAACAGGGAGGCTATATCTAATGAGATCCTGCAGGGGTCTGTGCATGGGTCCAGTACTATTCAATATTTTCATTAACAACTTGTGTGGATGGAGAATCTACTTATAGAAGCTATGGATGATGTGTGAGATAAGTGGATAAGTGAGATTAGTTTAAAGCTGTTTGGAAGACAGGATTAGAATTCAAAAAGGACCTGGATAAATCAGAGAACTGGTCTGAAATCAACAAATGAAATTCAATATAAACAAATGCAAACTACTACACTTAGAAAGATAACATCAAATGCACAAATACCAAATAGGCAATAAGGCTAGACAGTAGTACAGCTGACAAGGATTTCAGGACTACAGTGAACTACAAATTGAATGTGAAACAACAAACATGAAGCAGCTGCAAAAAAGCTAATAATATTCCATGGCAGTGTTTGTCAAAGAAGGGGTCGCGACCTACAACTGGGTTGCAGACCCAAAGGGACTGGGGTGCAGCACACATGCTGCACCTGTGGGGGGCGACTCCCCCTCGCTCCCCTGCCAGCTGGCACTGATCAGATCAGGGGTGGCCCATTCCCGCCCTACCCCACAGTGGTGGGGTTACAGCATGGTAGATGGGCCTGAAACTGGGTCCCCAGGAAAAAAAGTTTGTCAACCACTGTTCTATGGTGCACTAACAGGAGTCAGGGCTGGATTAAGCCTGGGGCTTTAGGGGCTACAGCCCTAGGCTTAAGCTACAGGGGAGCCTGCACAGCCCCCCTCCCCACCCCACCCCCAATCCAGCCCCACTCAGGCTGGCACAGCACCTGCAAATGAAACTGTATTGTGCCCAGCCACACCTGTGAGCCGGAACGTTTTCAAATCTCCCACCCTGCTGCACTCCAAAGCACACGGCCCTTATCAGAGCAGGGCAGGAAATGTAAATACCACCTCTGGCAAGGAGGTTTGGTGTCTGGTGGTTTCCCTTTGAGTTCCAGCAAAATCAAGTAGTGTGCTGGGCCAGGAGCCTTGGGAAGCAGGGGAAGGAGTGTGGGGGAACAGCTCAGGTGTCAGACAGGAGAAGAGTGCAGCCAGAGGAAGACCACTGGGGCTGGGGGTAGGGAAGTGCAGGGGGAAGGAGGAACAGAAGCCTGTGCCCCAAATCTCTTTTCCACATAGCAGCATCCCTGGGCAAAAGTTGCCAGCCCAGGGCCCCAAGACCACTTAATCCAGCCCTCACAGGAGTGTCATATCAAGACATGAGAAGTAATTGTTTCAGTTTACTTGGCACTGAAGAGACCTCATCTGGAGTACTGTGTTCTGATTTGGGTCCTACAGTTTCAAGAAAGATACCAACAAATTGGAGAAAAATCAAGAGGGGGTGCAGAAATGACAAAAGATTAAAAGAAAGCAGACCTATCAGGAAATTTTAACAAAACTATAACCTTTTCCTTATGTGACTCATAAGAAGAAACTCAGCATGTTTAGTTTTCAGAATACAACTGAAGGGGAAATGAAGATGCCAAATATGTTAAGATTATAAAAAGGAATGTAATAAAGTATTCTTCACATCCACTTAAATTTGGAAAATGCTGAGCACACAGAATAATGCTACCATCATGGATTTGCAGTAATAGATTTTTTTGTTCTGAGCTGTAACACTTGACTACTGGGTATACTACTGAACCAACCTTCCAATGCTAAGCTGGAAAATGGTACCTGGAAACATATTTTAAACAAATAAACAGCAAATCTGCTCTTTCACAGCTTAGGTAAATTAAAACTGAACCCGATCCCATAATAAAAGCTAACGTTGCATAAGCATCAGAATTCCTGCCCTAGCATAAACTTCAATAAGCCTCCCGGGAAGAAAGTCAGAACAATTATTCTGAATGCTGCCCACCTTGCTATTTATCTCAGACTAGGAACGGATCCACCCCCTTCCTTCTACAAACAATTCTACCTATGACATACTTCTAAGCTCAAAAGACTGGAACGTTTACATTAAATCAATCAATTAGCCAAAGAGGCTTCAAGATACACAAGCATTTTTTGAGACAGTAGAAATATATGATGAGATGTAAAAGCACCAATTTAACAGAGTGCTCCATTATCATCACCCCTCGTTAACAAGAGACCGTGCTTGAGCCAAAACTTGAGTCCTACAATGAGATCGTAAATACAATAAAGTTGATACTGACGTGAAAAGGTCTCTCTTTGGCCATTGACAAAGAAGGTGGGCATACACCAAGATGTTATTTAAAAGGAGTATTTGACATTTTGTGTGTGGAAACTTGGCAGTGACAAGCAATGTATAATGAATGCCATATGAGCTTTTACCTATCCACTTAAATTTCTGCAGCTCTCCCAGTCTCTACAGCTATGTGCTCTTTGAAGGCCTTGAACATAAATAAGTTGAGGACACCATGACTGTATAAGTATAAACCAATATATTACACTTCCACTACACTATAGATTTAAAATGTTAAATGACAATGGATACAAAATGTTCCAGTTCAAAGCCTCAGTTGAAATCTCCACACTTGAGCACGACCTTCTCTCTCAGTACAGATTGTTGCCAGCATTACCAGTACAGCCAACCACAAGAGATTAAAAATCATGAGTCAGATCCCAAATATCAGATGTGTGCTTTTTTCCTCCTGCCAGGTCTTTCACTGTGTTCTTTCGTCTGTCTTTTGATTTTTGAACTCCTCATGCCCATCCCCAATATACAAGATAGCTAGTGTTGCTCTCACATTTACTAGGTAAGGTGATTGTGGCTTTTACTACAAAAGCTCGCATTCCCACATCTGTTCATCCCCTGCACTGTAATTAATTCTGCATCTACTCTTCTCCCACGCCCCCATAAATTTTGGTCCTCCCTCTTCAGTCTCAGTGCCGCTCCTCCTAGGCCTCTCCATCTCCCCAGACCACCGAGAGGTCCCCTCTCCCTCTTCCAGGTAGTAGCAGCTGCTCCACTGGCTCATCACCACCTCTTTTCCCCATTCCTGGGTTGGACGCTGCAGGGATGAAGAGGAAAGGAGAAGGTATAGAGGCACTGTCCTGTCCTCAGTGCACACAAGAGGAAAGAAGGCACCCTGAGTTCTCAGGCTCTTTAGCTACCTTGTACCTCTTCCCCTCCTCTGAGAATGGTTTTGGGTTCTTATAGGGAGTGGGAGAGAGTTCTGCTGGCAACAGCTCTGCTTGGTTATTCTGCCTCAGGAGGCAAGCAAGTGGGACAGGCAGCCAATCAGAGGGCTCACTTTTGCTAGAGTAACTTCCTGCATTGTTACAAGAATGACCCTGACCCAGACCCAGCCAAAATCATGCCACCTTGTGCACTGATCATTACTGCTGGCAGCAACGGGTACATGTGAACTCACTATCAGATAACTGCACAAAGACTAGCTGGACACTGAAGCTGGTGCAAACAGCAGGTTGCACATTAAGTGGTGCATTACGCACAGTGCAACTCTTATGCTCCATAATTTACAATGGCTGTCAGTACATTTCTGGCTGGAATTCAAGGTATTTATTTTCATACACAAAACCACAAAGGGCTTTGGAATTGGTTAGCTCAAAGACCAGCTCTTTTCATGCCATACTTCCTCAGTTGCAACCACTGGAGGTGTTCAAGCTCAAGCCCCTTTGATTTAAAAGGGAAAGAGGGCTGCTGACAACACATTCTCACTAAGGATATTCTATTCTAGAAGTTGTTTCCTTTCACTGTCTGCCACAGCCTGGTTTTATTACTCCTCTGGGCATGCTGTAAAGCACTGTCTCCCCCCAGGCAGGCATTTGGGAAGGCAGGGGGCTGAACAGTTGGTGAGAAGGTGGGACAAAAAAGTGGGACAATGTCAGTTCAGACAATGTTACCCAATCCTCAGGTGGGCCACAGGCCAATGTGCCGTTTACTTCACAGGGCCACAAGGTTTGGAGAGTGTGCTGCTTTATGCAGACCAAGAGCTCTGTGCCAGTAACTCCTCTGGGGTCCCTACAGAATTGTGAGGTGTTTCAAACGGGGTGCATCAGGGGTTCTCTCTGATTCTTGCTTCCCTTGAAATCTTGACTCTCTACTCCCTTAACTCACTCCTCCACCTCTCACTTACCACACCCTCTCCTGTTGTGCATACATCACCTATCTGATGCCCGTCACTCTCATGAAGCTGAACTCTGACTCCCATACTCACTGGCAGGTCCTTCATCCCCAACTTGCCAGGAGCCAAGCTTTACTTGAACCCACCCAGAGACAGAATGTGTTTCATGCAGCAGTTACTGTGATGGGCATTATTTATAATAGACAGTTCAATTAACAGGCTTTATATGGTTACAAACTTGCTCGATTTACATATCACGAAGCATCTACTGTTCTAAATAGGCTCTGTAAAAGATCAAAAATAAATATGGTGTTATAGTCACAGCTACTTCTTCATTGAATAAGTAATGTTCACTAGCTCACGTTTTCCTTTGCAGACACACTGTCACTATATTAGCTTTAACTGATGAGCCACACGACAAATACAAATACAATTCATAGCTTTTTGCTTTTATTCCATCCCTACGTTTGATTAGTCATTTGGCAGTAACTAGTTGTGAGCACTCACAATTTTAAGTCCTGCAATATTTGTTATTTTTCTGAAGGTACCACTTACTAATGTCAGGTTATTATGGGATAATCTCAGCTTTCATTAAAAATAAAGTTTCTGGCCATTGGAAAAAAAACAAACAAACTTGAAGACATGAATGCTAAAGGCTTCTGCTTCACAAGGCAAAGAGTGAAAAAAAGGAAAAAAAATCCAAAGTATGTAATCTCTAAAATATCACAATTTGAGTCAATTGTGATGTTGGAGGACTGGCTCATGATTTCTGAAAGGACAGAACTGGCAATATTGTGGCAAAAAAAAGGACATTTTTATCTGTTATATTGAGCTACTTAGAAAGTACAGAATGAATTAATGGAACAAGACAACTGCCAACAAGTGGCAATATTATTATGGGTAATTAAACTGCTTACCAACAGAATTGCAGTTCTACAACTAACAAATATCTAATTTTCCATCTGTTTATTTCACTCTTTGTTCTGTTATACAATCTAACGCACCTACATCATTAACTAGCTGACGGCCATGTTTTTAGCAGGACCTCAAACCCCTTTCGCAAAAGCATGTGGGGATGGGTGGTGGTTGTTCCCCTCTGAAGTTCCAGCTCCAGCTAGGAACACTTTTTCTTTATTTTGAAGTTGACTAATTCTGAAAGCAAGCCTGGGAAACAATAAGCACAGCATTTAAAAAACAAATTCAAACCAAATCCTAAACATGATTTCTAAGTGCATGTGAAAACAGATAAATTCCATAAGCAGAATGAAACTGTTTACTTTTTGTTTGTCTTAATAAAAAAAGTGGATTTTACTTAACAGAGCTGAAAGTACCATCGTTTCCTTGGTCCAACAGATGACAAATTACTGCTGAAACAAATTACTAGTACATAGAGAGCAATACTTGAAGAAAACAGTCTGCAAATACTCATCTATTTTGAAAAAGAATTATTATTAACTCCTTACTGCACTCCACTCCCAGAATATATGAGAGTTGATTCAGGCTTTGTGTTCCCATACATTTCCTAAAGCATACATGCGTGAAGGAAAGAGTGAGTGTAGCAAAGGTAGATACAATAGCAGGATTATAATGGAAAGGTTGTTACTACTATTCGTCACAAAATTAGAAGCACTACTGTGGCTCTATACCAGACATGGCCAAACTGCAGCTCGTGAGCCACAGCAGCTCTTGAAAGAAAAAGTGCGGCTTTGCAGAAGAGCATGGCAGGGGGAAGCAGCGGCGGCATGGTCGGTGTCAGCGGGGAGAAGCAGTGGCATTTTTACTCTAGGCATAGTATTCATGTTAACCTTAAGTAACTATTGGAATCTGACATTAGTAGGATCAATATTTGCCCTCTTTTTACACTAAAATTAAAGTGTGCAAAGAATTTTAAACTTCGTAATTTTGGAGTAGGTAAAAGTATATGGCTATATGCCTCAGTGTGGCTCATGAAGGTTTAATAATCAACTTGTACGGCTCTTGAGTTCCCTATGTTTGGCCACCCCTGCTCTATACTATAGTATTTTGCATTTCTTACAAAGCTGACAGAGTGTTTTATAAACATTAAATTAACTCCCAAAATCCCCTGTGAATTAAGTTATATTATCTCCAATTTTGCTTGAGGAAATTAAGACAAAGGAACAAGTGACCCATATAAAATGTCAAAGTGACAGAGCAGCAGAGTTCGAAACAGAATAGGATTTCTGATTCCCAGGTCTAGGCTCTGACAACTAAAACACTTCATTCTGGACAACTGACAACTAGGTTAATTAAAAAACAGATATACAGACACTTCTGGGCACAGATACTACATCAAAACTAAAAAAACCCAAGAGTGCTGTGGTACCTTAAAGACTAACAAATTTCTTTGGGCATAAGCTTTCATGGGCTTCAACCCAAATGCAGCTGATGAAGTGGGGTGAAGCTCAAAGAAATTTGTTAGTCTTTAAGGTGCATCAGGCCTTTCTCATTTTTTCTGTATACAAACTAACACAGCTACCCCTCTGGAACGTCTCATCAAAACCAAATGCTAATTAAGGTCTTATCAGTATGCCAGAGAACCCTTTAAAGTATTTAAAATGGTTAGACTACTCAGAGGCACGATGCATTGAATTATGCTGCCATTAATTCAAAAAAGCCAGAGTTTGATAACAAGAACCACATTCAAGGAGTTTGATTTGGATCTATGAGTTCAAACATATGCTGCCAAGTCAGAGGACAATTATGCTGGCACAAAAAAGGAAAATACAAAAATTGGTGTACAGTATCACCTCACTGCTTACTGCCAACAAGCACTGCCAAAAGGCTTTCATCTCCTTGACTCTTCTTGTGGCTCATCTGCATTTGCATGTGGAGCACCATCACAGAGCCAAAATACAGCTAGACATTAGGGTCTTGTCTACACTGACAACAGCTGGATCCCTAAATCACTCTAGTGCAGCTCCATCTGTGGGGTAATGGTGGGAATCACAGTGCAGAGAAAAGAGTTAGAAGATCCTGAGTCCTGTCCACACCACAGTTTCCATTGTTGGTACCACCAGTGGAGCTGCAGAAGCACTGATTAGTAGGTCTCATTTCTCCCCCATTGAAAATTTTATCTACTCCTCTATTTTGTTCGGATCTATCTATTTAGGAAAACAGAAGATAAAATATGAAGCACGGCATAAACTGAAGCACCAGAATAACACGCACAAAATAATGTGTTGCTCTCAAACACATATAATAATCTGTTGCTCCTCAAGGAAGTCTGGACTTAACATGCACTACACACATTACAAGTAAAACAGGTATTATAGAGGAGGAAGAAGGTGCTGGAAGAACAAAGCATGGAATTACATAGGCAGTTTTGCTGCCAAGATTAGAGATTGTCCAGACTGAAAAACAAGAGGTGTTAAATATTTGCTTCTGCCAAGCATGTCTGACCTCAGCTTTTGGGAGCAAAATTTAAGTAGATCCAACAAATTAACAAAGCTTCAATTATATAGTATTCAGTGGCTGGAAAAGCAATGTTAGATTATATTCACTGCTTGACAACTGCCAGTGTTGGTCTACAAAACCATCATCTCATTAATTGCGAGAGCCTCTTGCATGCTGGAAAGGCTGCATTTGGAATAGCATTCAGAACTTCAGCAGCATAGAATACTAACATCCATAATCAGTTCAACCTGGGCTGGGACAGGATAGACACTAAGCACAATATCCTTTTTATTCCTTCTCTATTGCACAGACAATAACGAACTGTATTTCAAAGTAGAGCCCCCTGAAAAGCATGCTAAAGAAAATGTACATCTAACAGCTTACTGAAGATGCAGTGCAATGTCTGTGTGCATGTCCAAACCCAACAGAAACTCTTGGCTATGAAGTCACGCTAGAAGTACAGAAGTAGGAATGTAATCACACAGAAATTCATTCCCACCCCTAAAATTAAACTTCAATTTTAGTTTCACACCAAGATTCTAAGGCATCCAATTTACAGCGATGTTTAAGCATTTACCATAAAGAAATTCATTAATCATGGCGAGCAATATGACAATATTTAAATTGAAGGCACTTAAGACAAAACCAGGGAACAGAATTTAAATAAGTAAATCAACCCAATTTATTTATTAAGTTGCCAACTAAACAAGACTGCTGCTTTTTTTTTCTTAAACTATCTCAGTTGCTTTTGCTATGTTTATTGCACTGTGTTGCAATCAGTTTGCTGATGCCTGATGATTCCCGAAGGAAACAAATTCAAGTGACTTACACTTCCCTGCTTTTATTTCCTCCCATTCTGTAAGTTTCCTCATCTTCAAAGTGTCTGACAAAGTAGTATCTTCTCCCACCAAAACCCAGACAATAAATCAATTTGTTAGTCTTTAAGTGCCAGAGGACTCTTTGTTTTACTCAGGAAAGAACAGCATACGCAGCTTAACTTGGTACATAAGAGACCAGCTTCTTAGTAATAAACCCAGATGTAAATATATCCCAGGTGCAGATAAAATCTACATAAGCAACCAACATACTGCTTTGGGGCTGTGTTTTTTATAAACAGAAGCATCTTCCAGTACTAGGTGAGGATGCAGGGCAGCACCTCTGGAATTGCACACTTTGTGCCATTTGTGTAAGCATCTCTGTGTCAACAGCTGCACTGCTGTGCATTCATATGCTGCTAGTTCCGTCAAGATTTTCACTTGCTGAAGTTATTATGCATGTTATTGGAACTAGTCCAGAGAGTATCATCAATATGAAATGTTGCTTCATTACTGTATGCACAGCACCAGCCAGTTCAGCCTAATGCTGCTGTCTAATGATGTGAGACTTGTGTCTTAATATCACCGTGAATTTTAAGGTAGCTGCGTGGAAGCACAGAGCTTCCATAGCCAGCCTCAGCTGAATCCACCTTTGGAAATCAAACCAATACAAAGGAAGTCATAATGTGTGTGGGCTTTTTTTGTTTTGTTTTGTTTTTAAATATGCACCTTACAAAGAGGAATATAAATTAATGACGACCAAGAATTTCCATCAAGTTTTGGACAAGTTCTACCTCGTCTATCTTTTCTGAAACCTCAGATCTAATGATGACTTTCTTTTTTTTTAATTGTCATGAGACTTTATATTCCTCCTTCCTCTGTTAAAACAATTAGTGAGTTTTTTATATTGACTAGTCAGTATAAATAGAGAATATTAATCACTACTCTATTGCAAAAGCTATGAACTATGATCACCCTTTCCGCTGCAGCAATAAAGATTCAGTGATCTCTAACACACCAATGTTCTGACATGAGTGATGTCATGGTGGGGGATTAGTTTTGTCATAATTCCTGCTGACAGGACACCAGAATCATATTATCTTTTTAATCTTTCTTCCCTAGCTGAGACTTGGGTGGCTTCTCTATATGCCATCCTCTCAGGATTTACTTTCACATCTAACAACAAAAGACAAGAGGAGAGGAGAGAATAATCCTCAAAACTCAGCCAGGGAGAGAAGATTAAAGTTATAATTATGATCATCAGGCTGGCCTTTCATGACTGTAATTTAATTATTGACCAATCGTAGGCCCTTCTGTCTTTAACACACTGAATTCCAACACTGCTTAAATCCATTATAATCTCTGTAACAAGATAGCTAGAACTTAAACAAATTGTTTTGCATCCTTACACAAAAATATACCCCCAGATTCGTTTTTCGCTTTGGTTTTATATGCACATTTCTCGATGTTCTATGGGCCTTGCTGGATGCAGTGATTATCATTTTCAAAGCAATCTAGGGGATTTAGAGAGACAGAGCCTCCATTAATGCCAAATCAAAGTGTTCTCAGGCCACCAACAATAATCTTAAACTTCGTGAAAGCTCTAGTAATGGTACAAAATTCAAGATTTTTCAAATTAGACAGAACTTTAACTTGGTAAGAACAATGCAGCTGAAAGGAATTAATTACACTAGATAAGGATTGTCTGACCTAATGGATGGCAAAATACTGCTTAATGCAGTTACTTAAAACTTAGTAAGTCTACAAGTGACAGACAAGACTAGATCAGCTACATGAAAATCCTGTCCTGGCAGATAAAGCTAGGAAGATATTTGAGGACATATCACACCGCATACTTCTTATACCAGCCCATCGAGTACACAGGCTGCATGCCCCCCACAACATGGGTATTCAACACCCTGTCCTGATTTTTCACATTTGCTATTAGGTCACCCTACATGCCATTACTAACGGTGTCCTGTATAGACACCGCCTGAGAGAAAATGTAGGAGAATACCTAACAAGCAACTATAGTAGTTCCATGGCTGAAGAAAACAAAAATATCCAACAAAAGGATTAACACACTGTGCTACATAATTATTATGATAGAACAGACTCTAGGTTACCAGCACTAAGAGAACTACTAAGTTGCTAAACTCTCTCATAACTTTTAACCAGCAGAACCCAATTTCACATTCTAATGGATCACTGAAAAGTGCCATCCACCTATTTCTCAGCTTCTCACGCAAAGATCTCAGTGGCTTCTCCCATGCCACCCACCACAGACAGAATGCCTTACAGTCTTCACGTCTGAGATCCTTATGAAGGTCCAGCCCTGCAGAGGTGCCTACAGAAAATATGCTGACAGAGAACATCAAGCTTGAAGAGTGACTGGTGAATAATAGGGGTGGCCAAACTTATGGAACTCAAGAGCCACACAAGTTGATTATTAAACCTTTCAGAGCT
The DNA here is from genome assembly GCA_007922195.1 of Podocnemis expansa. Lineage (NCBI taxonomy): Eukaryota > Metazoa > Chordata > Testudines > Podocnemididae > Podocnemis > Podocnemis expansa. The sequence continues at coordinate 7,554,762 of ML682060.1, read as the reverse complement.
GCACAGAGGCATATAGCCATATTTTACCTACTCCAAAATTACTAAGTTTAAAATTGATTGCACACTTTAATTTCATTGTAAAAAGAGGGCAAATATTGATCCTACTAATGTCAGATTCTAATAATTACTTAAGGTTACCATGAAAAGTAGGCCTATACAGCAAATCAGTTTTCTTGTTCATATTTTCGTTTCTTATTATTTGACATCATGTTTAGAAGGACTTGTAAAACACAATTTTATTTTAACAATGAATAAACTGCATTAGGGCCCATGAGAAAAATCTAAACATGCCGCACTTCTACCTGCCATCCTGACCATGCTGTGCTTCTCCCCAATGTCATAACCACACCACGCTTCTCCTCACCATGTTAACCCCCTCCCTAACCTCCAGACCCTGATGTTGGCTCCCCCAGGCTGACCCCCCCCCCCCGGGGCCCCTTTACCAGGCCGCTCCAGCGGCTTGGCACAGGCTGGGGCTCCCCCCTGAGCATACTCAGGGTGGGAGATTTAAAAATCCTAGGCTGGGTCTGCTTTCTTCTCTCTGACCCACTTACAAGCCAAGCTCTTCTGCGAGCTGCACTTTTTCATTCAAGAGCCACATGTGGCTCCTGAGCCGCAGTTTGGCCACACCAGATATATACATAGTTATGTTACTCCCTTTCCTCCAACTCTCTGTCTACCTCTGACAGTCTTTAGATTATGAGTTCCTCAGGGCCAGAGCCATGCTTCTTTTCAGTCCAAAAAGCATCCAATTTGTTGCCACGCACCAAAATCAGTTTATTAATTAATAAGATAATTAAAGAAATTAAAACAATCTCAGATACGATCAGTACGTGAATGCCTAAATGAAAAATTCACAGCCAAGAATCAATGCATTTTACAGTGCCTGCCTGGAGTGCAACACTTTGTCCACTATATCCAAAGGGACTATGAAGATATAGGTATTAGTGATGGGAAATTCAGTTGTTCAGAAAGTTACTTCATGTTGAAATATTTCAACTTTTTGTTCATCAAATTTTTTGTTCATCAAAATTTCTCAGGTTGTCACTGAAAAACTGAAATTTCTTTTGGTTTTCATTTCTTCCAGAAAAATGCTTTTTTTGTCTCAAGAAAATTCCCATGTTATCAAAAATATTTTCACATGAAATTTCCAACTAGCCCCAACAAGCAAACTTCCACAGGTTTAGGGTTTGGAAGGCAGAGGGGTATTGCTAGCACATGATGACAATATACCACATTGTTGGATGAGCAGGTGAATGAGCCCTTGATGGAGTAGCTGGTTTGATTAGGTACCATGATGGCATCATTAGTGCAGGTATGTGGACAATGTTGGGGATGGGGTTTGTTGCAGGGATATGTGCCTACTTTGATGTTTCTTGCACATCCTGCTTCCGGTAAGGCCAGAAATACAGACTGAGTGAACTTGAAAAGACGGACCAGCCGCTACAGTGTCTGATGACCTGCAGCTAGACTGTGAGCTTTTTGAAGCAGGTACTCTCTTTTTGTGCTGTGTTTGTACAGCACCTACCCCAATAGAGTCCTGGTCCATGACTATGGCTCCTATGTGTTACAGTAATACAGATCACCACCACGGCTTCCTAACCACCTTCACAATGCAACAGAAATGTCAGTTCTTTAGATCAGTGATTCCCAACTTTTTCTCTGCCATGGCACACCTTGATACCTTAAATTATTCTGAGACACACCACCATAAAGTCTCCAAATGAGCTCATGAATATTCATTGACCAATCCATACAACTGAGAAGTTTTTCAAAAAATTCCATGGCACACCTGCTCAGGCCTGACAGCACACCTGTGCGCCACGGCACAGTGGTTGGGGAACACTTCTTTAGCCTAATCTTCCCACAACAGCAGCAGAAGCTCTCAGCCATCCACTGGATCACTCATTTTTGTTCTGATAAGCTGACAAATCAGGAGGTGGACACGTGTCCATTAGGAAGTGAATTGAGACCTCCCAGCTCTTTTAACACAGGCCAGCAAACAGCAAATTTAAATAATCTGGAGTTGCTATAAGACAGTCAACTAAAGGAGTGCCCCAGAAGCTTTGAAATTACAACTGATTCAAATAAAAGTACTCCTATATATATTCAGGATAATCATATGGAAAAGTAAATTCAAAGAGGAAAAAGGGAGAGGATAAAAGCTTCAGAGAGCATGACCTTATGAAACTGGTAACATTGTTTGAAATGGATAATGAGAAAATAAGCATGAGTATGTACTTTTTTAGTTAGAAAAGAAGGGTGTAAGTAAGAGAATCAAAAAAGCCCTCAGTAGCCCTTCCCTATTCACAGAATTGTATGGCGTTAAATTAACTGGCACTGACATAACTGTCCACCCCCCCCCACCTGTCTTTATTTAAACAACTAAAAAAACCAGAGCACAACAGTAAAGAATGTCTGGTAACACCTTTGTGTAGAACATCCTGACACACACCGACACTGCTCAGCGTGATCAGCTAATTAAAATTCTGTGGTCTTTCCCGAAGACGGAAGCGCTATATTTATACCATTACTGGTGGCAGTAGGGAGCAAGAGATTTACTTTTTTGGCATTCTCCTCTCTTAATATTCTGATGAATAATTTAGTTCAGTTAATAAACCCTTTTGTCTCCTTCAAACGGTTCTCTTCAAGACTGATGATGACTGTACAGAACCAAAGTACTGAACTGGCTAGCACTTAAGCAATGCTATCGACCCATGTTTCCCCCTTCCATTCCTCACATCGTGCCTGTTTAATCGAAAGAACAGCTAGGAATAGCAGGAAACCACACTGCTGCAGAGAGAACTATTATCTGAAGAAGACAGGGTTCAGCTTCACAGTTTATGATGATACAACTCCCAGCCATGTTTTACTCAGGTCCTGGCTTTTTAATTGTTTAAAACAAACACACAAACAAAAGATCTGTTTTTACTTAACTAACAAGAATCCATATTCAACTCTCGTTCAGTTTGAGTACTCTATGGTGCGTCTGCAGGACTGTCCCAGTTCAAAAGTTCACCTCCAACACACACAGACCAATTACGTGACAATCACAGGAGGGCGCTCCGACACATAGCTGAGCAGGGAGGCAGTGCACTTGTGAAGCAGCAGGCCTTGGACAAATTATATCTGCGCAAGAAATGTAACCTCTAGGGAGAGAGAATGGTTGACAGTGGGCCTTGTTACAACACACCCCATCCTTCCCCGGTGCTCTTACTGTTGTCTCCTGCATGCTTGTTTTTGGAAGGTAGGATCTTCGCTGAGCCATCATCTTCCTCTGCAACACCAATTAGGGCCAAAGGAGATGGGGCATAAGCATATATTTCATGTCTTTCAATGATAACTAAACAGGATCCTTAGCACATATAAATAGAGCCAACTTTTGGTCTCTGATGCATCCACAAAGCATTCAGGATGACATGGGTCCTTTAGTAACTGAGGATTTTTTTTTATTTAGCACCTAAAGAGCCTGGTTGCCATCTCACTTTTAAATAGTATCTCAATCCTAAATTTTAATGAGCACTTTGGTCACTTGTAAAAAACAAAAGTCCATGGCCGAAAAGCCTCTGGTACCAGCATGCTTTTACTTCACCCCATTCTGTAAGTTGCCTTCAGATGAATTTCCTCTCGCCTCTTCTCTCAGGGAGAGAGCTCTGAAGTGTCACTTGTACATTTCTGTAACATGTCAACTCCACCGCACTCACAAACAGCATCAAAGCAAAAGGAAAATAAAAATCTATATAGTGCTTTCAGAGATGAACATGCTAAATACATCTTTATCCTCATCTCCCATGATCATCATTTTATAAATCTGTACAGTCTTTGAACAAGATACATTAGGGGTGCCATATGAAATCTTGGGCTGCAATTAGGTCTTCAAGTGAGACCACTAGTAGTTCAAGAATGGGGGTCTTTTATTCTGTGCTTGTACAGTGCCTAACATACTGGGGTTCAGGTGTATGGCCAGAATTCCTAGGGCCCATGGTAGTACAACCAATTATATATATATATATCTATATCTATATATATATATATAGATATATAGATATATATATATATATATATATCTATATATATAAAATCAACATTTTGCTGCTGACACCCTGCATAGCTTAAAGCAGTGGTTTTCAAACTACGGGTAGTGACCTGGTACTGGGTTGTGGCACCCCCTGCTGCTGCCGCTTCCCAAAGACTGGAATGCGTTGCTCAAAGATGTAAAACTGTTGGGTTGCTGACATAAACGATTGTTTGCAACAGGGTCTCAAGAAAAAAAGGTTTGAAAACCACTGGCTTAGAGCTGTGCACAGGGACAGGTACTGGTTCATAAACCACACAGAGAAGGCACTGCCTTCCTCCTACAAGCCTCCTCTTGCTTCCTCCAAGCTATTTCTGCCCCTTTTACCAGGTCTGACCCTCTACTACCCACAGTTGTCCATAGCCGATGAAGATTCCCTTTTTTTGAAGAGCTCTTAAAATTCCCAGGAGTGACATTTCTCGGCTGCCTAGCAAGTAAACAACATGCAGTGGGTCTATATTTTCATTTTCTGGTGCACTTTTTCCAGTTTCTCCCAGGATTCTGGGCAGCATTGCCTTATAAATCAGACGGCTCTGACACATAATTTAGGTTTAATGTGTCACAAAGTACACATGGTCTGAAATATAGGCAGCACTTATTATGCATGTCACAGACTATAAATAGCTTTCTAGCATAACAAAGACTCGTGCTACTGCAGAGCCTAAAAGGAGATCAGAAAACACACTGAAAAGCACACCCCAGTACAGCACAAGATTGGATTCAACTGACAAATGGATAAGAGAATAACTGCAGATATATCATCCAAACTATGTACTTGGATAGGCTGGTCAACAACTCTGGGGGAGGCCTGAGGGTGCATGAGGAGAAAAGCAGAAGGAACTGATCATGAAATCAAGACCTATGCAGATTTTCCCCAGCCTGATCAGTAAACGAGTAGAGCATATCCCTAAAATGCACAGCATTTTCTTCACCCTGTTTACATTTCTTAAATATTAAAACCAAAATGCACAACAAAAATACTCAAGTAGCAAAGACACTTCCCAGTTCTTCAAGCACTCAGTTGCAAGTCCTGCTGCACGTCCAGGGAGTAGCAGGACATAAGGAGACACATGGCTCTTCCTGCGTCAGGGATGGTGCTGCTGCCGGCTCACAGGGCATGAGCCCTGTGCATTTCCAGCCCTGCCCCAAGTCAACAGGGGTCTACTGGCCTGTAGTGACCAGATCAGGCCTTGGCCAAAGGGGGATTGGATTGGGACTGGTGTAGTGGATGGGAGGGGTGGGGGTAGGGGGGGCTCATATATTTTTCTGGAGCAGCGACGCCTCTGCCCTGTGCAGCTTACTTATACTACCACAGCTTTCATTGTCTGTATGTATGTGTACACATACCTTCAGGTTGCTATTCACAATCTCGAGCAGGTACGTCCGCAAGGATGGGAAGTGAGGTAAGCCTTTGTTTTGCTGTCCAGAACACCATACAGCAGGGGTCTCAAACTCAAATCACCTTGAGGGCCGCACAAGCACTAGGATATTGGCCCAAGGGCCGCACCACTGAAACCTTTTCATACAACGATAAGTAAGTACAGTAAAAAATAGAGTAATATAGTATGCTAATAAAAGTAAATTTAGTAACTTTTTTGAAACTGTAACATGAAGTCTGTGCTAATTTTGTCAGTCGTTCCAAAGCCAAAACACACATTTCCTTTTAGAATTACTTCCATTCAAGACGGCAGAATCATCAAAAAGACAAAGAATAAACAAATACACTTAAAATTTTACATTATAAATCAGTGGTTCCCAATCTTTTTTGGTTTGAGGGCAAAAAATATACTTTTTCAAACCCTAAAGGACCACCAGTTAATTTAATTAAAATTAAATTAAAATTTAATTTATTGAATTCTAATTGATGTTAATTGAAATAAATTAATTGCAGTTTGGTTTATTAAAATTGAATTAAATTTAATTGAAGTTAAATTTTTATAAAGCTTTTAGTTTTTTAAATAAAATTAAATTGTTTTAGAAGATTTTTGGTTTTAAAAAGAGGGGGCTGCACGTATCCCAAGCCAGGAGGGGAGGAGAACAGCCACATCCCAGGACAGGCTGCAAACAGGTTGGTCAGAGCCCTCCCCAGGACTGTAAATAAGCAGCCCCCTGCCTGGCTCTGGGGGCAGCACTGGGGGAAACACCCTCCCCACCCCCTGCTCAAATCTGGCCACGCTGGGGTTGGCAGAGGAGGAAACACCCCTCGGCCACCTGAATTTAGCTGTACTGGGGTTGGCAGAGGGGAAAACACCCCCTGCCTGCCTGCCCATTCGAATTTGGCTGCAGTGGGGCTGGCATAGAGGAAAACACTCCACGCCCACCCGAATTTAGCTGGTCTGGGGTTGGCAGAAGGGGAAACAACCCCCACCCACTTGCCCGCTTGAATTTGGCTGAGTGGGGCCGGCAGAGGAGAAAACATCCCCTGCCTGCCGGGACTGGCAGCGGGGAAAGCCCTGGGGGTAGTGTTGTGGCTAGTGGTGGGGCTTTCTGGTTCTCCTCCATACTGGAGCCCCCTGTGAACCCTTCCCACAGGCTCAGGCCGCCCTCCTTTAAGGCCCCCCCCCCCAGCCTTCTCTTGACAGCTCTGCCTGCTTCAGCTGTTGCATGTGAACAGGGTAGTTCCTGATCAAGAGCTGCATGTGAATAGGGCAATCAACTGCTGCATATGAAAAGGACAGCTCCCAGGGAGCAGTTCAGCTCCTCCCTGTCAGTGGCTGATAACGCAGGGGGGAGGTGAGGCTGCTTGGTCTCCATCTGCAGAAAACCCCAGGGTTGGAAAGGTGGGAGCCCCAGGATTCTGGGGGTTATCAGGGGCCACAGGAAGCAGCTCTGCAGGCTACATGTGGCCTGCGGGCCACATGTTTGAGACCCCTACCATACAGCATCCCAGGCCTGAACTGGCATAGAGGGGGAAGTAAGTGCTTTTTTGTTGGTGCACATGGCTGACACAAATCACTTTCCTCACCTTCTGCAAGAGGGGAGCAAGGTCACAGTCTTGCCTCTGCCCTAGTGGGCTGGGCTGGAGCAACTAGGCCCTGACTTTCAGTATTTAATTTACATTTCACAGAGAAGCCAGGGGCCTAAGTGAATGCAAAGTACTATCGAGAAAAGGGAGAGGAGTGTATGTAAATATGCAACGGCAATCACAGTGGATTCTTCTCTTTTCATTTTTCGTTAAAACATCATTGATATAAAAGGTGAACAGAAATATTTATAACAATCTAGGCAAGCTTCCCAAATATAATTAGCAATCCCATTTTATCCAGTTATGAGCAGGTCTCCAAGATTCCCTCTCATACAATCTGCCAGCTATCAAGAAAGAACGCCAAAAAACTCAGGGATGAGATCCACATTAATAAACTTGACTTCCCATTCCTGCAGGTCCCAAATACGCAGACTCATTTCTCCCAGAGTGATCAGAAGTGCTACTGGCACCACAAGCACAGGGCTCGCTAGAGCATTCAGTCCATATTAGAAATCTAATCATAAACCAGCTACCTTAGTGACATAATAAGGAAGAAATATGTGAGTTTTCCAAAATGCTTGTTAACTATATTTGGCCATTCAGTTACTCCTAACAAGGTTCCCTCAGTTCTATAAATATATTTGTTGCCCTTTAAAGTGATATTAATAACTGAAGTTCTTTACTCCGTGCTAATTTTGCTCTCCTCTGACATCCAAGTCATTAATGTTGGTTTTGCTCTTTAAACTGAAGAGGTAATAACCAACATGATGGTAGAGTCATTTTCCAGAGGACGCACTATTACAATAACATAACTATTCTTGGCAAAGAACGTCACACAAATGACTGTGCACTTTGCTCATTTCCTGGGGGATGGAAGAAAGCATCTTCCGTGTAAGACACAGCACTCACTGGCCAAAGCCTTGAGACTTAAATGCTTAAAGTAGCAACCATATTTTAGCACATTGCTGGACTGGGGCCTTGGATGCCCAAAGTGGCCTTCTGATCCCTAGAAAACAGATATGCAATATGCATCAGACTGGCTTTCCTAAGAGGAAAAGCAAAGATTGAAAATGGACCGCACTATTTCTGTTCAAAAATTTTGCTACAGGAAAACAATGAAGTTTATGTTGCTTAATTGCAACCATCACATGTAAAATGCTAGATTTATAGGATTTTTTTATATACATCTCTTGGTGGCAGGATGGTGAATTTTAAACAACAAATTAATATTTATAAACAGGATGTGGTGCAACTTCCACATGAATTTTATCAACAAAGAGCAAGTTGGCCTCATTATTACAACAGTGTCACTTTAATAACCTGATTTAAATATGAAGCAGAGTGCAATTGCATTAACATGTGTGTCAAAGCAATTTAAAAACCAGACACACACACACACACACACACACACACCCTTTCCACAACAATTTTGCATATCTATGATCACTACTGGAAGGAGCAGCCTAATGCACACTGCAAGAGTAATTTTGCTTCGTCTGGCTTTCATCTGAAACATCTTGTCCCACAACATATTTGGGAATAATGACTGAAAAGTAAATCAGAACAATATTGTTTTTCTATTTGTCACTGATTCTGCCCAGGTGATTCAGGTATGTGATGAACCACACCACCAAAAAGGCCTGACTGAACAGCAACTCTAACTAGAAGACAAAATAGTCTCCCCAAAGAGGTAAGTTATATTCCTCTGAAACTGCATTGCTTCACCATTCCATGTAATTAGGATGTTCCAATTTGAAGACACTCAAGACAACTTCCACATCCTAATTCAAAAAGATGAGGCAGGGTCATGAGTTATGACACCAGCATTTTGTCTCTGGAAACTCGAGTTGAAATGTGATTTCAGTCAGAAAGCCAGCTCCATGGTCCCTGTCATGTCTCTACTGACATTTCCCTAAAATTACAAAAAACTCACAGATTTTCTCCTTCTCTACGCTCCAAGTTCTCTTTTTCCCACTTGCTCCAGTCACAGGCTGTACCCCACCCCCCACGCACACATACCTCAAGTATCATCTGTGTAAATTTCCTTTCACTTTTGCAATGTAATTCTATGGTTTATTGCAAAATATGCCAGGCAAGGTTCCTTTTTGAATCCTCTGATAGACTCAGCATTATTGTTATGGGGTCATGTTTCCTGCAGCATCATACAGGTATACCTATGTGACACAATCATCTCCAATTCTGTAAGTTCCCCATCTTTCAGAATCTGACCAAATGGGAGTTTCTCCCACAAAAGCTCATGTGATTAATAATCTATCAGTCTTTAAAAGTGTCCCAGGAGTAGGGTTACCAGATACCAAAGCCTGGAAGAGAAGACAGGGAAGTATGAAAAGGAGGACACATGGAGAAAATGTAGTATTAATGGAATAGTCTTCTGGTTTTAGGGGCCCCCACAACACTTCCCCCTAAAAATAGGGTGTTCTGGGGCATTCCAGCATACTTTAACCCTTGTAAGTAAAAAGCCAGACAAAATCATGTATTTTTAAAATGGCTGCCAGATGGAGGATGTGAAGGTAAAGGAGGACATGTCCTTTTGCCAGACATCTGGTAACCCTACCCAGGACTCTGTTTGTTTTGAGGTACCCATGTATTTCACATGCCTGGAGGTGGGAGGGGGGCAGAGAACCAGAGCTGCCTCTCAGCAAATACACAAGGGGTACTTGATAAAGACAATGCAATTAAGTCCTGTAGTTGAGGTGAGAAAGATGATACAAAGAATCACCTTACCCCAGGTGGGGAGGGGTGTTGGGAGAAAGAAGTACACACACTTGGAACTGTGGAAGGCTTTTTGCCAGAGAAACTCCCTCTTGAAACATCTCCACCTAAAACTAAGGTCTGAGCCCTGCCCAAGGAAGTGCAGAGACTAGCTGTAAAACTACCATCAGCCAGCCATGTGAGTAAGACTGAAATAGACTACAGTAAACTTTAGTTCAGAGTGGGTATTTCCTTCTCTTTGGTACAGGTTAACTCCTGACAAACTGGCTAATTGAATGTGCATTGATTTGTTATATATTCACTTAAATCATGTTCTAATCAATAAACTAGTGTTTGTTTTATCTAAAGCTGTGTGGATTTTAGAGAGACTATTTATTACTGGGTGTAGGCCTAACTGGGTGCAGGCCTAACTGGGTGCAAAAGCTGTTCGCATTTCAGTTGCTTTGATAAACTGATGGACCAGTCTATATGAGCCTGCAGTGAACTGGGAAGGGTCCTGATCCCTACAAGACAGAAGTTCCTGGTGTAGCATCTGGGGGGATCATCCCCTGAGTGGCTAAAAAGAACACTTCCACTGCCTGGGACCAATTACATGCAAGAGGCTGATGTGGACTGACTGAGAAACGGCAGGGGAGCGTTCCACCTAGCAAAGCAGGGTAATTTGGTGCCCAGGACTGGGCAATCAGGGAGACACAGCAGCATACTGGGCCAGATTCCAGGAGAGGAACATCACTGCTCGCCCTTGCAATTATTAATTATTATTATTACTATTATTTGAGAAGAGAGGGGGTTTACATTTAGTTTTGTCGTTGTGATGCAGGAAATTCTCTCACATCAGACACATGCGCACAGAGTTTAAATTAGGGCATTGGTTCTCAACTGCTGCATCACATCACAAACGTGTTGTGGCACAGTGGTCAGTGTGTTGTGGGCAGGCTGAAAGCACTCCCTCCCCCAGAGACACTGTACGCCGCGACACTGACAGCCTGCCCTGCATTAGCCCAGCTAACACAGACAGGCTGCTCTGCTCACCCATGCATGCCTGGGAGCTGGGGCTGGGCAGGGGTGTTTTTAAATCTCTACCCTGCGGCCAGCCAAGACACTGGCCCAGGGTGGAAAGTGTAAAATGCTATGTGGCCCTGGGCTCAGCTAGGGAGTGGGTTAGTGCAGCTGTGGGGACCCCCTTTGGCCTCAACTGTGTGTGTGGGGGGAGTGGAAATCAGAAGCAGGACTGCACTCAGGCCCTGGGTAGGCCCTCTGGGCTGCAGGGGAAGAGGAGATGTGGTGAGAGCCAGAGCCAAGGCCATGGTAAAAAACTGGGCCCACATGGGGGTGGGGAAGCCTTGCTGTGTTGCACATGGCTGGGAACCCTCTTAGCCGTGTCCTGACACTGCAAACGTTGAGATCCCCTGAATTAGGGGATTGCAACATAGGAAGTGGGAGGTTTAAAGCAGTTTGTATTGGCCATAAATCTACTCAGCCACTAGCTGCAAACTTTAAAATACAGCTACAGTCCTAAAATTCAGCTGTTCATTTCTGTCTTCCCACTCCTTTGCTGGTGGATTTAGTTACACTCGCAACATCCTTGCATCTATATATTCTTGCCTCCCTTTATTACAGTTTTTCTCTTTCTGTCCCTCTCCCCAGCTGACAGACATCCTTCTAAGTCGCCTCAATAACCCCCCATTTCCCTCTCTTTCATTGATCCATGCCCCCAAGTCAATCATCTTCTCTTATCTATAGGATTCCTTTGGAAGGCTTTATAAGCCACTCTTCATTGGGCCAAGGTGATTGTGCCTTCAGTCAACCAAGCACCTTTTGCCCAAGAGGTAAGCAGGCACCCATGGAAACACTTCAAAGCCCAGCCACTCTCAGCTTTCCTAATCAGTCCTCTTTTGTCATCTCTTGAAAAGTGGGATGTGTTTTACTCCAGCAGTCCACAATGCCAGAATGTCTAAATTGTTTTACAAAGACCCTCTCTTGTGCTCCATGATCTGCAATACATTCTCCCCAAAATTTTCTTCTCAAATTATACAGTGTAATATGACTAGTCATTATCTCAGTAGTCTAGGATATTCACATTTCATACCAAAGGCAAACAAGGGGAGGGCTAGGGCAAACAAAACTTTCTGAATACTAATTCTTCCTCCAGCCCACTCTGCAATGATGGAAAGTTAAGAGCCAACTGAAAGCAGAACAGCCCCTGACAAACTTCCAATAACAGAATCATTGGGAAAAGAAGGAGAAAGATGGATGGGAAATATAGCCTACATGATGACACATGCACTGAACATAAGGCAGTCCTCACTGAGCACCCCCAGGAAGCAGACACTGCACATATATGCTGTCTGGGTGTGTCTTAAAGCTAACAAAATTAAATGTAAGAACAGACATGAACAAACACTCAAGTATAGGTTTGTGGGTCCCAGCAACATCTAGCCAAACAGGCTGACACAGGATTTAGCTCATAGAAACAGCTCTTTCTCCAGATACAAATATTTACTGTTTCAGGCTGACAATTTCCAGACTAGTCTCTCTCTCTCTGTAGTTGTCATTTTGAGTATAAGAAAGAGTTAAAGACTATACACAGGCCAATGAAATTAAGACTTAGGGTTACTGCTTTGTCTGCATTGGAAATCTGTCTTGATTCCAGAAGTCCGTGGCTACTCACCAATGTAGCTAAACTGATACAACCCCTGACTGTAGAAAGCAAGCACTATGTATATTCATGGCACTTACACCACTGGGGCTTACCTGAGTGCAAGGGGGGTGTGTGTATAAGTACCTGTCAATATTAGGTTTTTGTAGCTATACAGCTACTTTGCTGGCTGGCCACACACTTCTGGTACCCAGGTAAATTATCTATGTGACTTATCTAAACGGATTCTATACGTGGATGTGGAATATCTGCCATCAACCTACAGTAAGAAAAGTGTACTTCCACGTATTCAACCTGGCTATATTCTAGACCACTCATTTACAGCTCAAACGTAGAAAAGCACAGACAATGGTATGCAGCATATTGTGAATAGCTCTGAGTTACATGATTCAGGCTAACAACATGTCTCTTGCTTAAGAGGAAGAGTTTGCAGGGAAGCCGAACATTTGGTTCTATCAAGTTATTTCCTAACAAACTAATTTAATGTATAGCATACTGATGTCACTAGAGAGAGAGGGAGTTTTAGCTCTCTGATATGTGCACCAGTATACACAGCAAGTCTTAAACAGGAGATGACAAAACACAAAATTGGCTGTCCTCCAGGTAATGAGACTGCTTTGACTTGGATACAACAGTGAAGTGCTGTTGAAACTAATTTCTTGTTTAATGGGGTAGAAAGATAAAAATCAGTTTCAATATACATCTCTCAAAAGTCCCTCTTAATATAAAATTGTCCCCCAGATAATGGGGAATGTATATATTTTCTGCTAGTTAAACAAGTTTTATTTGTGTTTGCTATCCCTTCAGGCATTGTTACTCTTAATTTAATTTTATAAAATCTCATATACTTAAATTATTTCCTTTTTCTTAGAACTTCCTGATCTTTGGCAAGAGGATAAATACATCTGTAAGTAATTAAGTTTAATAAAGTATCTGACAGGTCATTATTACAAGAGAAAAGGTGGGTGAGGTTGGTAAACATTTCTGTGCTCAACCAAGCTCTTCTTCAGGTCACAATAACACTGTATGAACAGATATTTTATTAGGACAATTATGTCAATACACAAGCATGGCACAGCAAGCAATCCTATTAGCACTTGAGTATTCAGATTACTGATAGGGAAAGTTTTATAACACAAGTTCCATGGATAAAGTGTTCCACAAAGGAAGAAGAGCTCATGGAGGAGGACATTTCAGGGACAAGGCACTGTGTGAGGGGATTTTACTTGAAGCATTACACCAAATTCACAAACAACATTAAGTGCTTCATCTTGAAAATACTGTCAATACAAAGGCAAACCCTCACATCATGTACCTCTTTTCTGAAGAGAAGAATCAAAACAGTTGAATCGGAACCACTGAACCAAAAGCAGTTTGCCAGCCACATGTTTGTCCCATACCCTTTGGATTTCCTCCTCAGCAACTGATGAAATCCTAAAAACTGGTGCACTGCTTAAGCAGTATACAAGAGCTTGGCATACTGTTCACAGATGGATATAGGCTTTCTGAATTTATGAGGTGTAATTAGTCTGTTCGTACAAAAAACAACTGAAGTAGCATAAAATACTATACTATTTTACATAGCAATGAAATTTGAAGGCCAAATCATTTATGTGGTACTTGATAACATGATCAAGGTGAAGATAGTCTATTAAATGAAAATACTAAAATTGGGTAATTTAAGGAGTTGTATTTTATGCTGCCAACTGGTTGAACAGGTTACAAAAATTCACTGCCTGAACAGTCACTAGATCTCTAGTCCCCTCACCCCCCACTTTTAGGTCTACTTGGTTACTTTCTCCATCATATTAAAAGTACCAACATTACACATACTTGTTAGATATAACCCCATGCAATCCCAGTAGGTGTAAAAGTTTTGCCATTTAGCATACTGTACATCAAATTTCAGAGTTGAAATTTTGAGAAATAATGACCTCGCCCACACACTCTTTTAGGACAACTGTATTCAAGATGTTTTTTTTAGTTCCCTTTCCAAGCAGTTTTGGGTGCTGACTTCATTTTGATTGGTTATTTTGAAGGGAACTATTTGCACATGCTTGTTCCCTTCAGTACACAGGACTGTGAACTGTAAACTTGTGCTTAGTCATACCAGAAAGTTGACAAGTATCTATAGTGCTATATAAACCTTCCCACACTGCCTTTAGCCACATATTCATTTTAGAGCTCCAGAAAGTAGTTCAGGCCACACCTTATAAGCACTCACTGAAATCATTAGCTAGATGTTTTCTCTCTTCACTAAAAGCAGTCTTCTTAAATTTCTTGAGCTTATTAATATGGAAGTCATGCAGGAATTTAGAGAACACCTTATATACAGAATCACTAATTAACTAGGCTCTACTATGTCTCTCCTCTTTTTTTTTCCCCCTCCCTCAGTGAGTCTCTTTCTTACCAGAAATGGCTCAGGGTGCCTGAACAAAAATTTAATATAGGTATGTAATATCTTTCTTCTTCACATTGTTCAACTGTGGAGCCAATAATGTCAATATTGGGAGAATGAAATGTTACTACTGCAAGAATTTGAAAATTACAAATGTAGGCAGGGCTGGGAGACAGATTACAGGAGCTAAAATTTCCTGAACACTCGATCTGCATTGGCCATACTCCAACCTGTACCTCAACAGGACTTTCAACTATGGACTGCTCTAGACTCTAGCAGCGCCCCTTGCTGCTTCCACCAGAAGACTGGAATCCATTGCTGAAAGATGCAAGAGTTGGGTCATGGGCATAAATACTTTTTTTCAACTGGATCCCAAAACAAAACTGTTTGAAAGCCACTGAAAGGAAGTCAAGTGAAACTAGCACCTCATACTTTTGTGGGAGCTCCTGACTGAGAGCGTGTCAACCCTGTCTGGAAAGGAAAAGATTGGCAATGAAGTTGTCGCTTGTTAAGTCTCAGCACCTAGAAAGCATATTTTTACTGTAGTTTGTTTGTAATCCCCTCTAGCTTAACTCTTTTCTACTTGATATCAAACAAACAATCTATATCCCTTTGTTAATAAACTTATACCATGACCCAGCACAGTGCTATGTTTGAACTGAGATGAGAGTTAACTCCAGCTAACGTGACAAGCTGTATGTTTCTCTCTCTAAAGTTGCTACAGATCTTATTACTTATCTGAGTGTTCCAGGGAGGACTGGACTCAAGGTCAGTCTGTTTTGGGGAAAATTTGGGATGTGGGGTGTAACAAACAGGTTGCTGGTGTCCGAGTACTGAGCCAGGCCTACATAGCTCACACCTGTACGCTTGTCTGCTGACTACTGTCATCTGGTCTGAGAATCACAGTGGCAGAACCTTTAAGGCATGAAATATTACAGGGCTGATGATGATACAGCCTCTCCCTGATCTGGGTTGAATCCAAAACATGACAGACAGAGTTAGGGAAGCAAATGGCAGAGCCATAACTACCCATTTCAGCACCCATCACAATGACCAGTGCCTGGAGTCAGTGGCGTGGAACACGCTCTTTGATAGAGCGGCTCATTGGAGCCACCCCACGGTTCCTGAGGCAAAGGCCCATTTGCTCCGCCAAAGTTACGGCCCTGATAAAAGGGTGGAATGACAGAAGGGGTCAGTGATGAAAGGGTAAGGGAAGGCTCAAATAGAATGAGAAACTAAAGGGGAAGCTGGGACTGAGAACCAGGAGACAGCAGGGAGGAGAAGTTGGTGAAGACATGGAGGAACAGATCTAATGAAGAGTTGGGGCACATGGGGAAAACTGACACTAGCTGGGCAAAGAGAGTAGAACTATGACCTTGGAAAACATAAGATTAGCTGAGGACCCTGGGGTAGGTGATCTGGATTAGGAGGAAGAGGGAACCAGAGTGGGAGGAAGAGAAACAAAAATTGGACTAAGAGGGGAAGAACCGAGACTAACTGGGCAAGGTCACAGACTTGGAGTCCAGGGGAGTGAAACTAGGTCCTCCTTGGCAAGAAGGCACGAACTGGAATGAGAAGCCTGATAGAAGGAGACTGGAAGAGTGACAGGATGCAGGGGACGGGACAGAAGAGTATGTGCCCACCAGAGCTCATTTCTGGCCAGGATCAGGAATGCCACCCAAGATTCCAGAGTCTCATTTCTCTACCATCAGTGAACCCCACTACCAAAGTATCACTTCCCTCTCTAATGTCAGTCCACTAAGTATGACAGCCCAGTTGCTATCAGTTGCTTTACTAGTTCAAGGTGCAGAAGCCTGGACATAATGAAGTGCTTGCTATAATGATTCCAAACCTGCTGATGACCCCTGTGGATGGATGTCAATATGACGCCAAACGATGGAATCTGCTTTTTCAAAAGACTACTTGATTACATGCACAACTCCCTAAATTAAAAGAGCATTTATTATTAAGGCTGTAAAGTAAAAGATAGGAAATGCCAGAATTAAGATTGCCCTTGCAACCTTAATTCAGCTCTGCTGTGCATATGCATTTATGATATAGTCTATTTTCAAACACTACTTTTTCCATGAGCCCAGCCCCATATAGTACATAGGATGATGGTGCTCATTTAATGAGCAGCTATTCAATATTCTGTTCCCTCCTGCATAAGCAACCTTAATTCTGGCATTTCCTAATTCTGAGTGCTTGACTTTGTGACTTTATTTTATTTTATTTTTTTTAAACAGAGCCTTCTTTTTTGGGGAAAGTGTGTGTTTGTTAGTTTATCTCAGCAACATACAGGGTAGCATGATATGCACATAAAAAAATCCATAAATAAAAAATGAAGCAACATATACTGACTCATTGTGACACAATACCCCAAAACCCCATATTCAGCAGTGCCGTGTAATGATATGTTTTGTACAAAGTACTCCTTGCATGGCATTATTTTAAAAGTCATGATTTGCTAAACATTAATATCCTGAGGGATTGTATGTGTTATTGTATGTGAAATTATAAAATATTACTGAAAATGCTATTAGGACATGTAGCAAGATGCAAAATTCCCACAAAATCTTTCATAGACTCGGATGTCAAGGTCAGAAGGGACTATTATGATCATCTAGTTTGACCTCTTGGAGGGAGCAGGGCCCATAGGGCAGAATGGGGGCATGAAGGATCCAGAATTGCAACTCCCACAAAGTCCCATTGCAGCTCAAGAAGATGCACAGATGAATGTCAACCAAAAACAAACTATTTCCTGTTGTTATCCAAAACAGAAAATTTCACAGAAATCCATCTTTTTCTCTGGAAAATTCCCATTTTAATTAAACCTCCTTTTTCAGAAAGGAAAATGGTAAATACAAAAATTTTCAACCAGCCTTATTTTTATACACATAAACACACACACATGTACACACGGCTGCAATTTCTATTTTGTGACGTTACTTATCACGCATCTTTAACAGCTTCGCCTCTACTTTGCCCGTTCATCCATCTCTACCAGGACAGCTACTAACATTTCATGCATCTCATCAGACAAATTCTGTGACTTTATTTTTTAATAAAACAACCTGTCAGAGAAAGCATTCCTTCCCTCCCTCCCCTATGGTGAAGAACTGACAACCCCAGCTACACAGAAGCTGTGAGCATTTTATTTTTTCAATAGAAAATGGTAAAGAAAGGATTAAACTCCAAAAGTTGTATCCATTTTAGGTGAGGCTAAGTGCAGTCAGAGTTTTATACCTTTTCTTTTTTAAATTTGCATTTAAATTGGACTCTAAAATTTTCTTTATTTAAGAGGCTTTTGATCAGACACTGTTCCAGGGATAACCCCTAATAGTCCATTCTGATCAGATATAATGGATTCTTCACTCTCCATAGAGTGGTAGAAAGGGTGGACTACGGGGAGTAAATTGGCATTAAAATCTTACTTATAAAGTGACAAATCTCATGAGAAGTGGGAATTCTTATCCCTCTAGTGGGATAAAAGCTTGGTGGGTAAATAAAGACCTGACCCTTAAGCTTGTCATGGTCCAGCACTCAGTTTTGCTCACCCTTGCCCATCAGGCCAATGCAAGTTGGGGGAGAAATCTCACATCTGGAGGATAATGAAGCCTACTGAATAAAACAAACACGTAAGCCAGCTGAAAGTTGTTTGGAGTGTTATTGGTAGAAGAAAGCGCATGGAATGCAAGAAAAGAAATCAGTTCATGTGCTGGAACCATTTGTGCATGAAGGTTTGTAAACACACACACACAATTAACATTAAAACATATTTCAGAGATGATATATAAATAAAGTATATTTACTAAAGTTGCCTGGTATAAGGCTCTGTCTGCATAGAACTCATTTATAAAAACCCATAGTGAATTTAAAAGAAGAGTTCCAGATACCAGCTGAATCTCCAAATACCCATACAACAAAGACTGCACAAGTAACCACACTTTTTCAACCAGCTATGCTGGCTCCTTATAGGCCCTGGCCTTCTACAAGTTCACCCCTCAACACTTCTCCTCTAAAATTTATTCATTATATTACAAAAGCCTTCTATTTCACTGAGAGGCATAGGATATTAAAAATTATTTTTTTAAAATTGGAATATGGAACTAGCTCTGGAATCTTTGGTCTTCAGCAACAGCCCTATTACACTTAGGATTTATTCAAATTCTATTCTTCCATGGTCCCAGACACAACCTTTTGGCCCAGATTTCTAAGGCTAAGCAACTTTGAAACTTACTGGAAAAACAAAACCCAAATGTATCACAGAAAGTAGTACTGGTCATTTTGCAAGTAGTTCCACTGTCCCCCAAATGAATACTGAACTAATGCCCCTTATATGCTATTAAGGAATTACTGTGTTGGGGGAGACCAAGGTCTTTTGATAACATACCAATGGCTCACTTTCCTGGGCACAAACCAAAATATGGGGAGGGATCACTAAAAACAAACCATCAAATCAATTTCTATCATCAGCCATTGGTACTAAAAATATTTTTTTTCTGGACTCAAACACTACATGAGATACTGGTACCTTTCACATTCCATCTACAAAATTAAAACAACATCAAGATACAATATAGACAGGCAAATGTAAGAGACTTGTACAGGTGAACTCCGCATCACGGAAAGACCATTAAGTATGGAATAAAAATTCAAAATAGAAATCTCTCCCTGATGGGGTCACCTCCAAGTTCCCAGTGACACAAATAATAAATTACCTTATTTTTTTGCACTTTGAGATGAACAGATTTATTTTTCGCATGAGCTTTTGTGGGAGAAAATAAGGTAATTTGACATCAGGCTCCCCATGGTTTGAACCTAACAAATAATAAAAACACTGAAACATTTAAGTTTCTGCTATATTTAAAATAATTTAGTTTTAGTTCAACTTAGTTTTTAGATAAATTCAGTATGCTGTCACTGTATTTTTAATATACTGTATATACGTTTATTTCTCTATGAAATATCAATCTGGTTTCACAGCAGTTTGGGTACATTAAAGATTTAGAGAGAAAAATGAAATTGTAATTTGTATGCAGTTGCTAGAAATTATTATGCAGTTTGGCAAATTTTAATTGTGATATTGTGGTTTTTCTTTAAATCCTTAAATTCTATCATTCTAATTTAGAATGCTTTGTACTATTCCATATAACAGTTCTGAGCTCAAAGCATGAAAACAAAGGGATTTGTGTATATATCAACCACAACATGGATACTTGTCACCTATCTATTAATACAAGCCAGCAGAAAATCTGATTGAGGCATCATGTGACCACTTTCCAGCTGATTTTTTCCCATTCTTTCCCTCTCAAAAAGACAGATTACTCTAAGGAAAAACCATTCTTTCTTTTCTGGCTGAGATATGGAAACTGAGTTTCCTCAAAATTGTAATTTCTGATCCAAACAAAATAGCAGTTTTAAGAGAAACCTGATCACTCTACCTCAGACCCCCCCAACCCCCAATTTTTCCAACTCTATGCAGCTTAATAAATCCTCTCTGACCTTGTATTTTAAAGTCACTTATGCCCAGTTTTCATATGTAATAACTACATAGCAATATATTTTCACATAAATTCAAAGTGACACTTCAAAATTCATTGAATAGTTAAGCAACAGTTTATAAAATAAAGCAGCAACAGGCCACTGAAGTTCCAAATAAAGAACTGAAAATTCTCTTGCACATGAGAAGGAGGTTGAAAAAGATGTCAGCCCAGTAATTATCTTTCACTTCTTGAACAGTGGACACAGACAGCAACATTTATTTCTTTATTCCACCCCTACATACAACAAGCTTATGAAAACTGGCCTTCTGAAGAACAAGCTCACTGAAGCAAACATAAATGAAAAACAATGAAGCTGTATACTCTTCATTTTCCATGTAAGAAGCTATCCTTCAATACCATAACATTGCAATGCTGCATTTCTGCTTCTGAGGGCCTAGTAGCTGCCAAGTCACTGGACAGAATGTTTTACTCTGAGCAACAGACTATTGATTGTCATCTGCTGACTGTAGGTTTCTATTTATTCTCTGCTGAGCAGCCTCCTTGGACACTACTAACAAAAGCTTGCCAGTGAGAAGAAAGTCTAGTAATTGAGACCTGATTGCATTTGGTTCTCTAATCAAGTTTCACTGGATTTTTTTTTTTAAATGAGCCCAAGGATATAATCTCCTTATACCAAGAATTGAAGTGCACTAAATTACATGAATAACTACAGATACAATAATAGATGTGCATTCTTTAAAAGATCTTCAGGAAACATTTCTGTTGCCAGATTGTTGTTTCTTCCCTAGTAGAGGACAGAGCTGACCCTAAGAAAAATGGTGAGGACTCCAACTGCCTGCCATCTCAACATTTCTGGGAAGAAGTTGTACTTGTCCAATGCAGGTAAATTTCTAAGATATAATCTTTAAAAAGCTAATAATGAGCATGTTTTGAAGCTCATCTAGACTTTATTCACAAAGTGTGCCATTGGAAGAACAAGTCAGAAAAGGGCCACATATTCTTGGTGAAGTTCCATGAACTTCCAGGTACTCAATATTTTATTCCAGATCTTGCACAGACACAAAGGAAAATGAAAAGTAGAGATGGGCCCAAAACTGGAGGCCAAAAAAATACAATCACAGCTCAAACTCTCTCCATAATCAGCCAAATCTGAACCATTCTAATATTGCCAGAGTCCAGAAGCAGATTTCAAAATATCTTTTACCAATTCTTAAGTCATCAAATGTGGCATTTTGATTCTGCCTAGTAGAGAGAGAAAGTATAGAGAAGTCACTTTTGGAGACAGAGGACTAAAAAAGTTCAATGAAAGAATAATTTTTATTTGTTTTTTTAATTCAAAAGCTATCTGATGAAGTCCCCACCTCCCCTCTCACACATGCATCACAGAAACATTTTCCCCCCAACCCCCGCAACATTCCAAATAAAATATCTCAGCTTTAAGGCCAAGCCAAAATTTAAGCCAAAATAAGACAGCGTTTTATAACAGAACCATAATATGGATAAGCTGCTTCTCTCAATTTATACACTTCAGTATGTCTCTTTTATTTGTTTTTCCTCCCCAACTCCATTCCATTTCATTTCTTATAGTATACCATGGCTTTATCTTTCCTGATATTGTCTTCAATGCCAGTTTCCACTTTCCTGTCTTTTCCCAACATTTTCTTTTCTATTTCCCCTACATTTTCTCTTGCTCTCCTTTTTTCTTCCCACCTCTTTCATTACTGACCTCCCACAGAGCATTGGCATACTGACATACAGTGCTCCTAACAGAGTGAGGAGTTTCAATCACAACGCAGCTGTCTGCCTCCATGATTCTTTTTGGAGGAAGAGGTCTATATTCAGCATCAATACGACCTCCCTGAGAGTTCCAATCTATCTGCCTTGTCACAGCAACTCCGTACCTGACAGAAAGTTGAAGGGACTGTTTACAACAACCCCCAATCAATATGTTTAAGCACAACTCAGTTTCGTCGATTCTTCATTACACTGAGTTTAGGATCCTTCCTTTTGGTTCAGGGGATTAGTTTAGTTTTTTGCCATGTATTATCCAAGTATCTAAATTATCTATTACTTTCTGTGTTTAAGTGCACTGGTTCCCAAATTTTGATTATTAACAGTGATACACAGGGCTGGCTCAAGGGGTTGTGGCTCCCCAGGCCAAATTTTGATTTGGCCCCCCCTCCCCACCCCCATCTCCTTCATGGAGGTTGAAAACGGTTTTCCAAAGTGCATAAATCTCCAGCGTCTGCCTGCAGAGGGATTTAAAGTGCACTCTGCCTACATGAGTTCAGCTCAAGGTTGACTAACAGTGCTAGGAAAGAGTTGAAGAGGCAGGCACCAGCCTGATCTTCAGAGGGGCTAGGCACCCCTAAGAACTGTCACCTGAAGCCATGTCTGTCTCTTGCCTCAGAGTAGAGCCGGCCCTGGTGATGCATTATGTTCTTAGTGCTTTGCACGCCAATGCAGTTTCTCGCCCAAAGTCTTCAAAGCTATTCTCATATTAAGTCTTACAGCAGTGGTTCCCAACCTTTTTCAGGCTTTTCAAAAAAATAAAAAAAACTTTGCAGCCCCCTGGCTGATTATGCAACCTAGCCAATGCAGGCAGACTCTGACCTATGCCACTCTGGCGGCGCTGCTGGGACAGCCGATGAACAGTGCCACCAACACCATAGCCTACACAGCTGGGGAGCCAAGCCGTGGCAACTATGGCCTCCTGCCCTTGCCCCTGCCATGGAGCCGCTGCAACCCCAAACCCCTGCCGGGGTCTGGCCCCAGGCGGGAAAGGCAGCCCTGCTGGGGAGCATTGAGGCTGCAGCTGGATTCCGGGCCCCATAGGGAGAGGCTCCACGGACCCCGTGAAACATGTCCGTGGACCCCTGGGGGCTCCCAGACCCCAGGTTGGGAACCACTGTCTTACAGTACTGCTGTGACGCAAGTGTAATCGCCATTGTGTGAAGAGGGAAACAGCCACAGAAAGGGTAATACCACCAGCCTTGAATCTCCACAAACATGACCCACTTAAAAGTTAGTGGGAATCAAGGGGCTAGAAAATCACCCAAGGTTAATACAGCAAGTCAGTTAATATCATTAAGACAAATAAGGAGTCCTGTGGTACTTTTAAAGACTAATGAATTTATTTATCGCATGAGCTTTCATGGGAGAAAAATCCCACTTCAGATGTTTGAAAATGGGGAACTTACAGCAGATGTAGACTGACAAGGCTACCCCCCTTTGGAACATGTCATTAAGAGAATATTGCCTTGTACCATGCTCTAAATGCTGGCAATACTCCGTGCCTTATCCATGACAATTGTTGGAAATGTATAATTGAGTAACTATCATTAAGAATTCTTTTCCTCCATGACCTACACCCAGATCTGGCTCAAGGGGCTTTAGCACCTGAGCTGCTTTAGCACCTGAGCTGCTTTTGATTTTGCGCCCACTCCCCCACTGCTGTTGGCGGGGGGGGGAGGGGGACAGCAGGCGGTGGAACACAGCCCCACTCCGGTCTGGCTCACCCCACCCCCAGGATGAGGAACGGATGGCCCAGGGGTGGTGCAGGCCAGCCCAGAGGCTGGGCTCCACTCTCTTGCTCCTCATCTGGGCTGGCTGTTCCACCCTGGGGGCGGTGCAGGCTGGCCCACAGGTGGGGCAAGAGAGCAGAGCCTGATCCATGGGCCAGCCTGCTCCGCCCCTGGCATGGTGCTGTGGTGCCCCTAGGCAAATGAGGACCCGAGCCAGGGCCTCATTTGCTTATGGGTTGATCCAGCCCTGCCTAAACCAGGATCGTACCTGTTTTATCATCATCCAGTTGAATAGCAATCCACATTCACAACATCTGTCATGTAATTACGTATTGAACTTACTGAATGCTTGCAGAAGAGACACACACAGTGGAAGTGAGCAAATACACATTAAAAAATAAAAAGCTTTTTAAGAAGTCTTCACAAAGAGCCACATGCTGTTCATCAGAAATGATGAAGTGAGTCCTTTGTCTCTTACAATCCACATTGACACCATAAATGACACAACACTAAAATTAACACCCAAAGTTGGCCTTTAGAGAGATTACATATTTTTATTTATATATATCTCCTTGTGTACTTCTGATCTATTTTAAAATATAGTGATACATGCTTAAAAGGCAAAATATCACCTTTGTGTGTGTGTCTTGGCCATCATATCACATCAGCTGATTTATAAATTACACATGCTGCAAGAAATAATGGTTCCTTTCTTAAAAGGGGAACTGAACTGTAAGGGCATGAGTACAGAGCTCAATAGCATTCATTCACACAACTGAAATATGAATTAAAGCAAAAGGTACTTATGCTTTTATACTGCCTATGACTTAATAGTGTGCATTTCTAGAAGTTACAGCAATGAACATTTGATACTGAAAACTCCATGCACAGAATGAAAGAACAATTAGGTCATTACAGTGTGAATTTATCTGAAGTTATGTTGTTAGAGAAGAGCTTGTGCACATTAATGTAGGGATGGAAATTAGGTCCTGCATTGTTGCTATACAGTGTTATTCTTGAACAATGCTAAAAAGAAACATTTAAATTTATACTCTTAAAATATTAATAGTTTGTTTGGTTTAGGTATTCAAAAACACTAATGGATAGTTGGTTTTTTGAAAAAAATTCTATCTTTTCTGTGTCTAATGAAGTGGGATTTCTCCCATGAAAGCCCATGCATTAAATAAATTTGTTATTCTTTAAAAGTGCCACAGGACTCCTTGTTTGTTTTGCTGAATTGGACTAACACAGCCACCCCTCTGGAACTGATCTTCTCTGTGTCCATTTGCATTTCCCATTCTACTCCAACTGAAATTTGGTCTGCAATTTCCTAACAAGCAGTACTGAAGAGAGAGCAAGAAAGTGAAGCACAAGTGTTTTAGTAGCCTGTCACCTAGCTCCACTGCAGAGATGTAATGGAGGAACACCCCCTGGCAACCAAAAGTAAAACTGCAAGTGCCTAGCTGTAAGCCAATTTTGTCCATTCCTGATGTAAATGCAGTAGCTTAACATGGCTCAAAGAAGAGTTTCACTAACAGAACACACAAATACCATAGGTTGTATAGCAAACATTAGATTAATTCCCAAACTGTTCAAGAAAGAGAGAGAATTGGATCCTGTGGCAAGAGGCTAATATAGAGTTAAAGACTGCTGGCAGCAAACCTCCTATTTGACTCAGTCTTTCTCTCTCTCTCTCTTTCTGCAGTGCTACTAGCCACATACATCAACTTGGGAATTAAAATAATATCAGGAAGGGGGGAAAAAACATTCCCTGACAAGCTGGTCGCTCTACTGCTGCCAGAAGTATGGTGACCCCCTCAGAAGTTCTCTTGCATGCACATAAAACTGTTACATCAATTACAAGGAACCTTCATTAGTGGCAGCACTGTAATGATATATTGTTTCTGGCTGCAATATAAAATCTTCTTTCCTCAGTCACAAACTCCTAGGACTGAGAGGATGTTCAGTATGGAACTGACACAATTTCCTTAAAAATCAAATGCTTCCTTGAGAAAATAAAACTAAATTAATTATTTAAAAAAAAAAAAAGCAGCTATCTATCCCCCCAGGACCACTGCATTATTTCACTTTCAAACTGTCTGCTAGGAAAAAAAACTCAGCAATGTCTAACTTCAAATACTCATGTTTGTTCGTAGGTCCCTGAGACAGACAGTAGTTGTCTTTAGAACGTCTAATTATTATAGCATCAATAAAAGTCCCATTACTCTCTATACTTTTCCTCTCTGTCATTTTAAATCTCTCAATTCCTTTCCATAATTTCTCAGCCTTAATGTTGCTGAACTGTTCCAATATTAGTTTATATGTTGCATTAAACTAGTATGTTTCTAAACATACAGCCAGACATATTATATGTAAAATATTATAAAGTATATTTCAGTGGTGGCCAAACTTGTGGAACTCAAGAGCCACACAAGTTAATTGTTAAATCTTCGAGAGCCACAGTAAGGCATATAGCCATATTTTACCTACTCCAAAATTACTATGTTTAAAATTCATTGCACACTTTAATTTTATTGTAAAAAGAGGGCAAATATTGATCCTACTAATGTCAGATTCTATTAATTACTTAAGGTTACCATGAAGACTAGACCTACCTATACAGTAAAAACTTAGTTTCTCTCCACCATCCCAACCATGCCACCACTTCTTCCTGCCATCCCAACCCCCTCCTCACGCCCCAGGCCCTGATGCTGGCTCCCCGGGCCGACCCCCCTCTCCTCCTGGTCCCCTTACGCGGCCACTCCAGCAGCTAGGCACAGGCTGGGGCTCTCCCCTGAGCATGCTCATAGCAGAAGATTTAAAACTTCTAGGTTGGGGCTACTTTCATCTGGCTTTCTTTCACAAGCTGCATTTTTTTCATTCAAGAGCCACATGCAGCTCCTGAGCTGCAGTTTGGCCAGGCCTGGTATATTTCTTTACAGCAACGCAAAAGGGAAAATAACTTTTGGGGTGGAAGGGGTAGAGTCAGGATATGTCTTCACTGATTATGGCAAAATTGCCGCTGTCAGCCCGACGTTCTGTATGCAATTAGCAGAGAGTGTATACTCACTGCTATGCTCCCAGAAGTTGGTGCTTGAAGTCCTGGCCCCAGAAGGCATAGGGGAAAGCTGACTGCAAGCTATTTGTGATCGGCTTCCCCAAGTGTGTCCTGGCAGCTTAGAAAGTCGCCAGCAGTTATGCAAGGCATTTTACGTGCCTTGTGCATCTGTCAGTCAACTACTGCCAAAAAGCCGTGTAAGTGTAGACTAGGGCTCAGAGTTCAGAACAGGAGAAACATCCTGGCTTGATTAAACCAGGCATGATGAAGTTCAAGAGATTAGGAAACCTCATAGACATGCAAAAAGCATTCAGAATTAAATGTCTTTCTCACTGGTTTTCCCACTGTTCCCCACTTTGGCATCAGTACACAAGGAAGCCAGGAGAAGCACAAGAACAGCAATTGTGTAGCTTTCAGTTTTACAGAACAAGGAAGAACCTCCTTAGTTACTGCCACAAAAGTAAAGGGCAGAAAAAACAAATACAAGTTCCTGGGAAAGAATAAAAGTTATTTCCTTACTTTCAGTTGGAAACCCAGAGCATGATTCCTATTTGCACCAAAGCCTCTTCAGACTACTCCTACAGTGTAAAGCAGTTTCAAGGCAGAAACATTTCAAAACATACACTTAAAGCCACTTTAACACCCTTTACACGGTCAGAGTGATTTAAAACACAGAGCTGAACTGTATTTTCTCATTTGTATTTCCTCCCCCCTCGCTCCCCAATAAAAAACATCTTTCATTAAAATGAAAAATGCTCACAGCAAATGTTTGTTTTAAACAAAGTTGTGTGTGTGTGGGGGGGGTGATTTAGCTCTTGTAAGTGGCCTGCCCCTTTAAGGTCTACACAACCCATAGGAGCAAGTCTCTCAACAGTGGTTGACAGACTCAAGTAAGCAGGACCCAGGGTTAATGCCTTAAAAATAGCTATGAAGACAGTATTTTGAAGATGTGGTTCAGGTTGGGGCTTGTACTTTGAGGCCCAGTCTGATCCCTCAGCTTTAGAACCTGAGCTCCAACTCATGCCGCAGCTTTCAAAGACTGTCGTTGCAGTTCTTTTTAAAGCAGTAGCGTGAGCCCTATTACTCTGAGTGTAAAGGCAGGGCACCACTTCTTGCAAGTATGCTTTCTGGTTGGGTCTATCTGGAGCCTAAACTGTACAGCCCTGGTATCAGGCTGTGCACCGAGGACTTCATACCTGGAGGCAGTGATATCACACACTCTGGGCCCTTCTATCTCCAGCTCTGTGGCTGGACCACTATGTTTAGAACCCAACTGGGGAAGTTTATTTCTAGCCAATTGTAGGCCACTTCTCCAGTGACCTATAGGGGAGACTCAAGCCCACCCATTACTCCAGTCCCAGCCCAGGGACCCTAAGAATAGCAGCCATGTGCCACTGTCTCTCTTTAATTAAATTATTTTCAGTTCCCTAGGCCACTTCTCTGTGGCTCCAGCCTTTACCCTTCCCTCATGGGCTCTTCTATGTTCAGGCCCAGCAGCCAGCCAGGAGCCTTTTTTTTTACTCCCCCTCTCTACTTGCCAGCACTGAGCTGTCCGTGGTGCTATAGTTCCCTTTGGCCAGCCTGGAGCACCAGCTGCACTCTTCCGGCTCCGGCAAGGAACTGACTGTCTCTTATTCTCCAACTCCTTTTATATGGTCCCTCTGGGCCCTGATTGACTCTTCCTTGAAATCTCTCTGATTCTCTGCTTTTTCTGCAGCTGCTGTAGGCTGCTCAGAGAACTCCTCTACCTCCTCTCTTCCTGGGACAGGAGTGGCAGGACCCTGAGGCTTCCAGTAGGGTGCCTCTGGGTTAGTCCACACTGTCTCATCAACCTATCAGTCTAAGCTGGAACACTCCCTTCTGTCAGCTGTATAGACCAGTAGTTCCCAACCTTTTCAGTAACAGCAAACTTCAATGAGCTGGACAATTCCAGGACATACCCACTTTTTTCAGCTAAATTCACTGCCCATAAACTTTGCATTTACTTACATTTACTATGGATACAGTCTTGCTAAAGAGGTTTGCAACATAGTGCATACAACAAGCTAAAGAAGGATCAAATGCATTAATGTTTCAGATTGACTGGAAAAAATACACATCATCTTAATCTTGCCCGTTGGCCACCTGTGTTTAGAACGCTCATGTTTTAGAGCCAAAAGACCGATACCTCACTTTTAATTTGATGATTAATTTTCATGAGTTTTGTGAGTTGTAATTTTGGTTGGATAGAATATTGTTTAAGATGGATTTTCATTGTCTTTGTACAAAATTTCATAGCACACTTGAAAACCACTGGTGTAGACATATTATTCAGGGCCCCAAGCCTGGTGCTAAATAGCTAGCCTTGGTCGATTATCAGAACCAGCTGGGAAGGAATGGTCACCCTCTGTATTCTATACCACATCCTCAGAAACAACTCTGACATCATCAAACAGGCTGACAAAGGAGGTGCTATAGCCATCATGAATAGGTCAGATTACAAAAGGGAAGCTAAGAGACAGCTCTCCAGCACCACATTCTACAAGCCACTACTTTCTGATCCCACTGACGAATACCAAAAGAAACTACACCATCTATTTAAGAAACTCCCCGAAGCAGCCCAGGAACAAATCTGCAGACACACTGTAGACATAAGACTGTAGTATTAAATAAAAAGGTTTGATTTTAAGGCCTAGAATCAAGCATCAGATGGCTCTGTGACACTGACATATGAGATCTAGTCCAGTGGTTCTCAAGTGGTCTCCTGTCATGGCATAGAAATGTGTTGCAAAGAGCAGGGAGGTGTGTCACCAAAAACTGGCATCACATCATCCTGCACCCATCAAAGTGCTACTGCCTCCATCTTTCCTTCCTGCTCACAGCTGAAGCAGGGCAGGTGGGAAGCTGGAAACAGCAGCATTCAGCAGGCTGCAGAGGTCTCTGAGGCCCCAGGAGTCTGCCAGCCCTAGTTGTCTGCTGGCTTTCCATGGGGGAAGTGGGGGCAGCCAGCAGCAGCCTGGTGCTGGGCCCAGGGGCAGCCCTGGGAGGCTCCCAACCCTAATGCCCAATGGCTCCCCTTCTCCAACTTGGAAGTGGGGCAACAGGAGCTGGTGTAGTGCCAAACACCGTTTCTGCAGATTTTATCATCATCCAACAAATTAACAAAATCTGTGGAAACTTGGTTTTTGGCACTACACCGGAGCCTGCCCTACTCAGGAGGGGAGCCTTAGCTTGAGTGAGCAGTGCATGGGGTGGGGCCTTGGTGTGTAATGCAAAGCTGGGAAGCTTCCCTACTGTGTTGCGACCTGAAAAGCTTGAGAACCCCAGCTCTAGTCTATATGCTGTAATGCTCCCTGAAGACCTTCCCTAGGATTTGTAATTCTTTGTATTTCCATCTCATCAAGTAGTGGAATATTCGCAGGAGTCAGGAAGGAAGAGGAAACTATCTTTAATTATAAAGGAATTATCTGAGCTTTTCACGTCTAAAATAAAATAAGGAAAAAGATCAAGGTTTAAAATGACAGAGATTGGTGTGTGTATGAGACAGAGAGCAGGCACCAGTATCGACAAATCCCCGCTTGAACTATAGTATCACAAAAGAAAATGAAGATAGTTTTGCAATCTACATGGCTGAACAGCTCAAATAAAATTAACTAACACCCAAAGATAAAGATGGAAGGACAACAAAGAAATGTCATGTTTGCTGCAATCTTGAGTGATTAAGAAGCAATCACTCACATTGAGTAAAAGCGACATGATGGAATGGAACCTATAAGCTTGAATGAGAACAGAATAAGAAGAGTACAGCAAGATGGGAACTTTGGGTCCAATTCTACAGCCACACTACAGGAACATCAGTGCACTAGTAGGACCCCACTCCCTCCACTCTCATGTTTTCACTACCTGGCCAGTGGACTAGCAAGAACAATGAGACTGGTAATTATAACATCTGTAGAACTTTACATCTCTCTCTGAAGGAGTGAGTGTAGGAAATCGCTGTTTCTTTAAACCGATTCTCTTGCTTTTAGAATTAATTATTGTATTTTGCCTTTTGAAATTCCAGTCTATATATATTCACAATAGATGTGGCATATTACCTCATCCTCCTGAATAAGATCCTGCTGGTTCTTATTTTCTAAGCATAACAACACACCCTTAGAGCCCTGATCAGGGTATTCTATCTGCTACCTAAGATTCATAAACCTAGAAATCCAGGACACCCCATCATTTCAGGGATTGGCACTCATACAGCAGGATTTTCTGGCTATGTGGACTCTCTCCTCAGGCCCTGCACTACCAGCACTCCTGGCTATCTTTGAGACACTACTTACTTCCTGAGAAAACTACAACCCATTGGTGAGCTTACAGAAAACACCAAGGGTTAAAGTATAATTTTGAGGGTCCTGGAACCCTCCTAAATTTCCAAGCCCCCTTCATGCACCCCAGCTACTGTTCCCCAAATGCCTCCCCCCCACCCCAGCTACTGCCCCCACCAGACCCCTCTTTCCCCATGTCCTCCTCAGCCCCCATTCCCATTCCCTAAGCTTCCTGCCCCCAAGTCCTCCCTCCAGCTCTTGTAACGCCCACCTCCACTGTCTTCACTCCACTCCCTTCAGCTCCCAACTGCCTCCACGCCTCCTCAGCCTATCATCCCGACCCCTTTTTCCCAGCCCCCACCCCCACATGCTGAACTGCCTGAGGGGAGGCCAGGCCCAGGGCCTTGCGCCCTCCTCACTCACCTCCAGTGGCATGGGAACTCCCAAGGGCCGGGGCAGGGGGCAATCACCTCTTACTCCCCTCCAGGCTGCACTCCGAGGCTTCTATCTCAGAGTGCAGACTGTGCATGCTCAAAAGGGCCAGCTGGCACTTCACAGCAGGGCAGGCGCCCCCCCCCCCCATTCTCTTAGCACTTCCTGCCCTGCCTGAATGGATGGCTCCATTTTCTATTTTTAGCTGTCCTGGAACACTGGGCCCCCTAAAAATAGATTATTTTTAGGCAGTCAGTGTTCTGGGAGGGGGGCCCTAAAAACAGAAAATGGAGCCTGAATGCTGCGTTCCAGGACCCACTATTTTAAATGCTGGGCCCCAGAATGCAGCGTTCCAGCTCCATTTTCTATTTTTTAGGGGCCCCGGAATGCTGACCACCTAAAAACAGTGGGTCCTGGAACACTGTTCCAGGACATTCCAGTACACTTTAACCGCTGGAAAACACCATCCTGGCCACTGTGGATGTACAGCAGAAGCTCTTTACATCAACATCCTACACAAAGACTAACTATAAGGCACCTGGAACAATATCCCAGATAATCTCACAGCCCACCTAGCGGCTGAAATTTGTGACTTTGTACTCATGCACAACCATTTCAGATTTGGAGATGATTTATACCAGGCATGGCCAAACTGCGGCTCATGAGCTGCATGCTGCTCTCGAAAGAAAAGTTGCGGCTTGCGGAAGAGCACAGCAGGGAAGCGTGGCATGGTCAGAGATGGGGGGAGAAGCGCAGCATGGTCAGGGAAGCTGTGGCACGTTTAGATTTTCTCATAGGCCCTAATGCAGTTTACTCTTTGTTAAAATAAAACCGTCTTTTACAAGTCCTAACAGTGCCATGAAATACTAAGAAATGAAAATACAAAGGAGAAAAGCTTAAAACTGAATGTAGATTACTTTCAGTTTTTGGCACTACTGCTGTGAAGCATTGTATTCCACAATGAAATTTGTTAAACTGAAACACTGCACAATCCTCAGAGATCAGCACCTGAGAGAGCTTTTACATACTGCATTGACAAATTACTGCCCAGGATTTTAAAAAACTTGCCACTAGCCTTCAGTGTTCTACATCCAGCAACAGCTAAGTTTTTACTGTATTGGCCTAGCTTTCATGGTAACCTTAAATAATTATTAGAATCTGACATTAGTAGGATCAATATTTGCTCTCTTGGATGATAAAATTAAAGTGTGCAATGAATTTTAACCTTAGTAATTTTGGAGTAGGTAAAAATAATGTGGTTTTATGCCTCAAAGATTTAATAATCGACTTGTGTAGCTCTTGAGTTCCATAAGTTTGGCCACTCCTGATCTATATCTTCAAGTCAGTGGCACTGCTATGGGTATGTACGTGGCCCTACAATACGCCAACATTTTTATGGCTGATTTAGAACTACACTTCCTTAGCTCTTGTCCCTAAGGGCCTTTCCTCTACTTACTATACATTGATGACATCTTCATCATCTGAACCCAAGGAAAAGAGGCCCTTGAGGAATTCCACCATGATTTGAACAAATTTCCACCTTACCATCAACCTCAGCCTACATGGAAGATCCATTTCCTGGACACTACAGTACATATAAGTGATGATGACATAACTATGCCCCTATGCCAGAAACTTACTGAGCGGTACACCTACCTTCATGCCGCCAGCTTTCATTTGAGATACATTACCATCAGTAGTTTTCAAACTTAGGTTTGTGACCCTGTACTGGGTTTTGGACCCTCAGCTACTGGGTTGCAGGGCTCCCTGCTGCCATCACCAAAAGACTAGAATGCATTGCTCAAAGATGTCATTGTTGGGTCACAGGCATAAATGATTTTTGTTTTCAACTGGGTCCCAAGGAAAAAAGTTTGAAGACCACTGAATTACACAATTCAGTGTCTATAGCCAAGCCCTAAGATACAACCACATATGACTTTTCATGGGGAAAAAAAAAAACTATTCCCCAGCCAGCTTTACTAAACGGACCCTGGTGCAAATGAGAATAAATTCTCTCAGTATTTATGTTAAGAGAGATGTCTTATTTGAGCTTGTCTTGACAAAAATAGCCCTGAAAAACCACAACTGTAGGCTGAAAACAATGTGTTTGTGAGACAGAAGACTTTTCACACCAAGGATACCAAATCTGTTGGAGCGCTTTTGGAACAAATATAAAGGATACTTTACAATTAGACTACAGGTTTTATCTTGAGCACGGGAAATTGGGAGATTGATTTCATCTCATCTGACCCCTCTAATTGAATAACATGGTCATCCACAAGAGCATCTATCTGCAGCACCAAGGTTAGACTTTATTTCCAATTATACTCAAAATACATTAAATAATAAAAAAGTCAATTTTATTTTATATGGGATTAAGTCTATGTACTTCTCTTTGCTGTACAGCCAATATCTCAAGTATTCCAGTAACTGAGATGAATAAACTGATTCAGAGTAAATAAGATCCTGTTCCAGCTATTGAATTATTTAAACTTTTTCTCACCTCTCAGAGTTAAATACTTCCTCCCCTCTCCTCTCTTGACAAGTTACAACCTTTCCTCAAAGTTATCTTAGGATCACAGCTGGGACACTGCTCTCTTTAAGTGCTACAATTTCACAGGCTTCTGGGAGAAGAAAAAGCTGCTATGCTGAAAGAGAGCAAAGCATTCTTGGACAACTCTAATACTTAAGTGCACTAGATGCCAGGATTAAAAGGGAGCAGCCAGCAAATACCCTGAATAGAGAGTACATGACTGAAAGACCCTAAACCTAACAGGGAAACCCCTTCCCTTGACACACAAAATACTTGGAAGAGATTCAGAGGTCAAGATTTAGTTTTGCTGAGAAAGACCAAATGTGGAACAAGGAAGATTTTTTTTTTTTTTAAACGGTGTATTGCTGGGACCTGTAGGTTCACAGGCTGCATACTGCTTCATTTTGCATTGGTTAGGCACAAGCCAAGGGGTCTTCTGACAAGTTGTCAACATATTCAATAGAGGCTGAGCAGCTTGGGTGCCCCGTTCTTTATCCTATGTTACTTAAGGTTTCATACTCACCAGCATTTAAAACACTGAATAGCAGTAAAATTATAAAGATACAATTCATAGAAACCTGCACCTCACTCAGCTCAGCTATTTCAGAAATCTGCAGCTGTGTTTTAAGCAATACTCAATACTGCATGGTTGGGTACAGTGAAATGAGATACAGAGAGAATCTTTCTCCAAGTATCTGCCTGAAATTGTACTTACTACAGCTGCACCAAAGCTCAGCAGACTTAGGGTAAAAGTTAATTACATGAACAAGAAGTTAAGCATTTTAAAACCTTGATCTTGTCACATAAAAGTTAATGGAAAGGAATCTTGTTTTGCTGTTTGAAGGGGGGAGATAATGGAGTACTTACTGAGGACTTGACTAGACACTGGAATGGTTGTACCCATTCAAGGTCAGGTTTTCAAAAGTGCTCAGAACCCAGCAGCTCACACCTAGATTTTTGAAAAAGTTCAGCACACCACGCAGAAAATCTGACCACTTAGTTTGTTGCCTGAATAGCAGCATACTATTTCTGCAAATCAGACCCTGACAGGCCACAGCCTAATAGCTAGATTTGCTTTGTACACATCTTGCTATCCCTCAGCCAAAACGCTAGCCAGGGATTACAAGTAACAAGTCTCCCAGGAAAGAGAAACAAAACTGAAGGGAGCCTCCATGCTAAATTTCTGTCAACTTCAAAACATTCTCTATACGTTTTCACAGATTAAAGGTTAACAAGATGTAGCTGTGAAGTTTATTGATTATACTGAGACGTCACAATAGAAAAGATTATTGGACAGCCTGCACTGTATTTTAAAGTATGAGTTGCAAATACCATACAATGCAGCGGGTATTTTCACTGAAATTGAAACAGACTAGGCCAATGTGTTCCTATTTCCTTTTGTTGTGTGCCACAGCTCAGGAGCACCTGTGACATGGAAATACATCCTCTCCTTTATAACAAACCCATTTACCCGTTCATTCAAGTTAATGCTTTCTAATTTTGCCGAGCAGTGTGCAACTCAGTCATCTATGAAATTACTGAACACTCTATGATTGTGTGCAAATCTGTGCCATTGCTTATGCTGACCAGGTTCACGTAAGGTCACTAGAGTGATGACATGTAGCATTTTAACAAGGTGCTCATTAAAGCTCTCAGCAACATTTGGCAAAAAATATAACACTTCCCCCCCACTGAGAGACCTCAGCTTACATCATTGCCACTTTCCTTTATTTCTACTCTGCCTTGCATTACAGAAAATTGCATAATCAGGGAAAAAGAGGAGGAAAAAAATATTAATTACACTGCAGGTGTTCTCCTCCCACATCAGTGTTAGTTTCCTGCTCCCTTTGCTTTGTGCTGTGGCTTAGGAGGCCCTGCTCTTCATTTCAGTACACAGAGGGTGATGTCTTGCAGTAACATTACTTTCTTTGCAACAGCAACAAATCATTTGAAACGATAAAAGATAAGAACCCATAAGTACACCAGTTCTACTCATATAGAAAAATATTTTTCCTTTCAATATCTTTAGCATGGAGGACTGTGCCTTCCTAATGAATATGGTAAGCATCATAGCATTTTAGCCATATCATCATCATATGCCAAGTGCTATTGGTCTCCATCCTTCACTCTGCACTGTATGGATCCTGCATGTATGGAATTCCAATGAAGTTAATGGAACAAAATGTATATCACAAAGAGCTATTTGTGCAGAGTGGAGAGGGTGATTTGGGCTTTAGCAATGTTTTCCTGTCTATTTAAGTATAAAATTAAAGTAACAAATCAATTCAGGACAGCACAGGAAGTCATGTTTCACGGCTTGCTGCACCTCTGTCCCCTCCTCTAGTCTACCTATCTGAAGCATCTGCTTGGATGTAAAAGGCCACGGGCCTTGAGCCTTCAAATTCTCTGAGGTAGTATCTCACAATTCTTCCATTCTGCGGTTACACAGTTACAGTACCCTATATACCAACTGTGTTTATCCCCAGAAAATCCAACTAGGTTCAGCTACCTGTAGTTCTTTCCTGTTGGGGCTGTGACCAGTGGTGAATATAGTCACCCAGAACTTCCTTTTAAAAGCAAAATACTGTTTAATCTTAGCACAGGAACTCAGCACAGCAAAAGAAAGGGATTTTTAAAACAGTAAATCAACCTGTGAATCGATCTCTTACCAAGGGGTCAGGTAGACATCTCAGGTCAGAACCCCACTACTGGAACCTCTGCAGAATAAAGTTGCTTTCCAATAATCTCTGATTCGACCTCTTCCTAAAACCACCTGACCTCCTTGTGAGAATGTCTGTGTCTATCAACTCTTCTGGAACTTTGATTCTCTCTCTCTCTCTCTCTCACACACACACACACACACACACACACACACACACACACACACCCCCAGTAAGTCCAGTAAGGTGACCATCACAAACAACTTTAGCATTCTCTGCCAAGTGATGGTCACAAGTGGTGTATCAAGATTCACCTCCACTTCCTGGGATGCATTTCGTGAGAAGGCTCCTAGAGAATTAATGCAATATATGCACAGAGCACAATAACCCACCAAGGTACAACAGTTATAAAATTATCAGCAGCTCCAGCTCAGTCACAACATGCATTCAGAAAGAAAAAACTCAGATAATTCAATCTCACTATGATCTTTAAAAGAATGCGAGTTCTCCAGTGCAAAGTAAAGAGCTAGAAGGTCTGATTTCCAGCTTGAACAGAGATCCCTGTGCTGTCTCTTACTAGACCAGTGTGCTAAAAATACAAGAGAAGCCACAGCAATGTGGCTAGCATCCCTCATACATAGCCATCTGTGACAAAGGACATATTCGGGCCAGCTAGTCCCCTGCACCACCATGTCTACACTTCCACTTTCTTTCCTCCCCAACACAGTAATGCACTTAGGGAATGTCTGTGCTGCCACTGGAAGGTGTCATTTCCAATTCTGGTAGGCTTCCTGCTCTAACTCAGGTGTACTTCCTGGGTAGGTATACCCTATGTCAATGGTTCACAACTTGTGGCCTGTGGGGTGTTCAAAGTGGTCCCTGCTCCCTTCCTGCATGCTGCAGAAGGGAACTGCTGATCAGCACTCCCCTACTCCTGGCTGTAGCAGGGTCAAGGCAAAGCACTGATCTCTCATCCCCATGGCTGCAGAAGGGAGCCACTGCCTAGGGACTCAGGTAGAGTGCATGGGGCTACTGAGGGAGAGGAGGAAGCTGCTGGCAGAGCAGCTAGGAACCACTATGCTTGAGGAGGGTCAAGACTCTAAAAATCAGTACCTTCCCATCTGGCCTGCACCTAGATTACCTACTGGTGGCTTGGCTGCCAGGCCATGATCTTCAGTGTGCAGTGACAGTCACCCCCCTACACCAGTGCTTTGTCTGTGAGTCTGTGGCATATTGTGAGTAACTTGTAGGTGTAAAATGATGAATGTAAAAATGAACACAGTAGCATCCAAATGCTTACTTTAAATAGGTAGTAATTTGTAGCCCTTTATGGTGTATACATCAAAACATTTTTATGAGTTGAAAGACTGGTGGTCCTTTGAGGTTGTAAAATCGTATTTGTGGCTCTCAAGCCAAAAAGCCTGGGAATCACTACCCTATATGTATAAGGAGTGTTGAGAAGGAAAGAGAAAAGTAGCTATTTAAGTCTACTATTCCAAATGCCTTGCAAAGTAACTAAAACTTAGCAACCCTATATTTTCAAGCAACACCACTTTAGGACTATTCCCATACCTAAAGCAGCCGAGATGATTTATTTATAAATTCCCCTTGAGGGGTACTAAATCTGATCACAATTAGCAAGTTAAACCACATCTTTGTGGTAGGCTAATTACCTTTGCAGACTGTAAACACCTGCATGGTTTACTTCTCCTCTGTAACACTGAGAGCTGGGACCTGATTTGAATTGTATGACCAAAGACAAGAGAAGAAAATCTATCCCAGGTACATATAGTTTATTATGGCTAGCGCACAGAAGTCCTGAACAAAATCTTGTATACATTAATCACCCTATTGCCTCTCAGTGTAACCTAAAGACAAAACCAAACACCAAACCATGCAGCACTATAAAGCATCTCATATATGAGCAGGTTAAAGATGTTGTGTTAAAATTTAGAGATATGATGGGCAAAATATCATTTGTTTTACAATAGGAAGTAAATAAAACTGTATGAAGAGCTGTACAAAAGGTTCCAGGATATATTTTGATTCTTTTATTTCTGGCACAGGAAAAAAAAATGCCATGATTTCCTCTCTTGGTAAGACACTAGCTGTTAATTATACACGTGGTTATGCTACTGTATTTATTGCAGCACTCCAGACATAGCTGCCAACCAAAACAGCTTTGCCTAGCTCCTGGAAAGGGAATATCTTTATTTCTATTCCAGGATAGTGGGAAGAGAGAGAGGCAGAGGCTTGTGAAAAAACTAGATTTCAGAGATTTCTCTGCCCCCTGCCTAAATTATTAATTGGATAATGAAGGATGCTTATTAGTTTAGCTGAAGTCATACTTGAAAATTGTCTTTAACTTTCTAATTAAGAAAAATTGCAGCCAATTTTAGTGACTAGTTATTTGGGTGCCTTGACTTGACATGTTTTAGGAGGGCTTGCTTTTCATGAAGTGCTGAGCAAGTACCGGTCATCAAGTCAGGTCTCCTTAGAGGGGAGGCTTTTTAAAATTTTGATTTGAAAGGATACGTCTCATGTCAGTTAGATACATGCTGCTGGCTAGTACCAGCTAACTTAGATTCATGGGGTTTGGACTAAGGGGCTGTTTAACTGCAGTGTAGATGTTTTTGGTTTGGGCTGGAGTCTGAGCTCTAGGACCCTGAGAGAAGTGAGGAACACTGACTTAGGCTGCTGCCTCAGCCCAAATGTCTACAACACAATTCAACAGGCAGAGGCTACCAGCAGGTGTCCAGCTGCCAGGCAGACACAATTTAAGTGCACCAAATCAACCTGGAGTCCTGTTTTCTCCTGATACCACTGAGAGCAACCATTCAGTTCTCAGAAGGTTTCAGTCTAGTTTCTCTCAACTAAGCAAAACAAGTTTGGAGAACAACATGACTCAAAGAACAAGAGACTTCCCCTTCAATTTTCTATTTCGCAATTCCCTAAATGTCTATACAGGGGAAAACCCTAACTACTATCATCGCAGACATTTCAGTAAAAATGACAGATCAGCATACATACAAAAAGATACTTGTGAACTCACACTGACACCAGCTATAGTGTGATTGTTGCCATGACACAAAGAGGCAACTTTTATGAACTCATGAACACATTTGATGCATACATTGATTTTACATCAACACAAGAAACAATAGGGGGGTGTGGGTGGGAGGAATTCCAGTAACCAAACTGATGCTAAACAGACTAAGAAGAATTCTAGGATTTAATTGTTTTTTTCTATAGAGCCTCTTGAAACACATACTGCTGGAAGAATAAATGTAGCAGACTACACATTTAAGCAAAACACATTTTGGTTGAATTACAAAAGTAATACTCACGCAGTGCATACAGGGAGAGGATTATCCCAGCCAGGCAAAACCCCTCAAAAAACCTGAGCGTGCTAAACATTGTCACATTTACTGAGAGAGCCACAGTCAGTCCAAATGTCAGAATGAATATGACTGAGAAGAGCAGGACTGGCCGCCGACCAACCCTACAAATGAGAGAGAATGGGAGAGAATAGTGTTAAAAATG
Organism: Podocnemis expansa; assembly: GCA_007922195.1. Lineage (NCBI taxonomy): Eukaryota > Metazoa > Chordata > Testudines > Podocnemididae > Podocnemis > Podocnemis expansa. Next base: position 7,514,380 of record ML682060.1, on the reverse strand, counting down.
TAAGATGGACACTTATGCTTATTTCTTGCAAAGGACATTGGAAAAGACAGAAGAGAATTACACAGTTCCTCTCAAATGCTGCTACCATTTTTTAATAGTAATCAACACACTTCCTCCTCTCTCCCCTGCTCACTCGTCTCATATTTCTCCTTATTAAGTTTAATTATTGTTTTGGTTACTCTTGCAAAGATACCATGGATAAATTCATTGATGAACAGATTAAATCAAATGGCATTAAGTGTATCACTATTTAATTTAAGAGCTATTTTCAAAGCCACAAAGTGAACAAAACAACAAATATAAGAATTGCAGTGAGTGCAAGCCATTAAAAAAAAAGTTTATGACAGGGGATTTGGGACTGATATGAGAAATGTGCCCTTAGTTTTCCAGTGAGGAAGGGTCAGTAGATTAATAGAAGCTTCCTCTTAAGGGAAGTATTTCCCATTCCCATTAAATGTACCAGAGAATTCCCCTCTTGCCACATGCTTGAGCACCACAAATCTCAGTGTTCATTAGGTTAAAAAGAAAGTTTCTAGCCCTCATGGTGGTGGAGAAAGCCTCAAAAAATGGAAGACATCACTTTCCTGAGACTTCAGAAAGCCTGAAACAATACCTATGAATGGGGTGAACTACTTCATTCATCTCAGTCAGCTCCCCCATGGATTCCACAATCCAACAGCTATGAAACTTGGAATATACACAAAGGGCTTCAGGATTCAACATATTTGCAGCCAGATGCCTGCCATTTTGTTTTTTCTCTTTGCCCAGCCCTGTCTATAGCTCCTTCTTCTTCTCTGGCTTTCCTCACAAGAGGGAGTTAATTGGATTACAGAGCATGCTGTCAGCAATTTTCCACGGAGCCAGAGCGAAGCCCAGCTCCTAACCAGGGAGGGAGGGACAGTCAGAAGAAGTGTGGATGGCCATCTGGACTGCCAGGAGAATAACACAGGAGGCCAGAGTCAGGAAACCAAGTAGATGAGCCATCAGAGTTAATGAGAATGTGCCCCTTCCTTGGCTGTCTTACAGGGAAGATGCTTCTAAGCCAAGCCACCTGGGCAATGTTGTGACTGTGGAGAACCATGAAGTCAGGCTGCCTGGAGAACAAAGTTGAAAAGCTCAAATACACTGACTGCAAAAAATAATCACTGACAAACTACACAGGCTGCATTTCAATGAGTATTTTCAATTACAAGCCACAGCTGAGTGTGTGTTTATGGGAAAGAATAGAGAATAAAGTAACACTAACAGAATATAGGGATTCTTGCCACAGAATTTTTTCCCACTGTGCCAAGGAGTATATAGATATGGGGAAAATATATGCAAGAAATATATGCATTTTTTTCAGGTTCTGATGATTATCAAGTGACCATAAAATGTACTGTGCACATACATTAGTTGTACTGTATTAACAACTATGGTTTTGTTTTATTTAAAAACTGCAATAAGAGCAATGAAGTCATAAGCTTCATGTGGCAGACAATGGGAAGAGGCTGTTTTTTTCTGAATGCTATTTTAAGGCTTTTGGGGACTGGAAGACTACGTAAGAGTATTTGTTGTATTTTATATAGGATTCACCCCATTTTCTAAACATCAATACACAAGGCATATTGGCCTTTTCATAGGGGACAGGCTAAAATAGATTTTAACTGCAGTATCTGCCTTTTGACACCTTGTAGAAAGAACTTTAACTTATTTGCAACATTTAACACTGGAAGTGTTTTAAAACTACCAAGTACCATCAGCCATAGTCACGTCAGAGTAGGCTACTTGAATGGGTATTGCAAACACAGAGGATGGACTCTTGGTCAGTTTGTGGTTTTTGAAATCAGGAAGAGAACAGAACATTATTTCTCCAGTGGCAAACACAGTGATGAACTTCGGTTATATGAGGTCTGGACAGACTGTTACAACTTTCCTTCAACACACAGTAGCAAATTTACAGGCTCAAAGCTGGAATTCATAGTAACTGATGCTTGTAAAACTGCTTTGCAGATGAAAGGTACCACGCAAAGGCTAAGAATTTTTAGTTTAAGTCTCATCACAACCCTGACATCTGATCCCCTGCCCAGTTACAAAGAAAAAAAAGTTTTAAAATTTCCCTTTTCCACTCCTTTATGTTGCCAAAGGTGACCTCAAACTTAAAATAAACTGGAACACCAAACATTCACTTCATTTTGTCAGAGGGATCTGATGCGAAGAGTCAGCATTTCACTGACTAGTGGGGCAGTAACTGCTGTTTCAGTCACAGCATCCTATGACTATCCAGGCGCTTCAAGGTTCCTAACAAGGTCCTCTACTAAAGAAAGAGAGGGGAGCACTAGATATTCCAAACACATTCTACAACAAGACTGGGAAGATGGTTTTCTTCTTAAATTTGAGACCACAGCTTTCAAGTAACATGTGGCAAAGGGAGCAGCAAAAGGCATAAGCTGTATTTTCCTCACAGTTTATCTTTCACAGTGCTAAGACAAAGATTACTACTTTTAAAAGAAACAATAAATAATGTCCCTTTAAAGCACACTCATAACGAGGCACAATACAACTATTTAAATATAATGAATAATACGTCCTTCATTAAAAACAAACAAGGAGTCCTGTGGCACTTTTGAAAAGACTAAACAAATTTCTTTATCGTATACGCTTTCATGAAAGAAAATCCCACTTCTTCAGATGCTTGAAGATGGGGAATTTACAGAAACATGTCCTTCATTAACAATTTAAAATAAAAGCCAGACCCAGGTTTCCTCTTGGCTAATAAAAGACAGCCACAAAAAACTGCACCCACTGATGATAAAAAATCGCTTCTTTCCAAAAGCAAATCTGGCATCCTCCCTGAAAAAAATGCACTAGTCTTCACAATGTCAAAATTCCATTTGCCCAGAAGGTGCTGTGGTACTATGCTATTCACAAGTAAAGAAAAGCCTTTATCTGTAGATAAATATGAATTATCTTGCTTATAAAATTATTGAACTTTTTTTTTTTTTTTTTTTTACTGCAGAGAAAGAAAGGCTAGAAACTACACGCTACATCCACAGTAAGATCTTTCCCATAGTATGACTGGCACCTTTCGAATTATCCCACACTAGAAACTTCTGAACCATAAATACACACAAATACAGGATATTAGCATATATGCCATGCACAAATCCTGTATGCACAGTTCAACTATGCCAAAGGAAGCAAGCAGCCACAGCCTTTCATGTGACCAGCAGCCAATGAGATGAGACATACAGATGAACTTGCAGATACATGCATCTAATGCTATAAAATACGCATTGCTGTCAATAGAAAACAGTCTGAGAGCAGGGTGGAAGGGACATATTCTGTGTATCTAAGCAGGAATATTGCCATCTACTGAAAATTCTAAGCAGCACCAATTCCAGGGATTATGTAATTCCTGTAGAAAGCAACAGTAAAGTTTCAGCATCATGTTGAGCTGGCCCAGGAAGTACGACAGACTGCCCTGCTGCAGAAGGACGTTTTCTTCAGTGCCCATACTACACTGCATTAGAACACATGCTGCCCTCTTCAATGCACTTGTTTTTGGGTATGGATTTGGCCCTAAGTTTAAATAAATGAAGTCCTCACATGCTGGATCTCACAGACCTTGCACCTATACCAGCATAGTTAAGGTTTCACCTAAGAGTTAGTTGGTGAATGAATCAAAGGGGCAGCTGTGTTAGTCTAGTTCAGTAAAACAAACAAACAAGGAGTCCTGTGGCACTTAAAGGCTAACAAACATTTACTGCATGAGCTTTCAAGGGAGAAAATCCCACAGTGTTTGCCAGTGTTTGAATTTTTACAACTGTTTTGATTTGCTGTTAGTGTGACCTCTTCCCATGACTTACACTTTCCTGCATTTATTTCCCTCCCATTCTGTAAGTTCCCCCATCTTCAAAGGATCTGACAAAGTGAGAATTTCTCCCATGAAAGCTCATGCAATAAATAAATGTATTAGTTTTTAAGTGCCACAGGACTCCTTGTTTGTTTCGTTTGGTGAATGAACATCACTATATCATCACAAGGTCATCAGTCATGGCTTTGTTAAGTTTCCTTTTCAGGGAACACCATCAATTTAAAAATTGCAGGCTGCAAACACATTTCTTTATAAAGGTAACTATCACAAATTCAGATAATTAAAATTGAAAGTTTTCTAAATCCAATTTATATCACTATTTATGCTCTGTGATTTCATACATTTCTCTTAATTTAGACTAAGAAAAGAAAACCAAATCAGTTTTCCTTTTGTTACTTTGGTCACTTTCCCCTGCATTTCTCAAATTTTTAAAAGCAAACATTTAAAAACTTTTAAAAAGCCAATCATTCTTTTTCAGGGCAATGAAACAAATCACACACATGCTCACTGATCCTCCACAGATTGTTAGTTTTATCCTAATTTTAGAATGTTAATTAAATCAAATTATACTGTCTCCCAGTACACACATCCATAAGCCTTTATTTTTAAGGAGCAGTGAAAAATTTAAAACTGGACACTTAAGAAAAGTTTCAATGCACATCATTTCATTATTTAAAAATCAAAATGAAGATGCTGGGAAGCATCAGGCCTGGATATGCAGAGCTATAAAGTATGGCACCAGTGTGAGCAGTAATCACATAAGTCTTCATAACAACACATCTCTTGTCTCTTTCATGGTTTACTCAGCAGCGAAAAAAACGTAATCATTGACAAATGAATTAGCATCTGCTGGAATGAATGGGGCAGTTTCAAACCACAAAGCTGTTGTGCCAGGGTCTCTCAAACTCAGGCAGATATCACTTTAATGGTAGCTAATTTTCTTCCAAAGGGGTAGCCGTGTTAGTCTTGTTCAGCAAAAACAAACAAGGAGTCCTGTTGCACTATTAAAGACTAACAAATTTATTAGATGAGCATGGGCTGGAGAAAATCCCACTTCGTCAGATGCTCTGAAGATGGACTCCTTGTTTGTTTTAATTTTCTTTGTAACCATAACTGCTAAGAAGTTTTTTAAAATGGAAACAGACTCCAGAAAATAATTGAGAGTTCTTTCAATGCTCCCATTTCCCCACTAATTCAGAGGGCTGTGTACCTCAAACTGGGAAATGCTAAAATAGGTTTTATTAATGCTGCGTTATTTGGGTTCCCAACATTGTAAGGAAATGTTTGCTTCTGAACAACTTTTTGATAGTAGCAAAATGGTCAAAAGGTTTGTAAAGGCCTTTTAGAAATAAGATGCATATTCTGGACCAAGTGTGAGTTGACACTGGCCCTTTTATCAGCAAATAAGGTTAAAAAATCATTTGCAACTGTAGTATCTATTTGACAGAACACTGGAAGCTAGTGCTATCTAAAATAAAGGCTCAGTTTTTGAACAATTAAAAAATCTTTAATTCTGCTTTGTCATTACAACAGTAAAAGTGAATCAACAGCAAATAATTAGCAGTTAATGTTTAAATATATTTTCTTTTTCTGTTATTTATCATATTATAAATTATTCTGCCCAGGCAATCAAAACACAGTTTCATACTCCCAACTCATGGTACTGTATTCAGAGGGTTATAGATCTAATATAAAAAGGTTCTTCATGAATAGTAACTTTAAAAAAGTTCTACAGAGATATGTAGCATTTTTATTAATTTAAAGTTATATATCAATAGATTTTCACTCACCAGTCAGCTATACATCCTGTTATCAAGTAGCCAAAGATTAATCCTACCAGTAGGGAGAATTTAGCAATATGGACTTTCCAGGAAGATTCACAAACAAGATCCCACTGAAAGAAGAAAAGAAATATGTATATTGAAACATCTTGCTTCTTCTCCAGTGCATTTAAACATGCTGATGTTCTAGCTTGTCTTTTCACTTTTAACATTCATATTTGAACAGTGAACCAAGAACAATTTTAATCCCAAATCCAATTTACATTATTGGGAATGTGAAAGAGTCCTTTCTTCAGTGAGAGTTGGATCAAAATAAGTTTGTTTATTTGGATGTATACATACGGGCATCTATCCATATGTTCTAGCCTCTCTTAAATAGTACCTCAACATGTCTAAAGCACAAGAGTAGAATTCTATATAAACCACCACCAGGAAGCCAGACAATTTCCAATCTCAGACATCCCTAATCCCATTTTCAAATGCCTGGGGAACATGTTCAGGTTTGTGGCAGGGCCAGAGGGTCATCAGGTTTAGGCTATTTCAGATGAATTGACAGCAAGCATTTTTGTAACACAATACAGTATTCTCTGTCACTAGAGTAAGATGAGCTCAAAGGGTTTTAAAAAAACAAAAAACAAAAAAAACAAACCCCACACCCGCAACCTGAATGTTAGGAAAAGCTAAATACTATTGACACACTGGAGATAAGAGCAGTGGGAGAACCAAGAGCCGCAGTGTGTTGGCCTGAAACAACAAGTTTCCACAGTACCATTTTACAGTGCAGTGGTAAGAGTGAGGTGGAACTCCACTCTAAAACCACCTCATGTCTTGAAATTGTAATACTCCTAAGGTAAAGTGTAAATGAGTGGCCTTAGAGCCCTGAGTGGATACAAAAATGTGGAACCGCATCCGATCCACCTCCGCTCAGTGATAACATTAATCCAATCCAAAATCTGCGTGCCAGGGTTTAGCTGCATCTGTAACCGCAGCTGCAACCAAGTTTGGGCTCACATACAAGTATTTAGCCTTTGATTGGTTCATTCCTCATATGGGTCCCACCCACTTTTTCCTTTATGGTTCGCATGCTGTGCTATCAATCAGATTTCTTTGCCCACCTATGAAATCTCCGATTGACAGCAATGGCTTGCCAACTAGAAACAAGAAAAGGAAGAAGTGGGCAGGGGAATGAGCCAATCAAAGGCCTGCAGTGAGTCTCCAAGCCCCACCTCGAGACTCTGATTGGCTGGCAGATAACAATCTAGGATTGGCCAGAGCACTTCCTGGTTCCCCTGCACGCTGCCGACACAGATCAGTGCAGCAGCTTCAGCAATGGATCGCAGTGTGATAAGGTAACAATAGAAGCTGCATCCGTGAGTTGATCCACAGCAATAGGTCTGCAGTTATGCACAACCGCACCCGCGGATGAGAATACTCGCGGATCTGTAGTGGATACCTGCATATTTGCAGGGCTCTAAGTGGCCTCCTCATGACCTTGTGGAAGACTACAAGTGACCCCCCATTTCAATCACTCTCTTGGAGCTCAGCAACTTCCATACAAACATGTCTGAGTTCTGCCCATCACAGTTTATTAACAAAACACAGAGCAAGAGTCCACAAGCAAAAATCCAATAACATAGTCCCCATCACCTCAGTGCATGCAGTCTTCAAAACTCAATTCCCTTCCCACCATCCTGGTGTCTTCTGTCAGACCTGGACTCTTTAATAGTCTTCCTTTGTCACCCTGCTGGGACAACTACCAGCCCAGTCCTTCCGTATGGGGGTATTACCTCCTTTCTCTTCCCACTGGAAACTCCTCAGCTTCTCTACCAGTCAGTAAACCCCTTGCTGCTCCCTTGCGTTCAGCCCTCTCCCAGGAACTGCTCTACCTCTTCCACCTGACCGAACCACTCAGCTCTAATGTTCTGGCAGCCACTACTACCAAGCTGCTCACAGTGTCTCTCCCACCCCACCCTACCCCACCAGTGCTGTCCTGCTCTCTTAATGAGCCCAACTCTGTTGTCCAGGACTGGAACAGAAATGTCTTATTTCACTCAACTGGTCAGCTAGCCGTATACATGGATGCATGATTTCAGGCATATTATGTTTAGAAAATTGACAGAAAACTACCACATCCTGTCCGGCTTCCTGCATGGAAAAGAAAACCATCCAGAAAACTCTTCTGCAGTTCCCATTCATTTCCCTGAGAAAAGAGTATCTCATAGTTAAGGCATTGTCCATGGCCTCTGGAGATCTGGGTTCAATTCTTGGCTCTGTCCAGACTTCCTCAGTGTTCTCAGGCAAATTGCTTAATTCCTCTGTTTGCTATCTATAACATGGAGGTGGTAATGCTTTCCTACCTCACCAGAGTGTGTTTTAGGAGGATAAATTCATATCGTTTGGGAGGTGCTCGCTACTACTGCATGGAAGCCCTATATATTTATAGAGCAAGGGTCTCAAATTCAAATCACCATGAGGGCTGCATGAGGCCTAGTAGAGGGCCACATGAGGACTAGTATGTTAGCCTGAGGGCCGCACCACTGAAACCACGTTTGAGACCCCTGTCTTAGAGAGATAGTGGCAATGTTCTAAATTATAAAAGTGCAATACATATGGGGAGGGGGAAGGTGCTGTTCCTTTACACCTTAATTTGAGGTGTACACAGTCATCCATAGAAGAGCTAATGGAAAACCCTTCCAATCAACACGGCTGCAAGGTCAAACATATAGAATCAAATGTCATTTGCTTTTCAATTTTGTGTTTAGAATGAGCAACTAATACAAAGAGGCTAAATTTAAACCCATCCTGTTCCAATAGTGCCAGAGACACTCTCCCTGCAAAATGATGAGTGGAGTATACCATGTGAGAGAAAGTACACCACCTGGTTGGTCAGCACCATCGCTACACAAATCAGGAGCAATTACACCAGCAAAACCACCATCCAATTACATTACCTGTCATTTCTTTATGTCACAGTATGCTATTAAGTACAGCACATCTCTTTGTAGATTACGCCATCCCTCTGCAGGTCTTTCAAAGCCACACCTGCTTTCCTCTCCTGTCACTGAACCACAACAACTGTACGAAGTACATCTCTGGGGTTCTAATGAGGACATCTGGCAGACTATGTGCTGCATATCTGAAGGCAGCAACACAGTCATATCAGGAAGTAAACAGTAAAAGTAAATATTCATCCCCATGTGGCTACAAGCTAGTTACTGTAATCAAGTGAACAAGGCACAATGAGACTTACTGTTAGAATGACAAATTTGGCAGGATTACATTTTAACAACATTTTTATGGAGATGGAGGGAAATAAAGCTAATGCAATTTTGCACATGCAAACCAGACCTCAGGATTTTAGGACACTATATGCAGAAACACAAAGTTACATGTGACCTCCAGAAATGTTTTCAACTGAAGACAGGTTACTTTGCTAATCAAGAGTTGCATAAATGTGCAGCAGCAGGTAAGTCACTTGTGAAGACAGACTGCTAGCTGAGTTCAAGTTATTTCAAAACAGCTATGTTAAAACATAATTTAATAGAATAGAAAAAAATGTAAACATTTTAGAAGGCCATGTATACAAGCCTACCATTTCATTTTGTTACTGCCAGATAAGTAGTGATGTTATCCAGACATCCTGGCGCATTTTGATCTCTGTGGCACGCTATTGATAGCTAACAAAGATATCCAACCTTAATAGAAACTGAAGATAGCAGATGTTCAGAAAGATTGCATATGAGTGAGGGTTCAAGGTTCTAAAGTGCTGAAATCTCATGAGTTATTCATGTAATATTTCAGGCCAAGACAATGGAAATCTGACAAATTCAGCTGCTCTATTATATGCAGTGATAGTAACTCCTCTCAAATTTTCTAGCTTATCATCAGGCCCCAGTGTAGTCCACTGAATCCACCCCAGTCTGAATTTTCAATTTTTTTCAATTCACACCATTGGAGGATCTGGCTCATAAGACATCATAGCTCCACTGACTTCAGTTTATACCAAGAGAGTGTCTACTCTCACATTTTGAGTCCATATGGCTGTAGGGTAAATCTGGAAAGCATGATTTTACATAAATCAATGCAATATAGACTTCCTGGGTCTGGAAAAGATCTATAACAAGAACTCTGAGAGGTCTGATCAGACCCATAAATCTGAATGAAGAGATGACAATTTAAAATGTCACCATTTTAAAACTCTCTCATGGCTTATCATTTTAGCAGAAATTTTCAGCTAGCATACCATAATCCCAAACTGTCTAGCACCTCAATTTATCCAGTTTCCCCCATGACACACTTCTATAAACTACAGACAGATTATACTGGAAAAAAACAGAGATTACCTATACTTAACATGCACACAGAGAAGTAATAATTGTGTATAGCTATATAATGCCACAGATTTTTTTTTTCAGGCAGAACTCCTTGCGAGTTTCACTGAGGAGTTCTTCATGAAAACCAATGGTATGCTCCATAGTATACTCAAATAAAACACTGCTATACAAATGAAATGTAATATTTTGTTTTCTCTTGGAAAAAGTTACACCATTTGACAGATTTGCTTTTGTCCTAACACTGCACAGAGGAACAATAAGGTGCTTGTTAGATCCAAAATATAACTGGTTCCTGCATACTTTCATCCTAGAGTTTTCTACATAAAACATTATAACTTAAGTCAAGTCATAACCCAAGCATGGAAAAATTCAGCCCAAAACCTCCTGATAAAATTATAAGCATCTAAAAGAGAAGGCTGTAAAATACTGGATAACATTGATAATAGCTATTACTACCATTCTATCATATATTACACACACACACACACACACACACTCTCTCTCTCTCTATACGCTCACTTTAAAATAAAAGCTACTTAAAGGATGCAACATGGTCACTGCTTAACACTGCAAAATAGTAAGTTTATTCCAGGAAGAAAACTTACATGCCTGCTTAAATGTTTGCAGGCTGGAGCCCTGAGATAAAAAAGGGAAGGCTATTACATTTAATTGAAACTCTAAGGGAACTTACATTTGCAGATTCTTTTTACTTAAATTTGAATTTGGTCAACATACTGAGCATATAAGCCCCGAGCTTGCAAATAATGTCAAAGAATCAGTAAGTTCAAAAGGACTGCACCTCAACGAGAAAGAGCACCTGTGGCTGCACATTATCCCCAAACCCACAATGGGGAGACAATACAATACTGACCTAGAGGAAAGAGTGCTACCTTCTGAGTTTATAACACTTTTCCAACAGCTCCTGAGCCCTGCCTTACATGCCTTGCCTCAGCCCTCCCACTTGTGAGACTGGATGAAATGACAATTTGAAGCAATAAATTGCAATTGTGAGTTCAAAATAACTGAAGAAATCCTAAAGAATTCAGCAGTACCAAGTCAGTTTGTAATACCACAGCAATTGAAAGAGTTCATCAAGTGTTGAAGCATTGTTGGTAACATGTTGCAAGTATTTCTATACAGTAACAATACTTCATGGCAAAAGCCACGGTCCTAATGTAACTGAGCCACCACTCCGCACAGCAGGCTAAAATCAAAATAAATTACTCCTGACTGAAAGGTTTTCCCAGAACACAATCCTTCCTTTCAACATATATCTGAAAAAACAACCACCTGAAAGGTAATTATTTCATAACCTCCTCACTGCAAGCCAAATCCATACAGGACTGACTTAGTGTTTACCAAGTCATAACTTACAATGAAGTCAATGGAAGCTTTGCTTTAGAATGTGGCCCTATATTTGTTAACTATTAAAGTGACGTGTGTAAATAAGTGCTCCACCCTTCCTGTCAATCTTTTTTTCATACAGAAGTAGTTCTATTGCTGTATATGGGATACTGCAAATATTTTTTATAATAGCAGTCAATTTATTTAAATTTATCCAGTATTTATTTCAATCTAAAAGGAGACATGCAGGTGAGTGACAAACAAATTCTTTAACTCAGATGTTCTTAGAAACTGTAAAGAAACTAATGGGACCATCTTCTTGGTTTGTGTTTGTATAGCACCTAGCATAATTGGATCCCAGTCCATGGCTGGGGCTCTTGAGTGCTACTGAAATACAAAAACAAACAAACAAACATAATGTCATGTCCACATCTGGTATTCTGTTTTCCTCCCAAGTTACAACCATTGTAAATATCCTCTATAAGAGGAATGCTATACAATTCAAGTGATGGCTGATAATCAGAGCTGCAGAAGGAAGGATGGAAAATCAGCATCATGTAAAAGCATTTACTATTAACTTCTTTAGAATCCTAACACAATTCAGAAGTTACACACTGTTGCAGTTTTCCTTTGCTAGTAGAGCTTCCTCAATATATGTCACAGAAAAAAAGGCCTTTCACCTGAACATAACAAAATGACAGAATCAATCCAAGTAAATGACCAAGTTACACCTGTTCAGCTCTGCCTGCATCCCAAAGCAACTAGATGCAGAGTTCCTATGCGGGATTATGTATCTGCATTCCCAATACTAATACACAGCATCAAAAACCTCTATCCAGAATTTCCACATTGCTCAGGCTCAAAGCTCTAAGGTCACTCCCAGTCAGTCACACTCTTTCTTCCCCTTATGTCCAGGCTGTCCCTGAATCCTTATAGACTCTTGAGATGTGCAAGATAAAATATCTTTTCCCTCACTATCTACTGCATAATACCATTTCAAAAACAACTGCTTGGGAGTGAGGCGGAGAACTCTAAAAGGCATATATTTAAAACAAAATGGTCCAGAAACTAGAACTATAACTTTTATCATCAAATTGAATTTCAATTATTAATTTTGTATTATGGTTTAAGGCAACCCTGTCTCTAGCAAAAGAAGCAAGGAGTCCTGTGGCACTTATTAACAAATTTATCTAGCACACGAGCTTTCGTGGGAGAAAATCCCACTTCATCAGATGCTTTGAAGATACTTCAAGGAAGACCCCCCCACACACACACAAATTCTGTTGAGACATCATTATAAACCTTCTTCCGTACACTATCTCACTATGTGAGGCACCTCCAGCAGATACTAGTAATTTGCCTATAGGTAAAAGAAGAGAACCTGACAGAGAAGAGTGACACGGTCTAAGCTCGCAAAGCAAGTCACTTGGACAGCCACTGTCCCTCCCAGCAAAAAAAGAGCAACCAAGAACTGGTATGCTTCACCATCATGCCTCTCTAGGGACTCCTTTTTTCTGCAAGCATAGCTGAAGTAGGATTCCCAAGCACTACATAAGAGCTGGGGCACAGCTGGTACCCAGAATCATCACATCACAAGCAGTGTTCCCTCTAATTTTTCATAGGCTGTGTGCGCAAAAAATTTCTTGTGTTCAAATTTGTGCACACTCCAGTGGGAGTGATCAAACTTATGAGTGCAACGAAGTAAGTGTGTATGATGCAAATCATGTCTTAACTTTTATTTTGATATGGTGATGGAAATGATTTTATAAATTACAAAACCTTATTTGAAACATGCTACTTGAAATCGCCTTCTTAAAGTAGCATAAAAATATTAGCACTGTTGAATTTTCTTGTGCACTCTCCATTTTGTTGTGTGCGTGGGTTTCACAACCTGTGTGCGCGCGCACATGCGCACAGCTTAGAGGGAACATAGATCACAAGACAGACATTAAAATAATTTAAAACCACTTTTAACAGAACTCCCCCAGATTCCTTCACAAAATCCTTTTTAATAAGATGAATGAAGTCTGACCACACTTTGCATAAGGAAGTTTTAAAGACATGCAAACGTACTAGAAATAATAACGCTTAACTCCGTACAAAGTGTCCAAGCAGTTACATCACATGAAAATAACTAAAACAAGAATCTTTATGATAGATCAACTATTACATTTGAAGTTCTATTCCTGGTGGTTTACTGACACACATTTCTCAAGAATAATGGAGGCAATCATTGTCCCACATTTAACAACATTTTTCTATCCCTTTATATGCACAAGTACAACATTATACACTCTTGTGCACATTCCAGTCATCTGGAACAGGGATACACATTTAAAACCAGCAGACCTGAAGTACTGAACTTTGAAAGCCAGATCCTATTTACAGCAAAGGAGAGCCATCTGGTCAACTTGTGCAACTTGTTTGCCAGGGAATGCTGTGGAAGCCCAAAGGATAACTGGGTTCAAAAAAGAATTAGCTAAGTTCATGAAGGACAGGTCCATCAACAGCTATTAGCCAAGACGATCAGGGAAACAACCTTATGCTCTGCATGTCCCTAAACTACTGACTGCCAGACAGTGGCACTGCTGGTGCCCGGCTTCTGGGGCTTGAGCCCCGAATCCCAGCGCCCAAGCCCTGGGACTCTTCCCGGGCCAGCGGCACCCCTGCTGCCAGTAGCTGGAAATGGATGACAGTGGTTTTTGGATCACTTGATAATTGCCCTGGTCTGTTCATTCCTTCTGAAGCACCTGGCTCTAATCCAGGGCTTGGCAACCCAAAAGATAAGAGCAGCCATTTTTAAAAGTGCCTTCAATAACCAAACGTTTTGAGGGCTGCCAATGTATGTAGGCTCCTGGTTGGGGGAGCTGGAAGCTGGACCAGGGCACCTGGTGCAGGGTGGAAGGAGCTCAGAACCAGGAGCAGGCCCCCTGTAGGGTCCCCTGGAGGGAGCTCAGAGCCAGGAGCCACAAGGGGGCAACTAAAGTGTCAAACATGCCTCCGGAAAGACAGGTTGCAGACCCTTGTTCTAGCCACGGTCAGAAGACAGGATACTGGGCTAGACTGGTGACCAGTCTGATCCAGCATGGCCATTCTTATCTAAAATTGTCACCACTTTTGACTATTTCTATAGCTAGTCGAAATTTTAACATTAAAGAAAAATGATGAAATTTTAAATGGGGGAAGTGGAATACTTCTGTTAAAATCGTAAACATTGAGACCCCCCCCCCTTTTTGGGCCAGCACTGGTTTGAAATATTTTGTCTACTGAAAGTGTCTCATTGTAGGAGTAAGGAGAATTTGTTCGTTTGGGGAGGAGAGGAAAGAAAAATCATCATATAAAAGCATTATATTTATGAGACATATCTTGATGTGGTTGGAAAACAGCATCATTACCAAGAGCTAGTTTTAAACAAGCACTATTGTACATTTAGACTAAGTAACACAGAGTGGTTATAAAGTAAACCTAGAAAGCAAGCAAGTCTTTGAGATTTTAGTGAAGCATGTTTCCTTGTTTCAGGGTCACATTGTTCTAGGATGCTTGACTTCAAGTAGCAGAGTTATCTTTAAATCTTCCCAGCTTCATCACAGGCCAAAAATCCTCTACCAGTCCTGAAACTGAGTCCTGGAGTTTAGACACATATTTAGCAGCTAAACTCTAAGTCTCTACCAAGCACATGTAAACAGAAAACTTATGGCTCATGGAGCTATAAAAATGTCAGGGCTCAGGCTGGAACCTGGGTTTTGGGACATTGTGAGGGTGGAGGGTCCCAGAACCCAAGCTTCAGACCAATCTCAAACATCTACATTGCTCTTCTACAGTCCTACAGCATGCACCTGGTGAGTCTGAGTCTGCTGACATGGGCTAGTAAGTGTTTTACTGAAGAACAGATATACATTTGAAGTCTTATAACTTGGTCAAATTTAGGTAAATTTTCATAGGATTTCAAGAGGCTCATGTCTGGTACCAGCTGAACACCTGCACTAAATTTCAAGCCCCTGTTCCAAATCTGTGGTTTTTCAAACTTTTTTCCTCAGGACCCAGTTGAAAAAAAAGTTATTTATGCCCATGACCCAACAGTTACATCTTTGAGCAATGCATTCCAGTCTTGTGGCGGTAGGGGCCCCACGAGCCAGTACCTGAAGGTCTGTGACACAGTACTGGACCCGAACCCATGGTTTGCAAACCACTGCTCTAAACCATTAAAGCTCCAATATACTGAACATTCCGCCATTTTGTCAAAACATGGACAAAATGTATTTTTCTCTAACTCAGACCTCAATGAATGTCCTGCAGACCCTGGCGCAAGCCTCGGCATGTGGAACGTTAGAGGGTCCCTTGCCACCAAAAAGCTACCACCACTTTTGGCAGCAGGACAGGGCAGAGTGCCCCCTTCCCAGCCACCCAAAAGAAGCCATGCACCACTGAAGGCGCTGGCATCTTTTATTTATTTATTTGTTTGTTTGTTTGATTTTGCACCAGGGGTGTTCCGCCTCCTGTAGCACAACGCTGCAGGCAGGCACCAGGGTTGAATTCCTGGGTGCCATGGTGACCTGCATTTTCTTGAGCCCTGTTCTAATCTCATTCTCAAAAACTATATTTTAGCTGATACTTCTCAAAACATTCAGACTCAGGCAGACACACAACATGGAAAATTTCAATCATAACAAATCAAATCTGACAAATTTATAAGCAACTGAAAACATGGCCATTTAAATGGAAAGTGCCAGGCAACCTTAACTACAGGCGTCACTACTGGCACTGGACTATAATTAAAAATAATCACCATTGCCACAAAAGTAAGGGCTTTGAGACAGAGTGCTTAATAGTCCTTCAAAGAAAAGATATAATTAAATCATGAACCACTGTTTTTATGGTACCTATGAAACTTTTCCCATATGCATCCTTCAAATTACCTTTCTGCAGAATACCACCAAGCTGTGTATTTTATCAGTTTTTTGATGTTATGTTTAATACAGCAAATGCCATGGTTACAGTTGCCAAAAAACATCCTCCAATTCCATCTTCAGATGCTTGTAACCTACCCAAAAAGCTAATCTTTGAAATCTCCACATTAACCTCTGAAATGCCCTCATTTTCTAAAGCTTGATGTTTCAGTGCTAATACTGCATGGAGGTAACGTGTTAACATTTCTATTCTCTCCCTGTCTGCGTGTATATATCATCATGTGCCACTGCAACATTTCATAAACACCCTTCAGAAGCAAGTCTAATTTTTATGGATGGGGGAAGGCAGGCAACACACACAGGTTATGTTACTTGCTCTAGGTCACCATGCAGAGGCTCAAACAGCCGTGTGTCTGCGTCAATCATTTTACATTACACAGTCCCTAACACTGGTACTTAGTACTCTGGTGTTCCCCATCACTGACCAGCATAAGGAATAAAAATCAGTGTCTTTTAAGAACAGACAGATTATTGTTGAGTCTATAGGCTACATTCCACACCCCCCCCCCCCAGCTTTTAAATAAAACACAGCAGCTACAGCTCGCCTTCAGCCTGCCAGAAGTACTGCAGGCACCCTCTGAGCAAAGCTGCTATTATCTTGCTCTGTCTCTACTGTGGCTAGACCAGGGAGATGGAAAAATGGTACAATTCCAAGTCATTTATTGATTTTATGGTTCTAGTTAGATTCTGTGACTTGTCAATTGCATTACTCTAGACTGTATTGTATTTGATATTATGCTTTCATCCCCAGTTAGAAAATTGTCCTTAGATACGGTTTCCTTGTTCAGGAAGAAACAATGTGTTATATTTTCCCAGTATGCCCAAACTTAGCACATGGAAACGTGCAGCAGTCTCTAGCCAGGTCTACACCGATAGCAGCAAATTCCAGACCATCAGTTCAATTGAGCAGTCAGTGAAGACCCACTCAATCAATCCAGAATTTGATGCAGTAGGTCTACCCCATCATGAAGAATAGCACGGAGTCAACGGGAAGGCATTTCCCTTCAACTAGCACAGTGGAAACATGGAGGTAAGTGCAAGGTTAAAGTATAATTTGGCAGGCCCCAGAACGCTCCTAAATTTCTGGGCCCCCTCTCTGCAGGTGCTGGCCCCCTTCACATACCACAGCTATTGCCCCTGAAAATGCCTACCCTACACCCCAGCTATTGCCCCCAAATGCCTGCCCCCAGCTACTGCCCCACTGCAGCTACTGCCCCACAAACACCTTCCTCCCGCCCCAGCTACTGCCCCCAAACACCTGTCCCCCAGCAACTGCTCTCCACCAATGTTCCCTCTAAGGTTTGACGGCTTGTGTGCAAAATTCTGAATCCGTGTGCAAAACTTTTTCTGAAAAATTTTTTTGTGCAACTTCACGTGATGGAAATTATTGAAAAATATAGAACAATGAAAAAGTTATTTAAATTTTTTTATTGATAATTTGAATGTATTCTATGCTTATGTGACTTTTATCTCATCAATTCTTCAGTCCTGTTTGTCTCCCTTTGTCGGTTTTCCAAAATGAATAAGCACATAAAAAAGTTAAAGTGAAAGTAATTAACTTGCCTCTCATTTTTCATTTTGCACAGCAGCCCATTTTTACAATTTCAAGAAAATGGTCCTAAATTGTTCCTAGCCAGTTCAAATGTGACCCTTTGTTTTACTTAATTGGTCACTA
Source organism: Podocnemis expansa (assembly GCA_007922195.1). Lineage (NCBI taxonomy): Eukaryota > Metazoa > Chordata > Testudines > Podocnemididae > Podocnemis > Podocnemis expansa. The sequence goes on along the minus strand of ML682060.1, from coordinate 7,496,423 downwards.
TTAGTAATCTTGATCACAGTATACTTTATTTTTCTTCATTTTATTAGTGTTTGCTATATATTTTTTTCCCAATTTAACCCTTCCCTAAGGAGCAACAGGCCAAAAGGTAAAAAACCCAACGCAGGGCTTGACCCTGTGATCCTGAGATTACAAATCTGTTATTCTACCAACTGAGCTACAGGCATTCCATATATAAAAACTTCTAGGCATAAAGGATAACTGTGTACTCTACTGCCCCTTGATCCCGCCCCCATAAACTGCTTTATTCCGTGTGTGCATCTGTGCAGCAAACTCTTAACATCAGGATCGTGGGTTCCAGCACTGTCCCCCCCCCCCATCTACTTATCAGAAGTAAAAGGCTGGACAATCACCTATTTTTAGAATGCCTGAGGGAGGAAGGACATGAAGGTAAAAAGGAGCCCTTGGATAGCTAGCAACTCCCCCCCCCACCACCACCAGCCAATCCTCAGTGGGGCTTCAGGCCTGCCTCCTGCGCATCTTCAGCTGCTCTCCCAGCCTGCCCCCTTCCCCAGTTGATCCTTGGCCATGGTTAAGGCCTGTCCCCCCCACCCCCCATCCAAACCTCAACCACTTTGCCAGACTAGGGTTACTGGATACCAAAGCATGGAAAGGAGGACAGGGAAATACAAAAAGGAGGATGTTGGAGGACACATACACATCTGGGGCTCCACCTGGGCCCCCTTCATCCACCCAGCCAATGCCCCCCCCCAAATGCTTGCCCCATTGATCATCCAACTCCAGGGAAATCTGTCTAGCCCCTACTTATAGCATGAGATTAACTGCAAGAACAAGAGGCTCAAGAATATCAAATGAATGGCTTAAGTATTTTTCTTCTTCACATTAAAGTAACCGTAAAGCCAACCACTTTAAGGAGTCACAAAACTAAGTATTTAATGTTTATATCAAGGTGCAAGGAAAATCACACTGCAGAACTCCTCCAGACTCATGTTTTTACATTGTGAGTTGCAAACAGAAGCACACCTCCAATAAATTTAATGTAGTAATTATGGACAAGATTAAAATCAGTTTTAACACAGTAAGTTCCTTCACAGAATTCACTTATTGTTTGACACACAGAGGGATGGGCCCTTGACTACATGAAGTCTAACAGAATTTGAGGTGTTGGCTTCTAAAGGAAAAGTAATCTGTCAGCAGTATTCTCCCCATGACTTGAAATTAGGGGTGTGGTGCAGGGGGATGTTTGGGGGGGGTATAGGGGGTGCTCACTCATTTGCTCTAACACTGTTACTAGCCGACAACTGGGGGGGGTGCAGGCAGAGTCTACAGAAATCCCTGTCTAGCCTCAGTTTTGAGCCTCACTGTGCAGTATTAAAAAAAAAAAAAATCACAGACAAGCTCTTTACATTTTATACACAGAGGAAAGGAGAAATCAGAAAAAATGAGAGCTGCTGGTTTTTATGTGTAGACCTGCCTGAAACATAACCTTTTACCTAAAATGCAAATTTCTGGAAACATCATATCCTACTATGTCTGCCATAAACGACAGATGGATATATATCTATTTTATGACAGTTCACATTTTGTTTGCTTTTATGTGAAATACACATCAAATGGGGGGGGGGGGAGAGTACTAGATGTTTGTGACTATCAAATGCTCCACCGAAGAGGACAGCACCTATTCTTGAATGCAATGATCAGTTTTTTCCTAAATATACCAAAATAAAAATAAGCATAGAGTATATAGGCAAAAGCAAGCTGCTTGTTTTCTATGATTTGATAGACTAACAAAGGGACAAATATTGCAATCCTTACTCCATCAAATTTCCCACTGACTTCATTTAAACTGTAGGATCAGGCCCAGCCCAGCAGCTACTTTAGAATGGATAATACTTGCACATCTGTGTATCTTACTAAAATTTAAGGACACATCTATAGTGGACTAATCTCTTCTTGGAAAGGAGAAACAAACTGAAAAAATCACACTGGGAAAAGGAAAATCTTACAGATTCAAATCTCCTCACAATCAACAGTGAACTTTGTTGGACGTCTAAACAAAAGATTTGTTGTCAAAAGCCAAGGTTCATTAGCAGGAATAAAGATCTGGCTTAGCCCAGCCATTAGAGAAACAAACCTCCCCAGAAAGTTTAAGCCAAGCAGGGCAGCAAAACAGAAAGCAAAGAAGGAGTCACAGGTTTCTCTCTGGGCACTTCAGAGACCCCATCAAGGTGAAGAAAAGCCCCAACCCCTCCAAAAAATAAGATCAAACCCTTCCCAAAATCAGATGCAGGGAAAGGGGAGAGGACCTGAGTTCGAGCCTGGAAAGAAGCCCGGGGTGAGGAGCTGAAGCAACAAAGCAAAGCCAAACCACTTGTAGCACTGCAGCTGTAATGCCTGGAGTATGGAGGAGGGCAGGGCAAAGAGGAGGAGTCTTAAAGTGCTCTACGACTCCTTGTTTTTTCTGGTAACCCTGAGCCTGACCAGCTCCCAACCAATCTTCAGGTGCTCTGCGGGCCACTGCCCGGCCCTGGCCCACAACCCCCCCCCCAAGCTGCTCTGCAGGCCTGGCCCTGCTCCCCACTTTGATGGCCTGCGCCTGCCCAGCCCCGGCCCCAGCCCCCCCCCAGCTGCTCAGCTGGTCCGCCCCCAGGCCCGGCCCCACCCCCACTCCGCTGGCTGATCCTCAGCGGCTCTGCCTGGGCTGTCCCAGCTGCGCTGCTGGACTGGCCCTCCCCGTGCGCGGGAACTGGAAACCCCTGCGTGGGGAGGGGTTTCTTACATGCGCGGCTGCGCTGTCGCACACGTTAGAGGGAACAGTGCTCCCCATCCCAGCTACTGTCCTCCAAATGCCTGACCCCATCAGACCCCTCCTTCCCCAGGTCCTCCTCAGTCCCAGTCCCCATTCCCTAAGCTCCCTGCCCACAAGTCCCCACTCCAGCCCTCCAACCCCCACATCCCCTCAATTCCCCCATCTTCACTGCACTGCCTTCAGCCCCCAACCCCCCATCCCAACCCCTTGTTCCCACCCCCTGCATGCCTTCCCTGCCAGCTGCCTGCCTGTCCCCAACCTCCACCTGCCCAGCCCCCTTACCCACATCACCAAAGCGGCCAAGGAGCTGGGCTGCGGTGCCAGTGAGAGGGTGCAATGTCCGAGACTGGGCCCAGCAGGAAGGGGTGGGGCCAGTGCAGGCACCAGGAAAGGGGAGAGGGATGGCCAGGCTCACCCCAGACTGCAGCCCCTTCCCTCAGCTGGCCCTGGGAGCAGCGTTTCAGTGTGTACCCCTATTTTAGGGGGCCCTGGAACTGTCCCCCTAAAAATAGGGGGCCCTAGAACACTGTTCCAGGGCATTCCCCCTTACTTTAACCCTTGGGTAAGTGGGTATTAGAAAGTCAAAGGAAGATATGCAAGCTGCATAAAATAACGTGCATCTCCCTTCAACTGCTGCTGAAAAGGACAGCAAGTGCAAAGGAGGCCTCTGACATTGCATATGAGTTCCATCTACAAAGCTTAGTTACAGCTAAAAACAGAAGTGGGATTCATGTCTATGCATTAATACAGTAACCCTTTTCTTTCTGTTGAACCATCATAAAAATACTTTGCTCAATGGCTGTGTCAATTGAACTGTGAAGTTTATAAAAATGAATGAGCTCCTGATGACTCAATCATCAGTATATTGGACACCAATGCTTTAGAAAAATCCTTCAACAATCCACTGATCACTGCAGCAAGATCTAGGCATGTAGAAGAGTTTCTGAAATTGTAGTACTGTGGCACAAGAAAAGATCAGCTACTCTTGGCCCTAGTCTACACTCGCTGCACTTTTCAGTGGCACTCAATGGGAGATACTCATGGTACGTAAAAACACTTCACTTACCATTGCCTCACTAACTCCCACTTACTTCCCTGTACTCATTGTGCTAAGGCAACTGGAAATGCTGTCCAGTTGACTTAGTGCTACTCCAGTTATGGGGCTGGAGTTACAATGTTAAGCTGGAGATTGATTATGACAGTTCACTCACTCGAAACTGTGAATTTGCCACCATCAGCATAGACATACCCTTAGATTTCACTTTAATCAGAAGCAGCAAATAACATTAGCAGCAGATTTGTTGCTCCCCAGCCCCAGTAAGTGGTAAATGCATCAGATCATAGATTTGGCAGGCTTTTCATGAGAAAGAGGAAGAAAGTTTACTAATTATGCAATCATTGCTAATACTGTTTTGTTATTCATATGTCAGTAAACAGTGCTCTAAATACTCAGAAGAATTAAGTTAATCATAGTACCATTCATCAACCACCCACTTTTCTCTCTCTTCTCCCCTTTTAAAAGGCAGGGATATCCCTTTACCACCAGGCACTTGAGAATTCATCCACAAAAAATATGAGACTTCCACTTCTGGGTTAGAGAAACAATCAGGCAATTTACCTGCCCTTCAGTTGGTGAGATCAGGTTCTCCATTTCTCCTTGATAAAAATCAACATGGATCTTGGCATAACATCAAAGCCCTTGAAGATCTATCACGATGCTTACCACAGCTACTTCAAATAACTCTGCCTCAAGTTTCCATGAACATCAGATCCCTCTGTTCTATCTCCCCAAAAGGTATTAAGTATTTTGTGGTCCGATGTCAATCTAAGTTTTACAATATTTGGGATTTTTCTTAAAGTCCAAGCCATGATTATGTGAAGCTCTAAGATGATGATGATGATTATTTTAAAAAAGCACTTCTCTAGCCCACATAGTTATGGAGAAAATCTTGAAAACGTTAAACCAAAAATCCAGAAGGCAAATAAAATAACCCAAAATTGACTTAAAAAAATTACAAGTTTTAAACTACATTTCATTAGGGGTCCAGCTCATGATTTTTGAACAGCTGAGGTCAGCAATACTGTGTCCTTCTCCCAAACTATGACCCCATCCTGCAAACACTCACAAGAGGCCTAAAAGCTAAGCATGTACATAAGTACTTGCAGGATCAATCACATGCCATGCCACAGTCTTTATAATCTGTATAATCTCTACCAGCCCAGAGAGTAAACAGATCACATTTACTTCCTGAATTCAGGGCTCCTGCTTGCTATACAACAGCATCTGAACATTCCTCCTGCTTTAGGCCAAAGCCTACTGTGCTCTTTAAAGTTCAGTGGAATTCTTCATTTATGTCCATCTTATCAATGATATTTACAAAAACAAAGGATGTAAAGTGTGCTGCACAGACAACTGAATTCTGAGTTTCTGACTGTCTACCACTTATGTCAGAACAATTTACATCACTCAGGGGTGTGATTCAACCGTCCCCTTCCACGACACAGGTGACACTAATCTAAGCATCACTGGGGACTGCATTATGTTGGTGGAGAACTCCCAGTGACTTGTCTACCGCCACACATCGGGAGTGGATTATTTAAGACAGGGACAGGCAACCCATGGCATATGTGCCAACAGTGGTACTCGAGCCCATTCAGAGCAGCACACAGCACCCTCTCCAGTACCACAGAAATTGCCACACCTACCACCGAAAGCCACTCTGGGTGGCTTCTTTTGGGTGCATCTGGGACACAGATGGTCCCCCCCCCCCATGCCTATGCCTTCATGTGACACAGAAAAAGCTGCCTGGAGTGGCTTGTCTCTGTAGCATGATGCTCTCCAAAGAAGCCACTCCAGGTAGCTTCTTTCTGCAACATGCCCAGGAACCCCTAAAAGGAGCCGCCCCTTTTTGTGGCATTTCTGGGGACCCCTGTCCCCAGGCATACTACCAAGATGAGCCACTCTGGGCAACTTCTCCCTATGGCATGTCTGGGAAGCACTCCCACTCCAGCCGTGATCCCTGCTGAATTTTCAGGCAGCCACCACTTTTCTTCAGCAGAGGGGGACACCAACACTAGCTGAGGGTTGGGGAGGAAGGATCAGCACAGGGGTTGGCAAAGATTGCTGATCCCTGATTTAAGACAATGGAAGAACTGTATTGGTGCAACTGTGCCACAATAAGCTCTTTAGTGTAGCCATAAGATGACTATTTCTTCTTTAGTTACTTCTCATGTTACAGTGAGCAATTGGTGGAAAAGCCACAAATACCTTTGGCTATTAGCCTGTTACCCCATAAAAAGAGATCCAATCTTCTGTGCTATAATCTTGCATCTTCATATCAAATATTTCATAAAGCAAATTCTTAATTTATGTGCATCTTATCAACAATATTTACAAAAACAAAGGATGTAACGTGCGGGGAGGGGAGACAACTGCAGACAATTGCCTTCCCCCAGCAACTTCTGGGAGCAAAAGCACACATAACCAAGAAACAATGACGATGTACTGAAAAACAGTATTTGACAACTGTCATTGCTCTGTTTTCAGCTGATGATGACCAGTCTTCTAAACAAAACAACATTTTTGTGGCACTGGCTCTGAAACAACAGGACAAAGTTAAACAAGCTTTCAGGTCTGTTTTAATACCAATTTAACAATCATAAAGAAAGCCCTAACACAGAAAGTGAAAGAACATTTTAGTTAAATATTAACACTCTCTTGTCATCAGATTGCTGAACAAGATTTTAACCCTTTGAACGTCAGCATTTTTCTGACAAGTATATGCTTAATGAATCCATACATTCACAATACAGAAAGGATTGAAGCAGAATATAAACTGGTTTGTTTTCTCTTAAGTGGACTCCCAGAAGTGCTCCTAAAAACCTGTCCTTCTTTCAAAAGAAAAATGGCTGATACCAGCAGGAAGCTTGGAAATGTCAATTGTAATGTAAGGCTTTGATCTATTTTCACACTTAACATTCATTATAAGAAGTGCTTGACCTTTGAACATCAGGGTGTCCAACTGAGTTCAGCTGATGTTTTCTATTACATCCTTTAAATCTCACTCACTCTAATTCTTTGCATCACAACAGCTCTCTTGTATTCTGCAGATTACACCTTCTCCAATGAAGCTGAGTGGAGATGGGGAGGGAGAAAAACATATCTAGCACACTCAAAGACAAAACCAAAAGTGGATGTCAATACTTTTAAAGTTTTCTTACCGAATTTCAGGAAGAGATCAAAATATTCCACCTGACCTTTACAGCAAATTAAGGAGTTAGTCCAGCAAACATCTGCTCTCATCAGGAAAAAGACAACAAGCAGTTGTGTGGCACTTTAAGACTAACAGATTTATTTTTTGCATGAGCTTTCGTGGGAGAAGATCCCACTTCCTCAGATGCTTCGCTTATGTGAATAGAACCTTTTATCCCAATGGCATAATAATTATGAGAGTAAAATTACTCAAAGTTAAGTGCTCACAGGATCAGGCCGTAAAAAAATAATGGCTAGCAGGTTAAAAAAAAGAAAGAAAGAAAAAAAGTTAAAAGTAATTCACTTGGCCAGATGCTGCTTTTCAATAAACACATTTCAGTCCTGAACTTAATTTAAAAAATATCAAGCATACCCCAAAATCTCAGTATTTATTTCTTCTATGCATGATAGAATTTTCCTTTTAAGTGTAAAAGGATGCCTTTAAAATAGAGATTGTCAGCTCTAAAGTTAATCTCAAAATTGGATGTATATAGTGAAGTTTCAATAAAAACTTTGACCAACATACATTTCGATAGGTTTTAATTTTTTTTTAATCCTTGGTACTATTTGCAACTCAGATATTGTAGAGTTGTGTAAATGCAAGTGAATCCTGGTCTGATGAAGGATGAGAGGAAATTGACCAATTTTTAAATCCTGTACTGTAGAGTGACAGGAGAGGTATTTAATCAAAAAATTACTATGAAGAAACATCTGGGATTGAGAGATATTTTGGGAGGACAAGAGTACATTGTACACTCTGAAAAGTGTGTACAAATGCAAAGTCATTCAGATAAGTCACATTATATACTCCAGGAGTTTAACCTTTTTTCATTTCTGGACCCCCCAGGAGGTGCAGACCACCAATTGAAAATCACTTATATTCTGCAATGCTAATTTCATTCACTGATTTCATGTTTTCCAGTGTATAACGTTCTTGATTACTTTATATACCACTAGTTAGTCTTTTGATTCTATTGCTAGTGGATCTTAAACAAACATTTCATAAACTCGTATCATTTTTTAACCTTACTAGGAGTGAGTCAAGTTCATTTCTTTTAATTCAAGAAAATAACTGGTGCTTCTGGCACCCCCTCGGGTGTAGTTTTAAAAAGAAAAAAAAATCCCTACCCAAAGGGAAAAAAGTCAAACACAACCCACTATCCTGCACACATAAGTCTCCTTGGGGAGATGATGAGAAAGAGACTGACTCTCGCATAGGAGAGATGTCAGTGACGACACAATGCGCACTGGAGGGTGCCCAGATACTGCAGATCTAAGGGTGGTGCAGTAACCTATACAGAATTCTAAAATAATACATTATTGCAGTTCATAACACCACACTGGGAGAAGTGTCCTGCCCCTGCCCCTAAACCCTGCTGTGCAGAAAGCCTACAAAAGAGCTGAAGTGGGATTTAAGTGGAGCATACACATGCACTAGCACTCTGCACAGGGGTCAATTTCACCCAGTATGAAATACTACACTGCATAGCTAGAAGTATAATCTAATATGGTTCCACCCCAATTTTATTCAGATCTTCGTTTTTCCCCTTTATGTGACATTAACAGAAAAAAAGTAAATTGAATGAGAGGATACAGGAGCCTGCTTAGACAAACTTTATTAGGAGAGGTGTCAAAGTTATTTGAAGTGCATATGATATTATAGGGTTTTATCCCTTTTAAGTCAAGCAGGCCATCTGTGCTTAAAGTTAAATGTATACTTTAGCGCAGAGGGAGTCTGGTTTTTGTCAAGGTCCTAATTTCTTGTCAAAATATAGTGAAGGTTCACACTCCAGAGAAAACAATAGAAATATTCATAAAAAATAGTAAATAAAGATTTCAGGGATCGTTCAAAATATCTAGTGATCTGGGTTTAGCCCAAAGTCTATCTACTGCCTACCCCCACTCTAGTGTTTGGGTAGCTGGAGCCTAAAGTATGTGTCTACAGTACAAATTAAACACCTGTGGCTGGCCCAGTTAGCTAATTTGGGCTTGCTGGCAGTGCTTAATTTGTAATGAAACAAGATTTTTTTTTTTTTTTAAATTTTCATAACTAACGTGACAAGCCAAAAGGTGCTGGTGCTATCAACTGCCAACTGCCAGGCCTGGCAAGGCCCAGTAGAAATTAACCACTGCTTGCAGGGCTTATGCTGCAGAGCTATAAAACTGCAGTACAGACCGATAGGATTGGTCCCAGAACTGACCAAATCAGTGGACATGGGACAGCTGTGGGTGTTTTATTGCAATATGAATGTATCAGATGGAATTCAGTATAGAAATTGAAAGCCAGATGCCACTGACTTTGAAGCAATGCATTTTCAAAAAATGTATTTATTCTGACATAGGTTTATCTCTGCTCTTTTCAAGTCCCTAGATCACATTCCATTACAGCCAGATTTCAGAGGTCAGGAACCCAGCAAGCTTAATTAATTATGTAATTACACACTGAAAAGCGCCACAGCATGTGAGCAACAGTGCAGAAATAAAGGAAGAAACTATACCTGTTGGAGTGCAAGAGAACAATTGTAAGCACAGATCATGTAGAAAGACAGGGAGAGGGATACACAAGAACATGCTCTAATAAGAAGCAGAAACCAAGGTACACCCAAGCATTACATTCCTGCCAGCTTGTTCCAAAGGGACAGCCATGTTAGTTTACTTCATCAAAACAAGCAAAGTGTCACTTTAAAGACTAACAGATATGTATGTTGGTCTTTAAAAAGTTACACAGGACTCCTTGCTTGTATTCCTGCTAGCAATCTCAAACTTTAGGTCAGCATAAGACCTGCTTTATAAAATTTAAAATAATAATTTGGTTTGGTTAAAAGTGAACTAAAAAAAGGAAGATGGGGGAGGGGGAAATCACAATAAATGAGAAGTATTCATGAATTTAAAAATAAATAGAAAATCAAGTTGCATTGACAATTTTTCCACCCCAAAAGAAAAAAAGAAAAAAGAAAAAAAGAAAGAAAACCTCATCTTATTCTATTCTATTCAGTGTTATCCTGCCAGAAATGTCAACATTCCCTCCAAAATGTGTCACTTTAATAAAGCTAAGATAAACTATATTTACCACAGAGCCAGACAGATTTCTCTAGTCTATCCCCCACAATATGTCTTTCTTAAAAAACAAAAGACAGTAAGATACGAACCACAAAGTAATATAAAGCAAAGATGCTCTAGCACCTTTGAAAGTTTGTTTTCAGATAGCCTGAACTAGTAATTAAACATTTAAAAAGAGACAAGAACTGCCTATTGAGAATATCAAATAGTTCACTTATTCCGAGAAAATGACCAGGTCGCAAACTTTTTATTAGAAAAATTCTAATATACTTGATAATGCAATATATCCACACGCATACTCCCTGGAGGTCTAAAAGAAAGATGCAATATAGTTTCTTTTGTACAATTTTAGTATAAGAAGGTTGAAGAGGGATTTCAGAATGTTTAAATAGATTTGATATAGTGAAGAGAAGAATTAAACTAAGGCTATGTCTATACTAGGCATGACCAAGCTGTGGCTCGGGAGCCACATGTGGCTCTCGAATGAAAAACTGTGGCTCCCAGAAAAATGTCAACAAATCAGTTTAGGAAAGCAACCCCAGCCTAGGAGTTCAGGTGTGGCTGGGACAGTGGGGAGAAGTGTGGCATGGTCAGGATTTTGAAAAGCTCGCCACTAGTCTGCAGTCTTCGACATTGAGCAGCAGCTAAGTTTTTACTATATAGGCCTAATTTTCATTGTAACCTTAAGTAATTAGTAGAATCTGACATTAGTAGGATCGATATTTGTCTCCTTTTTACGATAAAATTAAAGTGTGCAATGAATTTTAAACTTAGTAATTTTGGAGTAGGTAGAAGTATACGGCTATAGGCCTCAGTGCAGCTCTCGAAGGTTTAATAATCAACTTGTGTGGCTATTGAGTTCCATAAGTTTGGCCACTCCTGGTCTACACTGACAGCAGAAAAATTGCTGTGGTCAGTGCGCTCTTCCAGGTTTGATTGAACACTCTGTCAAGACCACTCAATTGCTCTGGAATTCACAATAATAACTCCAGTCTCAGAAGTGGCCTAGCACTAGAGCAACCAGATGGCATTGCTGTTCACTTTAGCAGAGAGTATAGGGAGAGCTAAATTGACATTAGTAAGGTGACTGAAGATAGGCAAAGTACACAAAATATTTTACCTATTTCCCTTTGATTGCTGCTTAAAAGTACGTTAAGTGTAGATGAGTATTCTAGTAGTAATCCATCATAAATATCACACTCTTTATTTAGGGTAGGTTAAAATCACAACACTTAGGTCTCAAGCATTTTATACAGAGAATATTGACAAGCCAACAAATTTTAATTTATATCATTGCAAAAAAAAAAAAAGTTGCATTGAACATACAAGTCTTGGTTTGCCTGATTTCTAATGACAGCATTAGATAAAAGTTTAATGCTTATGTCACAGACTGAATATTTAAAAATATTTTGACCTCAGAATACCCAACGTCAAAAAACAAACATGGGATATGAGCCTACTGGCAAGTACTTACAGTTCAGTTGGAAAATTATGCATGATTTCCACATAAAATAATTCATTGCTTACAGAACTGCTCATCAACATCTGTGTAATTCTGAAATTTTTGGATACACACATATTCAGTTATCAAAATAACTATCCATGTGATTTGCCTCATTTGGTCAAATCCCACACTTTAATTAGAGCCATCATTACAAATTAGTATTACTCTTTTTTTTTTTTGAGTGTTTTATATGTTTATACTGCTTGATAACCAATAACATAGCAATTGTGACACCAAATCATCACATTTAATTTCCAGCAGTAATTCCAGAATATCTTCAACAGAGCATGCAACTGTGCTATCTCAAATAAAAGAAGGCTTATGACTTCTTCCTGGTCCTTGAGTCTCCAACATGCCCTCTAGCTGAAACAAGTTTAAGAGATTATTTAATTCTTTGGGTGAATTATTCATGATGGCTTGACAGTTCTCAGAGCGTGCACAGTGTTTTCTGGTTTTAAAATTCATTTGTTGTAAAAGAAAAATGTAGTTTGAAGCCTTTTCTCCATGGCAGTAATTGCTTTAAAAGCTGTTTTTAAATAATCTTTTCTGGATAGATCTCGGGAATTCAACTATGACTCTGAACACGTCTAAAAAGTCCAATGTCAAACTGTACAAACGAGCACGCACAGCAATTCCTCTCAAACTGTTCTGGATAACTAAATGTAAGGTTTTACTGACACATCTGTGCCGCCCGCCCACTCCAACAGGAAAGAATGGCCATTCTTACTTTCCCCAGGATCTCTCAAGGTAATTTTCAAACTCATCCTGTATACCACAGGAATTTGCTCTGTCATCTCTCATACTGAATGTGCATACGAGGCCATCATGCTACAGAGAGAGAACGTGGCATACTTAATATGCTGGTAACATAAAAATGGCCATCCTGGGTCAGACCCATAATCCATCTAGCCCAGCATCTCCTCTTCCAGTAGTAGCCAATGTCAGGTGCTTCCCAGAGAATGAACAGAACAGACACTCATCAAGTGATTCATCCATTGTCCACTCTCAGCTTCTGACAAACAGAGGCTAGGGACACCCAGAGCACAGGACTGCACTCCTGGCTAACAGACATTGATAGACCTATCCTCCATGAATACACTTGTGGGTTGTTTTTTTTTTGAGGGTTTTTTTAAATCCAGTATTATGTTTGGCCTCACAATATCCCCAGGCAACAAGTGCCAAAGACCAACTGTGCATAGTGTGAAGTACTACTGTACTTACTTTAGTTTGTTTTAAACCTGTTCTCTATAAATTTCCTTGGGTGACCCCTAGTTCTTGTGCTATGGGAAAGAGTAAACTGGAACGGAAGTTATTTTTCCATCTATACCACTTCTGACAAGCTCTTGCAGTAGGAACAATGAAGCAGTCTCTTTCAGAAGCTGGATGAGGGCTAGCTGTCTCAGAGCTCACCCTTAGAAGAATGAGGCAATGCTGGTTGTTTAAGGAATGTGGCCAGAAGACATAACAAATATGACATCGACATCTCTTGACTAAAGAAATGAATTCATTCATTTTTGCAAAACAAGTTTATAACTTAGATGTTTTATCGGATCTTCTGAATACTCAGAAAGCAGCAGTAGCCAAAAATATATTTTTTCCATCTGTGCTTGGAAACGATATCTTTTCCTTTCTATGAGTATACCTCGGTACAATCACCTATGTTTTTATGACTTTGAGATAAGTGTAACAGAACTGTATATTGAAACCATTCAGATCCTAAGTGGGCACAGGACAGAGTTTATTACAGAAAGTACATGACACCTGTGCTTCAATTCTGGGCCAACTGTTAATTACTGGATGGAGATCAAGGTGTTATATCCTGTAAAGGCACTAAATGATTTGTAACCTTGTTACACAAAGACTCATCTGATGTGAAACTACAGCAGTTGAGAGTAGCAGAGGTCACTGTGCTGACTACCTTGACTATTAAAAAATATTATATAAAAAAACAAGTTTTCCAGAAGCCCTGTGGCACTTAAGGACTAAACAACTGTATTTATTACATGAGCTTTCATGGGAGAAAAGTGGGATTTTCCTCCCCCAAAAGCTCATGGAATAAATAAATGTGTTAGTCTTTAAGTGACACAGGACTCCTTGTTTGTTTTACTGAACTAGACTAACAGGGCTGCCCCTTTGAAGTTTTCCAGAGGAGACAATGGGCGGTCAGTGTAGCGAGTGTAATGTCACGGACACAGTTATATTGGCTATCCAGCCTTTTGTAAACACATTCATTCAATTGTTTCAAAATTCTTCATACAAGAAGTCCTACCAATTTAAGTACTTGTTTGTTTGTTTTTATCCTTTTAGTGCTTTCCCTTAAGGTTGTCTCATCTGGACAACTTGGTTTTTATACAGTATTTTTTTGAAGACAAAAAAGTAAGGAGGCCTCACCAGGGGTGCGGCTTGCCAATGGAACCTATAAATGAAACCTATGAACAAAACTTCCCATTTAAACCTATGACCATTGTACCATCTGCTGAAGAAAGGTAGGAAAGCACAGGGAATACAAACAACTGAAGTTAATATAAAAGGTCACCTAAAATAAGAGGAAGAGGAAGGAGATGCCAGTAGAGAGTTCTTATGATAGGACTCCAAGCTTTGGAATTTACTCTCTTCCCTTCCACTCTGTGCTCAAATACCCATTCTCTCCCCATCCAGTCTGCCAGAATCCATCTTAGAGAGTCATCTGGGCATGCTGGAGAGCCCACCTTGTTTTTCCCAGATATAAGGGGGCTCACTTCTGCAAGGTGTACAGCATACCTGAGACAGGCTGAGCTCCTTCGACTCTGTGACCCTAAGCACACCTTTATTCATACCGCATGCACAACTGCAATGATGCTTGTACAAAATATGTTTTGCAAGGTATCACTGGAAAACTAACAGTGCGCTGCTTGTTAATATTGTTGTAAAATGCATATATTAACCTTATTTATGAAATTATGAATTTCCTTTGTATAACACAGGGCTCGACAAAATTGCTGCCCAGCTAGGCACCCAGCTGGGATGCCCCATGCTGCCAAAATGCCTCTGAATCCACTGAGCATCACTGCAGGCACTGGCAAATCTACTTTAAGGCACCATGGGCTGTTCCACTGATAATAGTCTGGTGGTGGAACTAGATGCCACGCTATAAACCCTAGATGCCATGTTGACTTGACACCTGGGGTTTGTCAAGCCCTTGTATAAGGTTACTAGAACATGTTTAAGATGAAAATCTAACTTAGATAAAGTAATGAACGGGTCTGTTCTCCACAAAGGAATGTGGGTTTGTCTCAGTTTACATATCTTCCATTAACAAAGCTATCAAGCAAACCAGCAAGGTCTGTCTTGACCCTGAACTTGCAAGACAGAGAATTAACATGGTTCCTGCCCCCCAGAGAGATACAGGAGTCAAATCCCTGGGAGGCCTTCCCAACTTTGAGGATAAACGACAATTTTTCAGGAATACATGGGACAGATAAAGAGTCTATCCTGGTGTGTCACCTAAGACAACAAGGGAAACCAGCACCTCATACTTCCATGGAAGGGCCTGACTGAGAAATGGTCAGACATGCTGGACAAAAAATAATTGATGACAGAACTCATTTTAAGCAAAGACCGTTCCTCTCTAAATGAAGTTTTTGACTTTTAGATGGGTGTTAACTTTTATCTGCTTGTAACCCTCTCTACCTTTATTTCTTTTACTTGGCATCACTTAATCCACATCCTATTCAATAAACTTGTTTTATTTTAACCTACACCAATCTAATGCTGTATTTGAATTGAAGTAATTGTTAAATCCAGTTAACGTGGCAAACTGCAGGGCACTGATGATTTAAAGGAATAAAGAAATGTTTTTAAAAACTTGGTAACAGAGGCTCGAACTAGATGTATATCCCAAATTTAAAAACCAACACTAAGAGGACCAAAATCTCACCATGGCTAAATAACAGATTTTTAAAAAGTGATTAGTGACAAAAAGACATCCTTTAAAAACGAGAAATTAAAACCTACTGAGGAAAATAGAAACATACATATACTCTCGCAAGTCAGGTGTAAAGATATAGTTAGGCCAAAAAAGAATTTGAAGAGGCACTAGCAAAAGACAAAATCTATCAGCAACATTTTATTTTTTAAAAAAATACTTCAGAAACAGGAAGTCTGCCAAGCAATAAGTGGTGTATTGGACAACCGAGGTGCTAAAGGAACACTCAAGACAGTCAAGGTCATTGCAAAAAAGCTAAATAAATTCTCTGCATTGCTTTCCACTGCCAAGGACATGAGGGAGATTCCTACAACAGAGCCATTCCTTTTAGGTGACAAATCTGAGGAACTGTGCCAAGCTGACATGTCACCAGCACCAGATGATATTCACATAAGAATTCTGAGGGAACTCAGACATGAAATTGCAGAACTACTAACTACGGTATATAATATTGCTTAAATCACCCTTTGTACTAGATGACCGGAAGGTGGCTAATGCAATGCCAACCTTTAAAAAAGGTTTCAGAAGGAATCCTGGAAATTACAGGTCAGTAAGCCTAACTTCACTATCAGGAAAACTACAGAGAAGAACAGAATTATCAGACACATAAATGAACATAATATGTTGGAGAAGAGTCCACATGGCTTTTGTAAAGGGAAATCATGTCTCACCAGTCTACTAGAGTTCTTTGAGAGTAATGAAACAAACATGTTGGTAAGGGCAATATAGTGTACTTGTTGTTTCAGAAAGCTTTTCATAAGACCCCTACCCAAAGACTCTTAAGCAAAGTAAGCAGTAATGAGAAGATAGAAGGTCTTCTCGAGGATCAATAACTAGTTCCCCCATGATCTGTATCGGAACCATTGCTGTTCAACATATTCATAAATGATCTGGAAAAAAGGGCAGACAGTAATGTGGGAAAGTTTGCAGATACTAAATTACTCAAGGTAGTTGAGTCCAGCGCTGACTGTGTATAGTTACAAAGGGATCTCACAAAACTGGGTGACTGGGCAAGAAAATTGTACTTAACATTGAATGTCCTGTGCTAAGTAACATACATTGGAAAACTATCCCAACTGTACATGCAAGATTATGGGGGTCTAAATTAGCAATTAGCACTCCAGAAAGATCTTGTAGTGATTGTGGCTAGTTCTCTGAAAACATCTTCTCAATGTGCAGCAGCAGTCAAAAGAGCTAGCAAAATAGTAAGGTAAAGGGATAGAAAAATAAGATAAAACAATTATTATGCCTCTATATAAACCCATGATATGCCCACACCTTGAATACAGGGTGATAGAACTTACACAATCTCAAAAAGATTAGAATTGGAAAAGGTACACAGAAGGGCAACAAAAGTGATTAGGGTTATGAAATAACTTCCAGTGTGAGCTGAATTTAAAAGACTGGGGCTGTTTATCTTAGAACCAGCTAAGCCTAAGGAAGGATATGATAGAGATCTATACAAATCATGAGTGGTGTGGAGAAAGTAAATAAGAAAGTGTTATTTACCCCTTCAGGTAACACACAAACTAGGGATCACCGATGAAATTAATAGGCAGTAGGTTTAAAATAAACCTTAGGAAGCTTAGATAAGTTCATGGAGATAGGTCCATCCAAGGACATTAGCCTAGATGGTCTGGGATGCAACCCCATGCCCTAGATGCCCCTAAGCTGCTGACTCGATGACAGGGATGGATCAGTCAGTAAATGCCCTGTTCTCTTCGTTCCCTTTGAAGCGCCTGGCAATGGCCACTGTTGAAACACAGGACAGTGGTCAAGTTGGGCAATTTGTCAGACCCAGTATGGCCATTCTTATGAGTGCTCTGATTGGTCCAAGAGAGGGATGAACATTTCAGACACATGGTTGGGGGGCAATTGAGGAGTGGGGCTGTGTTAGGGTCACTTTGCCAGTCATATCCAAGGCTGGTGGAGACCAGAGAATGGTCATGGTGTACAAATAAGATACTGGAGTCACAGTTGCTGAACTAGAGTTGTTCAACACACAGACACCCACTGCATGAGTCTCATAGACTCATAGACTCTAAGGTCAGAAGGCACAATTAAGATCATCTAGTCTGACCTCCCGCACACTGCAGGCCACAAAACTTCACCCACCCACTCCTACAATGAACCTCAAACCCATAACTGAGCTATTAAAGTCCTCAAATCATGATTTAAAGACTTTAAAACAGAATCAACCAGCAAGTGAACCATGCTACAGAGGAAGGCAAAAAACCCCAGCACCCAAGCCAATCTGCCCTGGGGGAAAATTCCTTCCCGACCCCAAAGTTGGCAATCAGTTAAACCCTGAGCATGAGGGCAAGTCCACAACAGCCAGTCAAGAACTTCTCTGTAGTAAGTCAGAACCCACTTGATCCAATGCCCCTTCCCAGGTCATCATCATACCCATCACCAAAAGTAAAAGACAGACAATGGCCAAGCTACACTGTCCATCATATCATTCCCTGCATCAACTTCTCTAGCTCGGTTTTGAAGGCACCTAAGGTTTTTGCCGCCACCACTTCCCTTGGTAGACTATTCCAGAACTTTACTCCTCTGATGGTTAGGAATCTGTGTCTAATTTCAAGCCTCAGTTTTCTGAAGGACAGTTTGTATCCATTTGTTCTTGTGTCCACATTGGCGCTGTATTCAAATAATTCCAGACAGCATGTTACAACAACAGAGCACTTAAAGGCACTCAGGATTACAGGAGAAGCAGCAACAACCACTGACCAGTCTGGGTTGCACCACAAAACATGACAAACTACAACTGAAGTCAGAGGGAAGACAGTGCACCTCACATGAGGGCTTGCCACTTTGTGGACTCAGCCCTTCTGGAAAGGATAGATTTTACTTAAGAGATACAGTGGCCTGCTCTTAGGTGGCCATTACTACTGAGCTGCTTGTCTTTCATTATATAGGTAGTTCTAAAAATACCTTGGATTATGGTCATTTCAAAATAGTGTCATTTTGGGTAGAGTACTGTATTTAGAGCGAATAAAGTAAGTACTACAGAGATTGAAATAAGTCTGCTCTTTTCAGCTAACCCTCTCTTGGCCCCAGAAACAAGGCCCAGGACATAGGTCTGACTTCCCCTTTTGCAGAGGGGAGGGAAAGGGCACAATAATGCCAGCGATACCAAATAAGTCAGGGGAAGACAAAAATAAATTGTTGGTAGGCAAATCATGCAGTGTAACTCAGGAAAACTGAAGACGCAGGCCCAAAGAAAATTAATAGTCACAGGTTCAGGGAATAGTGCTGCAGCATGCAGGAGCATCTGCAAGAAACAAGCAAAAACAACCTGTGATCCACTTGTGACCAGCCATGAAGTGTTATTTAATAATTAATCTGATTAAAGCTAAAGAAATTACCCATAATCAATCTCTCACTAGTTGTTATTTCCTGAAATGGAACCATCTAAGCTCATATCCATCTAAGCCATTATTTATTTCAAATATTTATTTCAATGCATTAAAGTCTCAGTAGCTGCCCATCCTCTGCTCTGGCTGCCCATCACACAAATTTACATTCACACTACAAATCATCACACCTTATAATACAATCAATAACAATGAAGTGCTTGTCCCAGCAAACAAACAAAACAGGCTACCTCAGTTCTCTCCCCACAAGTCATGGTATTAAAGCAGGGATGGACAAAATCAGCTCATAGCTAGGCGCCAACCATTTTATTTTTGGTCACCAGAGGGCACGCCCCCAATTATAGCTCTGCAGTGAAACAGGCAACAGGGTACTAAAACTGGTCACTCTGGTGACCAGGTACATACATTTGTTGAGGCCTGGATTAAAGACAGGCTTTGTAGAGCACCCAGAAGGTTAACAGATTCAAGCTTTAAGGAGGACAAAGCAAATTCCACACTCATTTTATGTAGCGCTATCTGCAACTCCCTCTTCCGAATGGCATTTTGCCCTCAGTAGCACTTCATCGTCTAAATCTCTATGTCATGTAAATCTGATTTGCTACTGTCTTCTGAACTCATGGTCCATGATGTTCTCAAAATACAGCAGTTTCAACTTATTCCATCTGACCAACCAACCAAAAAAAGATCAGCGTCTCTAAACTTATTCACTTCAGTATAGTAACACCACTGTGTTCTTCCGTAATGCTACGGTGACCTTAAACAAGTCATGTCAGCATTTTGTGGCTTTGTTTTCCCGTTTGTAAAATGGAGGTTGTGAAGCTGGCAGACTAGGAGCTAGCTCATGCCAAGGCCCCACTGCATAGCTGACACTGAGAAATACATAACTGGAAACTGGTCTGGCTCACTGGTGTGTTAGGATTGGTAAAATAAGTATCTGGTTTCTTTAAAAAAAAAAAAAACCCACAACAAAACCCTGTTTGGACTTCATGAAATGTTTATAAATTGAATTAATCTCACTTGTCTGTATCCTGTGTTAAGGCAAATATAAGTGTTTGCTCAAGCTGCAAATCCTCACAGTAAAGAGAAAAGCTTTACCAATTGTGGAATTTTAGTTTGCAAAGGCCCATGAAAAGAAAATTTACATGGATGACCCATCCCATCTGTTTGAACTCTGGGGAAAGGGAATAAAAATCCCTGACAGAAGAAACTGGATCTCTGTGCTGCTTGGACTTTGGGAAGACAAGATTTCTAAGCTTAACCAAGAGATCCTCAGCTGCTTAGCTTGGGTTACCCCTAGAGGACCTACAGAGCTTACATGTTACAGAAATCTCTATTTCGGTACCTTTCAGAATCTAAGACTATAGTTTCTGTGTGTGTATGTGTACGTGTGTGTGTACGTACACACACACACAGGTACCAGCTATAGCCTTGTAAATAACTCGTATGCCATAGTAAGTTTAGAGTTATTAACTATGAGACTGGCCACAAGTGTTGTCTTTGGTGTGAGCTCTGAAGTCCACTTGACTGGGGTAAGCGACTTGTCCTTTTGGACCGTGAGTAAGCTGAATATTATTGTGATTTTTGATGAAAGGGACCATCTTCTGCAACAGCAAGTTTACCTGGGCAAGGTGGATCAAGGTGGCCAAGGATATGGTCTATGACTCCATGTTCAGGCTGCTTTAGTGCCTGAGGCGTTCTCATCTGATACCTGATTGATGAAATGTAGACACTGAACTCGTAGCCAATTTGGGGTTTATGTCCTGCTTTGAACAGTTTGCCCTGAGAGTGGTACTCATGCTGCTACACTATTCCAAGCAGCCTGATAGTGGAGTACTCTTCATAGGATTCACATGCCCCAGGTCAACTGGGTTTACAGATCAGGCCAGCTCTGTTAGAAGTTTAAATTTGATACTGAGAGCTTTTAAAGAGGAGACATGATGGTCTTGATAGAAAAGATCTTGAAGTTATATGTAAAGAGAAGGGAATATCCCCAAGAAGAAAATTCCCAGTCAGAACCTGAAAACTTCGCTCATAACTTTTGACTAGGTCTTCAGGGACCCTCCTGCCTCAGCAAGTGCAGAGGCAAGCATCGCAGAGGAACTGGCCTGAATCCAGTATCTGGCAGCCCAGGAAGGACATGTGTACTAGAGACTAATGTTAAAACTGCAGATCAGGGAGATGGAGGTAGCCCAGGCCACAGTTAAGAACAACAAGGTGGAGGAGAGATCCTGAAGGACACAAGGCCAACTAAGATGTTGAGGAAAAAGCCAATCAGTCCTGCTTGGAACAATTAGAAGCTGAGGACAAGACACAAAAGCACCATGAGACTCCTTTGTCTCAAGAATTTATTCAGGCCAAGCATGCTCATCTTAAATGTAGGCAAAACAAGAGAATGATGTGAGGGGAAAAAAGGTCCAGGTTCTCAAAGTAACACTTGACAATCGTAGTAATACATAAATAAATCTAGAGAAGATTAATTTAAGTACCACACTGAGGTCCATGATTCACGCACTAAATTAGAACATTAACCCAGATCTATGATTTAATACAGCCATTGAGATTCTTGCGGTTGAATTATGTAGCCAGCTTCTTCTTTGTAATTATTTCAACAATATTAAACGCACGGTGCATTCTTTACCACCGTTACCAGCTTCTGATGACTGACAGCACTTTCAAAAGTGGCTCCCCCTGTGACTCACCCAAGAATTCAGTTTATTGATCATGCCTGGGCCAGCTTGGCATATCTGGAATAATACTGAAGACAGACCAGCGGTCCCAGGAAACCAACAGAACACACACATTCTGCGGCAGACCAATCAACCCAACAAAGCTAACCCAACAAAGACCCAAGAAGAAGCAGAAATGGAGTACACTGAAAAGCAGTGCTGAGAGCAGGGGCGTCACTACAAATAAATATTAGGGGGGTCCCTGGCCCCCACCGGCCACTGGGGCCCCAATCCATTCCCTCCCTCCCTCCCCAACAGCCCCCCCCCAGCCCTGCCACTGGTCCCTGCTGCCCCGGGCCAACCCCCTCCCCTGGGCTCTTTCTCTGCTGGGCCAGCAGGCCTGCCCCCGGACTCCTCCCACGGCTCCTTTACCTGGCCGCTGGAGGGAGAGCAGGACCGTGGCACAAGCTGAGGCTCCTGGCATGACCCTGCTCTGAGCATGCTCAGAGCAGGGTCACACCAGGGCAGGAGTTTTAAAAACTCCCAGGCCCAGCCTGGGGCAGCTCCCTCCCAGCTGGAAGACAGAGAGGCCACGGCTGCCAGCTGCCTGGGCAGTGTTCCCTGCACAGGGGTGCGACGGTGCACCTCCGCGCAATTTAGATGCGCCCTAGTCAGGAGCTGACCCTCAGTTTCAGGGGGGCTAAGGCCACCGGAGGCCCCCCCCCGAGCAATGCCACTGGCTGAAAGGAACGGTACCTGCAAGTCCCAAGCATCATATAGGGCAGGAGGCTATGATCTGTTCAAGGGTGCTGTGAGAAAAGGTAGGCATAAGTGACCCATTTAACTTACGGACAACCACTTGCCAGAGAGGAACAAATGAAGGTGACATTCTGAAACACATATACAATGAGTACCAACAAAAGACAAAGTAACTTGAAGTACAAAATACCCTCTGCACCAAAAAGATAAATAAATTTACAGCTGAGTTATTCTGGACAAATATGGCAGAGTTCACTCCTCATGATTTGGGAGCAATGCAGATTAAAAACAGGGGCTACAGCGGCCCAGGTTAAGTACCTTTTTAATTTACACTTTTTTGGCTCTCTGAATGCTGTTTCAATATAACCCCCTGGCTACTGCAGAGCGAAGTGTATAGTTAGTCCAAGATGCATTACATAAAGTTCTATTTAGATAGATGAGAACATTGTGTAATAAGAACAAGTTTATTTAGCGGGGAGCAGGGAGGGAAGGGAGACCTGAGCATCCATCTTTCTGACTCAGTTAGTGCAGCTTCATTTTACAAAGGAAGCTTAAATACCTGAGGGGTTAGCTGTTATGGCCCAATCCCACTCCCAGCTAAGTCAAAACACCCATGGATTCACCTGAGATAAAGACTGAGGCAAGGCAAAATGATGCTTTGCTGTGTGTGTTTTCCTCATTCCTTCGTAATGAACCAAAACTGAAGTAACATCCTGACCTATGTTCCCTCTAAGCTGTGCGTGTGCACACAGGTTGTGAAACCCACGCACACAACAAAATGGAGAGTGCACAAGAAAATTCAACAGTGCTAATATTTTACTTTAAGAAGGCGATTTCAAGTAGCATGTTTCAAATAAGGTTTTATAATTTATAAAATCATTTCCACCACCATATTAAAATAAAAGTTAAGACATGATCTGCATCATACACACTTACTTCGTTGCACTCATAAGTTTGATCACTCCCACTGGAGTGCGCACAAATTTGAACACAAGAAATTTTTTGCGCACACAGCCTATGAAAAATTAGAGGGAACACTGATCCTGACCCTTAGAAAAAGCCATAATTGTAATTATATAATATTGCAGCTTAGTGGGAAAGATCTCCCAAGTTCTGAGAAGCAAATACACACCAAAAATAAAACCTACACTTAAAAAACCCCTCTAAAGGCTATTAAAAAAATATTAAGACAGTAGGGACCGCAGCTGTTTATTTATCCATTAAAAATCCATTTGTCCTCTGTTCTAAATTGTTCCATGAAATGTATTTTTAAAAACACTGCTATAGTCTTCTATAACAGCGGTTTACAACCAAGGGCACATGCATCCTGGGGGTATGCAGGGTCCTCCAGAGAGTACATCAACATATCAAGATATTTACCTAATTTTACACCAAGCTACATAAAAGGCACCAGCAAAGTCAGTACAAACCGATATTTCATACAGATAATGACTTGTCTACAACTACTCTACATACTACACACCAAAATTCAAGTACAATATTTATATTTCAGTTGACATATAATTATGTGATAAAAATGAGAAAGCAAGACATTTTACACACACACACACACACACACACACACACACACACACACACACACAGTATTTTAGGATTGTTATCTTCCAGATTAAGACAGAAGAGCTTGCCCTAAATTACAATGGTTTTCAACCTTTTCTCATTTGCAGGCCCCTAAAAAGTTTCAAACAGAGGCGTGTATCCCTTTGGAAATCTTAGATCCATCTGCCAACCACAGGTTGGAAACCGGAAGATAGAACATATATACTTAGAACATACACATAGCTCAGTCTTCAGTCATAACAGAACAAAACCTGCCCTTATCAAACACTGAATTTCAGATTTGCAGTTTTACATCAAGGAGTTGTGTGGCACTTTAAGACTAACAGATTTATTTTTTGCATGAGCTTACTTCTGCCATGAAAGCTCATGCAAAAAATAAATCTGTTAGTCTTAAAGTGCCACACAACTCCTTGTTGTTTTTTTACTGGACTAGACTAACACGGCTATCCCTTTTGAGTTTTACATCACACAACACTGAACTCAGTATGAGTTTCTCATTGCAGCAGACATACGACAGATTTTTGACTCATTGTGCTGTTTATTTGTTTGCTCGGTATCTGTTGCTTCCCCCGCCCCCCCTTGTACACTTTCGAAAGACATTCTGAAAAACTGAAGATTTCCAGTAACCAACATGAGCCTGTTCTGGGTGCAAGAAAGAGCAACCTCACTGGTCATTTGATTACTGCAGGTCTAACTGGGGAAAGCAATGCAGCACACACAGTTCACCCAGA
Organism: Podocnemis expansa; assembly: GCA_007922195.1. Lineage (NCBI taxonomy): Eukaryota > Metazoa > Chordata > Testudines > Podocnemididae > Podocnemis > Podocnemis expansa. Next base: position 7,471,738 of record ML682060.1, on the reverse strand, counting down.
GTTCCCATGCGAGAACTAATTTTTGCTGCGCATTGGGGACTGAAGATTAAGGGAACTGCTACCATGATGTAACATTTTCATTTTGTATCTCATGAACTACAGTTGTTTACTAATATCAATAAGAATTGTATATAGATGGTACAAAAGGGATTTGTGTATTGTTGTTACCAAAACATTAAAAATTCATCAGGTGTTAAGGCAACGTGATCCTATACATGCTAATTAGTACATATGGAAATGTTGTCAGTTCATTTATAGCTTTAAACCATATTTGTGATTTACAGGCTTACTTTACGCAGTACAAAGCAAGAAGCATGCATTTTTCCTTTTGATTAGAATAATTTCTATGCCTAAAATATACAAGTCCCCTTCTATTTCTTCACTAAATACAGTGCCAAAAAGAGAGACTTGTATATTGCAGCGCATACCAGTCATGTGACTCTCAAATCTATATTCTTCACTAACCCTCACACTTGACAGCTTTTGTAGAAAAAGAAGCTTGTGTAATCTAAAACTGATCTACTTAGTATGCTGCATTGGCACCAGGGCTGCCTGCCTATTTAATAACTTGAGGCTCTCTGCTTAAAAGCGCTTTCTTTTTGCTGTTGTCTGGTGACAACCATGGCACAACTGTAGAAGGCTTTTACTTTATGTCTTTTTATAAGCCCAATGGGATTTGCAGCTTTTGAGAAAAGGGAGAGGCTAGAGCTAGCCGTGAAAACTGAGAAGATCAGATTGGTGTATCGGTAAAAAAAACAAAAAAACCACACCTGACTGGAGACTCTATGTCCTATATTTTGTCCCCTATGACTTTATAACTTAACAACAAAAATGCATTCAAACACAAAGCCTAGGACAGAAATCTGCACTAAGCAGAAGACAGAAGAAAAAGAAAAGGGATTCAGATAGTGAAGATGTTAGTTCAAAGGGTACATCAGGATACTTAAACATGAGATCTATCCAAAGCTAGAGGGCTAATGATTTATTGACTGTTTTCACTTTTGAATGTGTGGGTACACAAGCCGCGTGACAAGTCCAGTGGTACCGACCTGCCCTTCGGTGGCTGTATGTATGCACACAAAAAAAAAACGCAACACTGACAGCAGCGGTGTTTAGGAGAGGCCAAGAACAACATTAGCAAGAGACGTTCCAAAGGGATTAATCTAGTTCAGCAAAAACAAACAAGGAATTCTGTGGCACTTCTCAAGACCAACAATAAAACTAACAACAATGCCATAACTAAATGTGTTAGTCTTGAAAAGTGCCACAGGACTCCTTGCTCGATTAGCAAGAGATGGAGGCATTCCGGTTCAATGACACAGCGGGGTGTGACGTTCAGCCAACACCTGCCAGCAAATGCACCTTGCTCACGCCAGTGCCATTAGAGGAGGAGTTAGAAAAACAAATGCAGACAGAATGTGGGAAACATGTGACCCAGCCTAGCTATCCCCTCCTGGCTGCCTGAGCACAAGGTCTGGTGATCCGTCCCACTTCCCTGTGGGACCCACTCTGCATTCAAACCCACCTCGCCCAGTCCAGTGTTTTTCAAACTTAAGGTCAGGACCCAATACTGGGTCACAGGCCCTTTGGTACTGGGTCGTGGCGCCCTCTGCTGCCACTGCCAAAAGACTGGAATGTATTGCTGAAAGATTCAAAGGAGCAGCCTAGTACAGTGGTTCCCGACATTTTCTCTGCCATGGCACACCTTGCTATCTTTAATTAATTTGAGGCACGTCACCATATAGTTTCCAAATGAACTCATGAATGTTCATGAGCCAATGAGCAGATCCAGAGCTCTCCGAGTAGGTTTTCAAAAAATTTTGCGGCACACCTGCTCAGACCTAATGGCACACCTGTTTGCCATGGCACACTGCTCGTGAAACACTGCTCGTGAGGCAAAAAAAGCGAGGAGTCTTGTGGCGCTGAAAGATTGATTTATTGATCACATGAGCTTTGGTGGGAGAAAAATCTCACTTCCTCAGACGTGCTTGG